>OZ008371.1:34510090-35042590 GCA_963931995.1 Phaonia tiefii | reverse complement strand
TACCAATTTAAGTAAAGCGAATATTTTATGAAAATCGCTTCAATCGCACGACCGTGGACCTAAATCAGACAATGACAATGATACTTACGCTCTTGGATGCATTGTACCCATGATATCCATAGTATCACGTAACTATTTCTTTCTGGCAAGAATAATATGATATTATACAATGCCCCTTGACGAGAGCTCCTCATATTCTGTGGCCTCGATGCCTCACTGAGGTGGTACTACAGTTTTACACCGATTTCGGACGATTGTCCTATGAGAGACTGAATGTGTCGCTGCCTATAAGAGAGGCTACTAGTGTTAAAAGATATGTGTGCAAGTAAAGGACACTTACAATTACACTGCAGCATAGACGGCTTCATAAAAGTTTTGAACTGAAATGATTTATGCATCAATCAAATACTAATGTTTAAGTTATGACCCGTTTTATGAAAAGTTTTGAATAAAAAATATTTTCTTTAGCGTTTAATATCCTTCGAGATGGTTATGCTGTGAGGATATTAAAAGCCAAATCCAAACAAAAAAGAATAATATCCTTCGTACACAACTTTGTGTCCCTTAATTTTTGTTCTTTGTTGTCAATCAAAGTAGATATATGTAACAGTGATACGCTTAAATGTAACAACTTCATACAATGCAGCGTTATCTCTCGCTTGTTCTCTCTCCACATTGTCCTTTATTATTATTCCACTCACGATTATCTGTAATGATCTAATGTTACCTGCTTATGGATAGGATTGGCCAAACATGACGGTCTGACGCTTAGTCCTTTGGCTCTTGTTGTTCATGGTCAAAGTGATGTCACGCATCGTTGAAGATGATTTCGATATTGAAAGAACAGCAACAAATTTTGCAATAAAGAAATTGTTGCAGCACTTCAATTACAAAAAACAGGAGCAATGATAAAAAGGACAGAGAGATAGATAGAGAGAGCGATATAAAGAGAGAGGGATAGACAACTTATAGCAAACAAAGAATGTAATACGAGTATTAAACCCAATGCAGTTGCCTCTTTCCATATGTGTGTGTAAGGATAAGGTTGTTGATACTAAGGACAAAAAATCTGCTAAATCGGCCAAGACGTTTCAACTGACCGTAAAAAAAATGTAATCAAAAGTGACCAAGCAGCAATCACATAAACAAGAATGAGATTTAATGTAAAATATTTTTTATTAAAAAAGTAATTGAAATGTTTAGCCTTTGTTTTGCAGCAGGGAAATTTTGCTTGAGAAGTATCTCCTGCTTTTATGACAAAACAAAAATCAATGTTAAAGTAGTCCGAATCGAAATTGTATTTATTATCTAAATCGTTCGAAATTAATGCTGATAAAAAACTCCGTGTCTCAAATTTATTTTAGTGGTAGTATTACGAATATGTTTGACAAAACTGTACAAGTTTTTGTATACATTATATTATAATTTATAATTGTAGACTGCGAACATACTATATTGGACGAGAATTCTTGGACGAGAATTTGCGCGACGACAGAGTTTTGTGGAGCTAGCTAAATGGCTTCCCGGTGGGGCTAGCTCTTAAACTTGTTAAACACTAGTATATCAAAACTCCTAAAATTCTGAAATTGAAACGAGATTGTTATCTGGTAAATAACGTGCGTACTGCAAGGGCAGGCCTAAGGGAACAGCACTGCATGAACCGGATACATGGAAAAATCTTTGATTGCTAAGGATATTATATTATAATGGTGGATATTATTATAATAATATTATCACTCCTAATTCAATAGAATTTGTGCTATTGGCCCTTAAGGTGAATGTGGATCCTATAGGTCTTGTGTTCCAACTGCTCAAACGGAGGCGCGTCACAGCCGAATTGGGTGCCTCGACCTCGACGAAGTATGTTAAGAGAGGCACACCTGAAGGGAGGGTCTTGTCTCTGCTTCTATGGAACCTTGAGCTGAATGGATTAGTGGAGGGCAAGAGGGCTGCAGGTTGTCAATTTGGGCTTTCCCGAGAATTGTTCACTAGATTTTTACAGCGGTAGTGAGACCGAAAATTATCTACGGGTATATCGTGTGGTGGCAGGTGCTTGAGAAATGCACCTATTGTCGACTACTGACTAGGGTTCAGAGAATGGCGACGATGTTGATCACGCTTTCTCTACGCACCACTCCCACTGAATCAATGAATGTACATGAAAATAAACAACGTTTATTGCTCGGTTGCCGCAACAATACTTTGATTGATTTGTATTTATTTATTAATCGCAACCGTTGATATGGTTCTCCCAAATGGACTCGTATATTACAAATGCGTATCACGTTGTTGCAAACGAGTTTTCGTTTGCATCAAACGCGTACAAAATTAAATTTTCCGCAAATTTAAAAAACGTTTGCAATAACTGAAATTAGCCATTTTTCTAATGAGAACACAGATTACGATGAACGCAAATTTCTCTCATTCTCTCATTTTGTCGACTGTATACACAGTCTAATCCCCTCGTTTGGCATACACACTCACGCATACTCACACACTCTAAAGCTTCTACCTTGTCAATTTATCTTGGATGGACAATTGACGCATTGTAGTTTGCTGCGCTTTTGGTTGTTATTTGAATGCAAGGCGAGACAGACGTGTAAATATATGGTGAAATAATAGACAAAAATGCCAACTTTTTGTAAAACAAACTAGTAAAATTTGGAAATTTAAACAAAAAGAGCTTATGGAAGCCATAAATAAAAGTTTTAATTACAACTCGGTTGCTCCAACCGAAAGAACAGTTGGTGGAACCGCTTTTCGTTTCTCGCAAACGTTTTTCAGCTCTAATTTTTCACAACTCGTTTACTGCAACCGTTTTTCCGTTCTCACAAACGTTTTGATAGTTGGGAGCAACTACAACTCGGTTGCTGTAACCGAAACAACAGCTGGCGGAACCGTTTTTCGTTTCTCGCAAACGTTTTTTTCAGCTTATATTTTTCATAACTCATTTGCTGCAAACAGTTTTCGGTTATCCCAAACGAAATGACATGTATTGCTTAACAGAATTTCGTTTGTCCTCAGTTATCTGAGATTTCGTTTGGAAGGAACGAGTTTTTATTTGCGTGTAGTGTTGTATTTTTTACCGGTGGAAATCGTATTATAGGTAGGCAGATTGCATCCATCAATCTAAGGCAACACTCACAATGAGGCATGGTCGGAGTCTGTCGCGGAACAGTGCTGGAAGGTACTCCCAACATTCCTTCATTTGCCGACTACTCGAAAGCGGAACCACTATTCGATCGGAAATATCACAATCTCATACCGGAAAGAGATTCGTGGAACAGATGCGTTTCCGGTTAAAAAGGATATGTGAATTTCTACACGAATGCTTTGAAAATGGGAACTAGGGTTGTTTCCCGTAGATTACCTGATCATTATAGTGTGTATTAAGCTGAAATTTTAATTATTACTGAAGTGAGAAATTACTTTACTTGAGGTATACTATCACAACAGTGTATGGGGTCATTGTCATCCCTCACAGTCAGACAGGCATCAAGTCTCTCGAATAAGTACTCCTGTATCTACCCAGAACTGCCGTAGATCTCTTAACGATATGGCCCAGGAGTACGATATTCACATCATGTGGGTGCCAGGGCACAACCGAAACATTCCGTGGAATATCAGAAAAGCTGGACAGTCTAGGGAGCATCTTACATGTTTCACAGGAATTAAACCATGTTGGCATGCCCATAAGGACGTGTAAACATATCCTGCAAGAGATCTCCTACTTGGTGGTGCAAGGCACAGACTATGTACGTTCAAGACAAAACTGGCCCATCAGGATAACCATGAAGCGCCCATCAGGATAACCATGAAGCTTAAGTCTTTATCCAGGCCCAAGTTACCAATTCCTGTTTCAGATTAGATTTGAGGGGATACTGTCTGATTGGTAGACATGCGGCGAGACTAACTCAGTCAGTGAATATGACTTCTGTAGAAGCTGAAAAAATTAGGAAAGATTTTAGAGGGTTTTTGGTTTGGGCAGAACTTGGCCGTCGGTGGTGCAATGGTTAGTGTGCGGGGCTCTTGTACACGAGATCCTGGGTTCGAACCCTGCTCTGACCACCTTTCAAAAAAAAATTTCTTTCGGCGGCGGTCACCTCGCATAGTGACGGCGACACTATCGAGTATATAGCCATGAAAAAGCTTCTCAAAATACCGTTCGGAATCGGTGTAAAACTGTAGGTCCCAATCAGTGAGTGAAAACTGGAAAGCGCACAGCTCAGTGATTGTGAGAAGCTCTCCCCGGTCTCTTCATGGAATGTAATGGGAAACTTACAAAACTGTTAGCTATCTGCGCTCACTGTTTGATATTTATGATCAGTATTCTCTGACAAATCATCGTGAATAGATTTAACCCTAAACAACGATACCAAATTATCCAAATTTTCTTTCACTCAGTCATCGACCCGAGCAACTTATAGACGACTTCGTGATTCTTACGGCTCACGTAATCGTTCAACGGAGTAACCCATCCGTAGAACCGTGGATAGATTTCATACCACATACTCTCAAAATGATGCTATATCACCAACATGTCGAAGAAATGTGCGTACTGAGGAGAATAGCAATGCTGAAAACGAAAGTGTGGAAGAAGATCCCAATTTATCGATTCGTTATCGGTCGCAGGAATTTGGTAACTATCCGTCCACTACGTGGGAAATTTTGCCCATAGATCTTGGCCTACACCCATACAAGATCCAGCTGGTGGAGGAGTTAAAGCCACGAGAACATTATAAGAGTCGTTCTTTTGTCGATTGTGCTTTAGAGCAGTTGGAAATTGACCCAATGTTAAACGAACTTGCCGCATATGGAGTGAACCAGTCCACAATAGACCCTACGCATTGAAAAAAATGGCCCCAACAATAAATTGCAGGAAACATGTAAATGTTTGCAAGCATTGTTTTTACGAACTGAAGATCTGGTCCTTGTTTGTTTCAATGCTGTCTGCCACGTCCTTAATTTTAGCAGTTTTCAACAAACAAAGCCACATTTTGGTCACAAAACACATTTTATGACCTATTATTAATTGTGTCTCAAACATGTAATATTGAGTATCAAACACAATTTATTTGCACACAAGTATTGTATATTTGCGACAAGCTGCGAACACATTATACTTGCATCCAAACAACAGAAAATACAGACTTTTCAGCTTGTACAGACTCCATTACACTCTTGAAAATTGAAACGTTTGGTGCGGTTTACACGCTGATGCCATCATCAGACCCTATTTCTTCAAAAATTACGTCGGACCTCGCTCTACCGTCACTGGAGATCGTTACCGATCGGCCATAGTGGATTGTAGGATTGCTGTGGACTCAGGGAGGGATAAGTCGCTTCTTCGAGTTGACAAGGCTGACTGGTAGCTCCTCATTGGGTTAAGCACGGGTCACTGTGATGCTGGAGGCTTCACTCGCAACTGGATTGTGGACGAGGTTGATTAGTACCGTGCTTGCGCTGATGAAAAAAGGCGGAGAGCATTGAGCACCATCTATGTCAATGCCTGGCCCTACAGCGTTAGCTTCACCATTGCTTTGGTTTGGTTTGGTTTCATGCAGAAGGCCTGACCTCTTTGCGTGATGTGGCCATTGAGGATTTGATGGGATGCTTGCAGACTTTGCCATGGATCCTGGCAGTCGATATCATCATCTGATGATTTGTCTATCGGTTCTTTATAACCTACTGGTAATCTGGAATGTTAAACCTTGACCTGCACATGTGGATCCTCATATTAGATGGTATTGATCACGGCTTATCAGGTGATGTATGTATATACGAAATATATATTCTGGGAACATAATTGATTGGTTCTTCTGTTTGTCCTACGTCTATCAATCTATCGAATTTTTGTACTATTAGTGGGGCTCTCCCCCTTCTGTTCCCACACTTCTCAATTTTCTTCTCATGTATATGGGCAATCACAATGGCTCCTCCGATCCTCCGAGTGTAGTGACGATAAGGCAGTTTTAAACTGTCTCATTTTGTAACGTGTCCTAAACCTAAGCTAACCTAACCTACGGCACCATGGTCAATGAATTTTTGTTTGAAAATATGGATGACATTGACCAGGGCGAGGTGTGGTTTCAACAGGATGGCGGTACGTGGCATACTATTGATTTATTGAAATCAAAATTCCATCGATTCGTTAAAATCAAAATTTGGCGATAAGTCGCTTTCGAGAAATGGACCTGGCAAATGGCCTTCAAGGTCCAGCGACTTGGCACCTCTCTATTATTTCCTGTGGGGTTACGAGAAGTCACTGGTTTATGCTGATCAACCAGCGACAATTGATGCCTTGGAGGGCGGAATTATTCGTGTTATTCGTGTCATACAGCCAGCAATGCACGAGAAAGTGATCTAATATTGGACGTCCAGAATTTCCATTTCTATTGGTCTTAGAAAGACACCCTTTATAAAATCCTTCTTCAGGGAATTCAGCTTTCAGTCTCTTGCATTTTTGTACAAATTCTTTTAATTGAAGACGGCCACTATTTTCATTCGATTCGTTGCCTCTATGACGGACAGATCCATTTCGATTAATGATGTTTAGAATGAGTAACCCTCTACAGTCTCTCTTAACCTAAAGTCAATGAATGTGGGGCTCGATCACAATTCATATATTTCTAAGTTTTTTCTTCCTAAATTTCAAACATGTAACTGTAACAAATTTTCATTTTAAAAATTTATCTGACACAGCAAAATGCTATTAATTCCCCTCATTCTGTTGCAATTTTCAAAACTAATACTCTGCTAAGGACAAATCACTACACCCCAAACATATTTAAGCTAACAGTTTAGCATTGATTGGAGCATGATGTGCAAACTTGCACCGAAATGCTTTAACATTAACCATCAACCAAAAACGTACACTGAAAATAAAAAACGGAAAAAATAAAAACCAACAAAACGAAAGAAAAAACCTAAAACACAAACTTGGCAAATGAAAGAACTTTGGAGGTGATCAATCCTTAAAGTGCATTTCATTTGGCAGCTGAAATGAAAAACTTTGTACCGTGCATTGTGCACAGATCCGCTTGAAGACGGGAAACACGTAGTCGCAAAGTGTGAGGACTGCTAAGGATTCTCCTTCGTGCATGGCTATGGAAAATGTCAAAACCAAATGATTTTGTTGTTGGTTATTACTGGCCTCCACCAGCTAAATGCAGGGTTTGACAACGAAAGACCAACAAAAATGGAAGACGATGGCAACAGTAGCAAAAAAAAAAAACGATAGCGCTTTGGGTGTCCAAACGTCGCCATTATTAGCCTTAGTTGGACGCGTAAATGTTGCCATTGTAAAGTTTT
Organism: Phaonia tiefii; assembly: GCA_963931995.1. Classification (NCBI taxonomy): domain Eukaryota; kingdom Metazoa; phylum Arthropoda; class Insecta; order Diptera; family Muscidae; genus Phaonia; species Phaonia tiefii. Next base: position 35,035,279 of record OZ008371.1, on the reverse strand, counting down.
CTTGTGGCATCATCACTGCAACTGCCATCGGTGGCAGTAGTGCTTAAAGTTTTGGACGTATGTATGTGTGAGAGTACTAGTATGTATATATATTTTAAATGCCCTGAAACCCGTTAACAGTTAAGTGGATAAAGTCAATTTATGAGTTTCGAAATTTTCGCTTTTTGTTTTGTATCATTTTTTTTCCAGTTTTGTCTTCAGTCCCCGATTGTCTTTCACTTACCATGTCAGTAATTTGTGGTCATTTGTTGGTGTTGATCTAATTTTTTGGATTTGGGTATGATTTAGCCCTGTATAGGGAAATGAGGTCGAAGGGGTGTTCGTACTAATAGTATTTCCAGTAACATTACACTGAGTCACCTTCTCTGTCTGAACTTTTCTAGCAAGGGACATGAATTTTAATGGATTGGGTATAATTGACATTTCTGTAAAGACTTTTTCATTGAAGTACGAGTAATATTTTTCAGTAACATTTTTCCAAAGAAAATACGTTTCATAATATTTTCCCAAACTATCATGATTTTGATCGAGAATTTATTTACAATTTAATTTATCTATTTACAGGGTTTTTCAATAAGAGCGCTACAAAAGTTTTTTTAAATAAAACAAAACCGGTTTTAGACACCAATGAAAATCTTTATTCCTGTGAAAGTACGTTCGATGCCATTATGTATGGAACTCGATTTCTTTTGCATGGCCACCACGGGCACGCTTGCAGAAGTCCAGAAGCTGAACCCAATTTTCGACGGTTTTCAAGCATAAATCGGTCGATACTTCTGCAATTTCACGTTCGATATTCGTACGAAGTTCATCAATCGTCGCTGGCTTGTTGGCATAGACCATAGACTTGACGTAGCCCCACAGGAAATAATCTAACGGCGGCCAATCGACTGGGCCATTTCGTGAGATAACACGTTCACCAAACTTGGTTTCCAATAAATTGATTGTGGCATTCGCTGGGTGGCTTGTGGCGCCGTCCTGTTGGAACCACATGTCCTCCAAGTCCATATTATCCAATTGGGGCCAAAAATATTCGGTTGTCATTGAACGGTAGCGATTCGCATTCACAGTAATGTGCCGGTCTTGATCATCACGGAAGAAGTACGGCCCAATGACGCCGCGCCGGCCCATAAACCGCACCCAGCCGTAATTATTTCGGGATGCAATGATGACTCATGGATTACGTGCGGATTGCTGTCTGACCAATAACGCATATTTTGCTTATTGACGAAGCCATTCAGCCAGAAATGAGCCTCACCGCTGAAATTGATTTTCCGATGAAAATCCCAATCATTTTCAAGTTGTTGCTCAGCCCAATTCACGAACATACGACGCTTATGGCGGTCAAGCGGCTTCAGTTCTTTTGTCAATTTGATCTTGTAAGGATGTAGGCCAAGATCTTTTCGCAAAATTCGCCACAACGACGTCACAGAGGTGCCCAACGCTTGAGAACAACGTGTGAGAGTCATATTTGGGCGGCAGCAATATTCTCGACACTACAGGCACTTCTTTGTATCACTGGCATGGGCACATTTTGTACTGTGCCTGTGGATTCAAATTGTTCCACTAGACGCTCAATTGTTGATCTGGTAGGACGATTATGACGACCATAATTTGGACGTAGCGCTCTTAAAGTTGAGGCCACTGACTCCAAATTTCGGTAGTAAATTTTAATAATTTCGACTCGTTCTTGGCTCGTATATCTTTCCATGATGAAATGGCAAACCTTACTGAAGAGAAATATCAAAAGAGCGGGAAAAAATATGGCGTTGGTTGCTGTCCCTATCGATTTGCTTTTGTAGCGTCTCTGTTGAAAAACCCGTTATATGTCTGAAAACATATTAGAATGCCGCATTCTAAATCTAGTCTTAGAAGGAGCCGTTTCAGGTGCTTAGCATCTTTGGACGAACTTCGTTTTACGACTTTTTAAGACGATTGAGCCTTGTCCGTCTGTCTGTCTGGCTGGCTGGCTGTTCAACGCGATAGCTGCCTTAAATATTTACAGATCACAGTGAAATTTTGTCAGTGATTACCAAAAAAAAAATAAATGGTTTCCCATTACATCCCATGAAGGGACAGGGGAGAACTTGTCACAATCACTGAGCTGTGCGCTTTCCAGTTTTCACTCACTGATTGGGACCTACAGTTTTACACGGATTCCGAACTGTGTTTTTGAGAAACTTTCTGTGGCCGTCGATGGTGCACTGGTTAGTACGCATGGCTCTTCTACATGAGATCCTGGGTTCGAACCCTGCTCTGACCACCTTAAAATTTCTTTCGGCGGCGGTCACCTCGCATAGTGACGGCGACACTATCGAGTATATAGCCATGAAAAAGCTTCTCAAGTCAGTGATTACTATTTGTAGAAATTTAGTTTGGCATTGAAGATGGGCGTTTTGACCATGCCCCTTCTGGTAACTCCCATACAAAGCGACACATTTCGGAAAAAATCATATTTCTTCCAAATCTTTCTTCTAGTAGATTTACACATTGAGTAATAATCTGTAAATGTCTACATAACTGGAGGAAATGGGCGAGATTGGTACCTCCCATACAAAACTGGGTGTTCGTCCAGGTTGTCAATCCGATCAATCGCGTGAAACAGTTCCGACATTAATGAAGTTAGGTAAAAGGCTTCAAGTCGTCAAACGCCAATCACAAAGATTAAAACAAGTGCGATTTTGCCACGCCCATCTTGGTACTTCCCGTACAAAAGTTGTTTGGCCGTCTCGTTGTTCCACACGAGGAGTCCCGCAAAACCAAACCAATCTTGAGGAAATTTTGTACTAGTCAATATTTAGTCAAATGCCACTCTCCTATAGAAAATGAGCGGTTTTGCCACACTGATTCTGGTACGTCCCACACAAAAGTTGGCCGGATGACCGGTTGAACGACACAATAACTCTCGTTAACTACAACCGATCTTCGGTAACAGGTAATATTTTCAATTCGGTAACAGGTAATATTTTGCTAAAGGCTACTGCTCGCTGAAAAAAAACGGCCTTTAAATAATATTATCCCAAATATATTCTGCAGGAACACACTTCCAACATTTATATGTTTGCAAGTCACAAACACAGTTGCTTTTAATTGCAAACATTAGAATGTTTACTGACAAATATGTATGCTTTTACGTGGAAACATATGCGTGCTTCATACCAAACATCCATATACTTACGTGGAAGCATATGCGTATTTTCTCCCAAACATAATAATATTTAGAAACGACTTATTCTTTGTTTCATTATAATTTGTACTTATAATTAAAATAAACAATTAATACAAAAAATTTAAATATTTGAAATTACCCTTTTTACATTTAGTTGCTGAATGCATTACTTTTTTTATGAAATGAGAATCTGCTGGTCTTGTGCTTTGTTGTCTCTCACGATTATGTTTTCAGAAGGTTTCAGCTATGCCTTGGTTAGCACTATGCGTTGGTACACACAATATACTTATATCCAACTTTAGTTCATGCAAGACAAGCGTGTATTCATTATTTGTTTTTTTTTTTTATTATATTTCACAAATGGTCCGCCATTCCGATTTGTTCAGTAGAGGTTCGGGCAGCAAAAGGGATTCACGTTGTTGCCCTTTCCAGTTTCTTTCCGCAGAATCGTTTCTCACTTTGGTAGCACACATAAATATATACGCACACATACACAAAAACCAAAGTAACATCACAAACCATTTATCCGTCCGAGCGTTTCTTTATTATTTTTTCACTGATCAAGCGCTTTTGATATCCTCTGTCCGATGAACCATTGACGACTGAACACATGAAATTAAATCGCAGTACATCACCCAAATTTGAAACACTGACTTCATCTGCAATTTGCACGCACATTCAGGAATACTCGTATTTATGAATCACTTACCGAGAGAATAATGCAAAAATACAGATACCCACTTCCAAGTTTTACACACTCGTTGCCCCTCTTTTATTCTCTTGCTCTCGAGAGATCATAAACAGTGCAACGAACACGGCTTTGTTTATATCACAAACACAAGTATATTTGGGTCGGAAACACATATGTTATAACATACTAATCATTGTGTCTCAAATAAGTAATATTGAATAACAAACACAATGCGTTTGGGCAGAAGTATATTATAGTTGCGACAAGCACATGTTATATTTGCATCCAAACAACAAAAAACTACAGATTTTTCAGTCTATGTGTAAGTAATAACTAACTACTGTGCCATGCCCAGTTCTGTACCTCCCATACAAAACTTAGGCGTATTTCCGGTTTGCCGACTCGATATCTCCAATAAATCACAACCGATCTTAGTAAAATTTGGCACTGATCAAAATGTTGGCAACAACTTGCCATGCCCATTTTTGTATCTCCCATATAAATATTGGGGTGCAATTGGTTTGTAATCAAAAATTGTCCCCAAAACTACTGAGGGTCCTAACTAATTTGGGTATTAAATAATATTTAGCGCAGTATACATCTGCTATTGAATATGGGCACTTTTGCATATAGGCGTTCTTTAACAGAACTCGCACGCAATAGATGACTTAGGGTGAGGGTTTGATTAATACGGCTCACCCAACTGAAATTTATTTGGATCTCTATTCAGTGAACGACAGTATTGATTTCATATTTTAAGGCCTCAATGGAGCCAGGATTGTTTGCATACCCCTTATTTTTCACGACGCCCCAGAGATAATGGTCTAATGGGGTGAAGGCGCAGCTGCGAGTCCGCCAATGGACTTCCTAATTGTGGCTGATTTCGAACACAGTGCGTAAATATCGATTGTGAAGTTGACTGCGTAGCACGAATCGCTGTCCTATTTAAACCATACGTCGTCCGTGTCACCCTCTTCTGGATTTGGGAACAAAAAATTGCTGATCGTGACACGCATATGCTCGCGGTTGACGGTAACGGCGGCTCATTGCTCATATTCGAAGATAAATGGGCCTATGATGCCGTCGTGCCAAAAACCGCACCAAACAATCACTCTTTATAGATTCTTTGGCTTCTCCTCAACGACGGTTGGATTTTCCGAGTCCAAATGCAACAATTTTGTTTTTTAACGAAGCCCCCCGAGGAGAGAATGAGCTTCTGTAGTCCTGACTACAGTAACTGCGCACAACAAGCGCTCATCTCTAAATGAGATGGCCAAGCAGTTCGATGTTCGCGTTATATGGGTGCCGGGGCACAGGAACATTTTAGAGTACCATATAGCAGATGAGCTGGCAAGATTAGGGACCTATTTGCCTGTTGCATGGGATATGGAGCATATACGTATGCCCTTTTCGGTCTCCTAGCTACCCGAAACCCGAAGCTATCAGTTATGCGAATGATACGTGGTCTCACGGTATAAATTGCCGGATTACCAGGCAAGTATGCCCAAGTTATGACCAAAATAGTACGCTAAACTTGGCACCCATTCGTGGAGAGGATACCTCTAGGCTAGTAGCTGTGATCACTTGCCACAGCTGTCAACTAGTGACTACTGCAGAAACTGTAGGGATGAATAGAAAGAAGAAAGTGTTGAGCAACTCATATGCCACTGCCGGGCCTTTTTATAAGTAGAAGGAAATGTCTGGAATCTTACTACGTGTTAGATCTAACTGACATTCAGAAAGTTAAACTAAAAGATCTTAGTATCTTTCTGCAGAGTACTGATTGTTTCATAACGGATTAATGTAGCCTCATTCTGGAATATCGTGATGAGGTATCATATGGATTGAACGCCCCATTACCCTACCGGGTCAATATGGGAATGAAATATGACTTCCCGTAGTGTCTCAACGGTCCTCATCGGACTAGGTGTTTCAATAGTAGACATCTGCACAAGATGTTTTGAATGGACATTCAAGACATTTGTTATATTGCAAGACATATACTGCAACGAAGTTGCGACAAACAAGTACTCCGGGATACTGTCGACCACTCGTTTGTGTATTGGAGTGTACAGAAACGTACAACATTTGAAGCGAAGTAGAAATCTCATCATTTTGTGCTCTAGAGCGTCACACACATAGATGAGTGCATTTTTACAGAGCACTGAAGTATTTGGTTCTTGCAAATTCGGTACAGTATATGTCTTGAAAAAAGCAAATGTCTTGAATGACCATTAAAGACGTCTTGTACAGATGTCTAGTCAACAGTGACAGCCACTTCGACCTAACATATCCTAACCCATTGTTGGAAGTAAATGCATGAACAGCGTGCCACTATTTGATGTAAATTTTCTGCTGGGGCCAAAATCGAACCATTTTTCTTCGAAAATGCGGCTGGTCGGGCAATAACAATTAATGGTGGTCTGTCGCGGTATGATAATCTAGATCTGTTGTTCGTAAATTAAATGACATGGATGCAGTTTCATCAACACTGTGCCAGATTGCATACATCTCGCAAAACAATGCAATAACTTTCAATCTTGCGTGAGTTTTGGAACTCCTTTTAGTAAACCCTTGTGAATTTAAGCCAGTTTCATTGTTCAACCAAATTTATGAAATGACCCATACTATTCCATTTTTTTCGTATTCGTTAAAGTTATCAAAATGTTTAGAGTTGCTTAATTTTTTTGCTATCCTTTTTAAAATTCAGCCCTAACCAGTTAAGTGGATTTGTTTTGCTTTATTGGTACTGCTCGACCAGCTCATTTACCCAACTGAACTCATACATTCACTGATTGACAGAACGTTTGCACACACAGTATGTGTATGACACACACACAAATACACACGGCCATAGATTTCTTTTAGTCCTCGTAAAATACTAGGGATGTTCAGAAAACTCAAAAGTTCAAAATTGTTGACATTTTCAGTGGCAGGAAAACTTTTTCGATGAACGTTTTTTTCGCATTACTCTCTTTGGTTTTTTTGTCTATTTTTTCCGTCAGACCGCCACATTCTCAAATACTGTGTGACAACAGTGCCATGCTCGCTGGCTACTTTGTAGTGGCCTATCTGCTTTTTGGCCTGACAGTATTATTTTTTTTTTTTTTTGCTCACTATGTTAGCCAGAAACATTTAATGTCGGTCGCCTAAACTTTTTGGTAAATGTTCTTAATTTAGATTTGTAGCCATGGTTTTTTTGTGCGGTGCCTCAGATTTGTTCGATATGCAAATCATAGCACTGTAAAAAGTTTTTCCTAAAATTCGCTTTTATAATTCACAGCCTTGAATTTTCTTTTGTTTGTATTAATGTTACAGTGTAGTTGTAGAGGGAAAATTTAGCGATATTTGAAAACCAGAAAAGTGAAAATGTCTAAGTAGGATGGTTTTTGTTCCGAGACTAAAGTAAATTAAGGTCAATTAAAAAATAACATTTTAATTTTCATTTACTATTGCAAGAAGTTGAGTTCGAAATCTGTTTCATTTCCCTAATTTGAATGTGAAGCAATTGTCACAAATGTTACAATTCAATTAGGTTAAGTTGAGATGGAGGACTCTAAGCACTAGTGCTACGCCTCACGGCCTGCAAGCAGTATGCTGGATTGCTCGGAGTTCTGCGTGGTCCTGAAACTGTCTGATTTTATGAAGTTGGTATTGTTGATTTGAAGTTGGTACGGTTGATGTTCCCTTTGTCGAACTCTTAAGGTGATCCATATCTTTAGGATCGAATCGTGCCTGAGTACTCTCCGAAATGTGCCAGAATATTCAGGTGGGCAATGTTTTGTTTTTACGAAAAACGCTTCCTTGCTAAAATCATTTCTTTTACAAAGGGAAGTGAGAGCTTTTGGTTAGTTGTAAAAATAGTTTAAGGTAATCCTTCGTCTTCTAAACCAACTGTTGTCATAAACGACCAAATAGTCAGAAACCTACTTCATCATCAAACTAACATGTTGGATGACAACTGAATAATAATGGCCAGAAATAATTCTTCCTTGTCTCAAGGGTATCTAGCAATGCCCGTGACCGATAAAATATTCGGTCCGAAGCCTAAGATATCTATTCGAACACGTGAAAGGAAAAATGTTTTGACTGGGCTTGACGTAAATAGATCCAAGAGCGTTAATGCTATTCTACAACTTGTATTGCAGTCCTTTCAACCATTCATACAGTACAGGAATTTTCCGTCCCGTGAACAAGTTCCCGAGTAGCTACAAATTAACCCCAAATTCTTCAAAGTGATAAAGACACCTTTGCCAAATGAATCAAAATTAATAATTTGACACTAATGAGTCCATATTATACATTAATTTCTTAATTTTTCGATGTGTTAACATCTATAGGCACGGGTAGGGCAATCTATCCAAGTGAACACATGCAAACAACACACAGCGTTAGAATCACATACTTGGTTGTTGTAGAACAATAGTTTCTGCCTGAAAATAAGTATGATGGTATTGATGTAGCGGCAGCGACAAACAAGCAGGTCGTCGTCGCCAAAGAGTATTGAATGGTATAGAGAACTCATGGAACAAATTGTGTGACCCAAAAGCACTGCCGACGTCTGGCGAGTTATTCAATACGTTTTACCCTTTTTGGTCATTCTTTGGTCCACTCATAATTTCGATGTTAAACATTGATGCCTTTTGAAACATTAATGTTTTTTGTATTGGTTTATGTAATAACATTTTCGAAATGGTGCATTTATATTGAAATATTCTACAAAGAGAATAAGACTCGTTTATGCTCTTTATATGAGAGCGGAAAAAGAGTATATTAAGTTCTCTATACTATTCAATACTTTTTGTTGTCGCTCTGTTTATGACAAAACATAAACAATTATTTCAGTGAGCTAAATATTGCTTTATTTATTTTACCAATATGACATCTACTGTTAAAGCAGATGTAAGAAAAAAGAAACTCCAATAGCAAAAGAGCCTTCAGCAAAAAAACTATTCTATTTTTTAATTTCGAATGTAACATTTACTAATGTGTTCATAGAAATCGAACAGGTACCGTGTAACAAATAGGTGTTAACACATGCCCGTGACTTCGAACACTCATTGATTTTGTTTATTTATTATTAGCTCATGTAATATTTATAAGTAATGGAAAGGGTACTACTTTTACGTGAGACGAACTTTTTGAAAATTTTTGTATATTTAGTATAAAGTTAATATTAAATAATAACATAGGGAGTTAACATTTAATAAGTCAAAATTAAAATTTTTAATAGATAATATTTTTTGGGTGGTGGACCATATTCACTGTGACTCACTGTATTACAGTGGTTGGTTTGAGTGCATTACATATTTTCATTCACGTCCATTTAACGTTTCAGTCGACATTTATAATTTAATTTATTTTTTGTATCTTTGGTCTGTGTGGAGGATGTAACGGGTTTTTCAATAAGAGCGCTACAAAAGTTTTTTTTTAAATAAAACAAAACCGGTTTTAGATACCAATGAAATTCTTTATTCCTGTGAAAGTACGTTCGATGCCATTATGTATGCAACTCGATTTCTTTTGCATGGCCACAACGGGCACGCTTGCAGAAGTCCAGACGCTGAACCCAATTTTCGACGGTTTTCAAGTATAAATCGGCCGATACTGCTGCAATTTCACGTTCGATATTCGTACGAAGTTCATCAATCGCCGCTGGCTTGTTGGCATAGACACACAGGAAATAATCTAACGGCGTCAAATTGCACGACCGAGGCGGCCAATCGACTGGGCCATTTCGTGAGATAACACGTTCACCAAACTTGGTTTCCAATAAATTGATTGTGGCATTCGCTGTATGGCTTGTGGCGCCGTCCTGTTGGAACCACATGTCCTCCAAGTCCATATTATCCAATTGGGGCCAAAAATATTCGGTTGTCATTGAACGGTAGCGATTCGCATTCACAATAATGTGCCGGTCTTGATCATCATGGAAGAAGTACGGCCCAATGACGCCGTCGGCCCATAAACCGCACCAAACCGTAATTTTTTCGGGATGCAATGATGACTCATGGATTACGTGTGGACTGCTGTCTGACCAATAACGCATATTTTGCTTATTGACGAAGCCATTCAGCCAGAAATGAGCCTCACCGCTGAAGATGATTTTCCGATGAAAATCCGAATCATTTTCAAGTTGTTGCTCAGCCCAATTCACGAACATACGACGCTTATGGTGGTCAAGCGGCTTCAGTTCTTGCGTCAATTTGATCTTGTAAGGATGTAGGCCAAGATCTTTTCGCAAAATTCGCCACAACGGCGTCACAGAGATGCCCAATGCTTGAGAACGACGTGTGGGAGACACATTTGGGCTTTCTTGAACTGAAGCCTCAGCGGCAGCAATATTCTCGACACTACGGGCACTTCTTTGTCTCACTGGCAAGGGAGCATTTTGTACTGTGCCTGTGGATTCAAATTTTTCCACCAGACGCTTAATTGTTGATCTGGTAGGACGATTATGACGACCATAAATTGGAAGTAGCGCTCTTAAAGTTGAGGCCATTGACTCCAAATTTCGGTAGTAAATTTTAATAATTTCGACTCGTTGTTGGCTCGTATATCTTTCCATGATGAAATGGCAAACCTTACTGAAGAGAAATGTAAAAAGGGAGGGAATAATATGGCGTCGGTTGATGTTCCTATCGATTTACTTTTGTAGCGTCTCTGTTGAAATACCCTTTATGTATATAGTAACATTCTTACTGTTAAGAGTGGAGTTCTTCAAGGTTTGATCGTAGGGCCGGTTTTTTTTCGAAATGTCAATCAATCAATTTTTTCTGGAATTGGTCAGTAAGTGTGTTCCGTATGCTTTTGGTGATGACAATCAATTGTTGTTTAAGGGCTGTTAGGACTTTGTGCATACGCCTCATGAGAAAATAGAATATACTCTGGTTTTACTGAGAGATTGGATGGTAGTTAGAGAATTAGCGTGTCGAAATCAAGAGGAATGCTGTTTCTACACATGTTGATGTAGACGTCAGAGTAGTTTATGATCAGACGGTCTTGATGTTCTCAGCATGAGAATACAAGGAGATATTCGCGTCTATGGTTTCTAAAGCGGTATCAGATATAATTGACTACACCGGATCCCAATAATGTCGCACTCTAACTACAAAATTTAAATTTTTACAGTAGAATCAAAAACATAGTTGTGCTGTCACTCAGTATAGGAGAAATAATAAATACATGCATATGGGGTTTTTTAAATGATAGTGAAAAGCAAATGGCAAGAGATTTTTTTAGTGGATGGAAATTGTTTTTAATTGAAAAAAAATTACATATAATTCTTTTGTAGGTAGGGTACGATATTTACTACACTTATAGCCGGCCGGAGATGGAGAACAACCCTTACATATGGGCGGGAGCACCGAAGTAGTCTTTACAACTTCTGGACCGGTTCGGAAGATTGCTAAGTCCACGGTGGGTAGATGATATCGTCGCAGGCGCTATTTTTAATCTCGATTATTGTCGGAATATTCGCAGAGATCAGGGTATATATTGTTGCATCCTACCAAAAAAATGGTCATAACTCAAATTTTTTCGAAATTTCGGTAACAAATACATAGAAAGTTAAAAAAAATCAATGAGTGTTCGAACTCACTGGCGATATGTTAACACCTTTTTGTTCCACGGTACCTGTTCGATTTCTATGAACACATTAGCAAATGTTACATTGGAAAATACAAAAATAATAGTTTTTGTGTTGTGGGCTCTTTTGCTATTGCGCTTTCTTTTTTCTTACAACTGCTCTAACATTAGATGCAATATTGTTAAAATAAATAAAGAAATATTTAGCTCACTGAAATAATTGTTTTTGTTTTGTCATAAACAGAGCGGCGACAAAAAGTATGGAATAGTACCATGGTACAACCAAATGGTAGCAGCACTAGCTCAGCAGATTTGAACTTTTTTCTGGAGTGAGTTTGTCTCTTATGTCAAAGTAGTTTTACTTTTGTTTGTATACAACCACTGTTCGCCTAAAATTTCTGTTTTTGAAGTGTTTTCTCCGTAAGAATCACATAGAAATGCTTTAATTTTCATACTTAAACACTATAAAAATATCAAATTAATCACACACATTTTGTAAATGGCTCTTTTTCCAATTTAGTTTACATTTTCATTATTTTCCAATCAGCTGAGTTGACACAATACAGGCACTGAGTAAAAACAAAATGCCTGTTATTTCTGGTTTGTTGTCGTACTGCAGCCACTCTTAAATATATATATGTCTACCATGAATAGTATAGAGAACTTATTGCACTCTTTTTCCGCTCTCATGTAGAGAGTCTGAGTAAAAGAGCATAAACGAGTCTTATGCTCTTTATAGAATATTTCAATATTAATGCACCATTTCGACAATGATATTACATATGACACTTCAAAAAGCATCAATATTTCTATTCTACACTATACTATTCAATACTCTTTGGCGACGACGACCTGCTTGTTTGTTCGCTGCTGCTACTTCAAAACCATCGTACTTATTTTCAAGAGGAGACTATTGTTGTACAACAACCACGTATGTGATGCTGACGCTGTGTTTTGTTTGCATGTATTCACTTTTTGATAGATTGCCCTACCCGTGCCTGTAGATGTTAGCACATCAAAAGGCTAAGTTAAAAATTATATGGGAAGCGAAGATAGAAATAGCCCTGGGATTTACGGTGCGGTACTACATAAGTGCCGTATTTATAACTGGCCAGAAATGAAGTTCAAGGGCGGGATGCCCAAGGTATACTCTATACTATAATTTGTGAACCAGGTTCAGAAGAGTGCTAAGACGATGGAAGGTCATTATTGGTCGATGATGTTCTTAGATCCTGTGTTCGAACCCTGCTATGACTACCTTAAAAATTTCTTTCGGCGGCGGTCACCTCGCATAGTGACGGCGACACTATCGAGTTTATAGCCATGAAAAAGCTTCTCCAAATACCGTTCGGAATCGGTGTAAAACTGTAGGTCCCAATCAGTGAGTGAAAACTGGAAAGCGTACAGCTCAGTGATTGTGAGAAGTTCTCCCCGGTCCCTTCATGGGATGTAATGGGAAACCATTTATTTACTTATTTTTATGTTCTTACCGACTATATTACTTCTTTCGAAAATCATAGGAGTTGTGAAGAGTATTGAAAACCCTTTTGTTTGTTTTTATTTTTAAGTTTTATTAGTAATTATTTATTAGTAATTAATTTTAAGTACGTTTTTCAAATATAAAACAAATATTATATTTTAACGGGAAATGTTTCTTACCATAAAAAAGCAATTGCTTACACATCTTTTTTAAAGACTGTTTATTTGAAGTGTTGCCTTTTACTCCGGATAAATGATCCATTCTGAGGTTCCAATTTATGATAACGCGTTCGTGAATTTCGACTGGTATTTGGCGAATTACGCGAGTAATGTCGGAATTCATTGCCACAATTTTAGCCCCGCTATTGCAGGTAGATTTGTGATTTTGCGCAGCCCAAAAGAATGAAATCTAGAGCTGTGACATCGGATGATTTAGGTGGTCAACTCAATACTCATAGTTTGAAGGGCGGTGTGGCAAGCAGCCTCATCCCTTGAGAGTTCGTGCTTTAATTTCAGACACCAAATAGTGCGCTATAATGGCACAAATGCAACAAATTCATTGCAGCAAAAACCACAACAACATCAGTTGCAGTACACGAGCTTTGATTCTCTCTCATTCTTTGACTAATTAATGTTCTAGAAACCACAATTCCTCGAAGTAAACTACTTTGACCCACGATCATTGACACGATATCATTGAAATTGTAGGTCGTGTTATAACTTTTTGAAGGGTAAAATACTGATGTAGTCGGAATGGCATTGTAGTCCACTTAAATTAAATTTGTTTTTGTATAAAACGAAAAACATGACAATAACACTATTTCCAAAAACTGGATTTTTTAAACTCAAATTTTGAAACGTTACAGTTAGTGGAATTTTTTTCGGACACTTAACGTTTAATAATCAGTGAGTGAAAACTGGAAATCGCACAGCTCAGTGATTGTGAGAAGTTCTCTCCGGTCCCTTAATGGGATGTAATGGGAAACCATTTATTTATTTATTTTACATTTAATAATTGAATTGAACTTAATCAATTATAAGAAAATTCTCGAAATTAAGTAAAATAAATTAAATAAATTCTCTAGAACATTGGAAAAAAATGCTAAAATTCAAAAACCCGAAAATTTTAATCGATATTAAGGAGAAGGTTTCTGGCACCAAATGAAGCAACACCACTTTTTAATTATTTTTGTAGCATTTCCTTTAATAAACGGCCAAGTGAATAAGGTAATACAAAAAAAAAACTCGTAATGCCATTGGACCGATCACCCACGCTGCGGACACTTGTGCTCCGATTTATTACTATTCGTTTACCTGTGAGATTTATATGATACCTCCATAAAATGATAGTTTGTCCGACTTTTTTGTTCTGGATTTGAAGTTCCAGATTATAAGTTTTTATAAAATTTACATCATTTTGCTAAACAGGCATTTGATTTAAATAACAGACACAAATGCGATATCAAGAGGATAACATGAAAATAAATGAAAAAAAATCTATATAAATATAGCCAAGATTTCACACAAACCAACTGTATCATTTAAATATTAATACTGTACATTTCTTTGGATATTCATGTTCCTCAATGTTCTTGTATTTTTTATTTCAGATTTCAACATTTGACTTCAAATTGTTCTCGGTGAATTCACTCCCTGTCTCTGTGTGGGGGTACAAAGCAAACGGAAACGGATGTATCCCATTGTACATTAAGGTAAGGTGTTATATATTTTCTAAAAATTGGTCATTTTACAGTATGTACACAAGTATTTGTAGATATGTAAATGAAAACCAAGGGCATTTTATATTGTAGTCGAACGAATATATATACTATATATGGCTTATCGTTAGGATTATGTTTAGCTTTAACATACTCGTGTATTGTATCGTAGCTGAGGATATAAAATATCAACAATTTCTTTTAATTTTTAACATTTTAATCCCCAGATACCTTAAGAATTTAAATAACAATAAAAGAATACAGAAAATGAAACATTATTTAACAAAGGAACCCGCAAAATAAAAGAAAACCATATAAGGTCTACGGAAATAGTTGGCATATTAGGATATATGATGGTTTCTTTACATTTTAAGGTATTTCTACTTACATATGACTGAGTAGACCTAAAGGTTTACAAACATTTGAATATTTAGATGTATATGCGCTTTTTACACATATTGTTATATATATGTGTATGTATTGATAAATAAATATTACCTTTTGTTGAGCACAACCAGAAAGCTGTTATTTTTCAGTTTGTAAATTTTGTAAAAAGGACATTTGGAAAAATGACTATTGTGATATGTCTTTTCAGTACCAAAGTCATTTACATAACTCTCATGTGACTTTTGTTAAATATTAATACACAAATTTTATATGACTTCTGAATGTTTGAATGCTCAATTGTCGACTTGGTACCTTTTAATAAAAGTGGGTCATGAAAACCTATGAAGTAGATGGAGTTGCATTGGATATTTTACAACTTGCAAAAGACGAGAGAACCTTTCATGGTTCTTTGTGGCACAGTTTATTCGTCACAAGGCACGACTAATTACACTATGCAAGGTTTCTTTCGATTATATCTTCGAATACCTGACGCGCAGAACTAACTTTGTCAATTATACTGGCACGCCATAGCCAAAGTAATGGCTCTCTTTTCATTCACCCAACTAAATAGATATCGGTATATAAATCAGGCAGCTCGTGGTTCATACTACGGCGACTCTCGCCGTAATCGGTATCGTATACATATATTTTACGTAACGGGTTTTTCAACAGAGACGCTACAAACGTAAATCGATAGGGACAGCAAACGACGCAATATTTTTTCCCGCTCTTTTGACATTTCTCTTCAGTAATGTTTGCCATTTCATCATGGAAAGATATACGAGCCAACAACGAGTCGAAATTATTAAAATTTACTACCGAAATTTGGAGTCAGTGGCCTCAACTTCAAGAGCCCTCAACAATCAGCGATGAGGCTCATTTCTGGCTGAATGGCTTCGTCAATAAGCAAAATGTGCGTTATTGGTCAGACAGCTATCCACACGTAATCCATGAGTCATCATTGCATCCCGAAAAAATTATGGTGTGGTGCGGTTTATGCGCCGGCGGCGTCATTGGCCCGTACTTCTTCCGTGATGATCAAGACCGACACATTACTGTGACTGCGAATCGCTACCGTTCAATGATAACCGAATATTTTTGGCCCCAATTGGATAATATGGACTTGGAGGACATGTGGTTCCAACAGGACGGCGCCACAAGCCACACAGCGAATGCCACAATCAATTTATTGGAAACCAAGGTTGGTGAACGTGTTATCTCACGAAATGGCCCCGTCGATTGGCCGCCTCGTTCGTGCGATTTGACGCCGTTAGATTATTTCCTGTGGGGCTACGTCAAGTCTATGGTCTATGCCAACAAGCCAGCGACGATTGATGAACTTCGTACGAATATCGAACGTGAAATTGCAGCAGTATCGGCCGATTTATGCTTGAAACCCGTCGAAAATTGGGTTCAGCGTCTGGACTTCTGCAAGCGTGCACGTGGTGGCCATGCAAAAGAAATCGAGTTCCATACATAATGGCATCGAACGTACTTTTGCAGGAATAAAGAATTTCATTGGTATCTAAAACCGGTTTTGTTTTATTTAAAAAAACTTTTGTAGCGCTCTTATTGAAAAACCCCGTATAATTTTCCTCCGCTAGACCCACAGGTTTGTTTCTTCTGCTGGTGATACAACCGAGGTTTCTGAGCGATATGGAAATGGTCTGGTTTGGCTGGATTTTCGTCTTACGGGAGAGGGATTTATCGCACAAGTCCTTGCTAAGCCGGTAATTACATCTAGTTGTCAGCACAGTACTGTGATACATATTCGACAGCCTTTTTTGAATATTTTTTCGGCTGATCCAAAGTAGATTAGGTCAGGCAAATTGGCTGCCACTACTGATACTTTTAGGCCAATGAGGACAATTGTAATACCATGGAACATAATATTCCATCCATGTAAATCTTATAAGTTTGCCGGGGTACAGGCACTTTCCTCGAACCACAGAGCTAACGATCTGGAGACATTAGGGACTGCTTTACCTGTTCTAGTGGATATGCAGCATGTCGGTATCCCTATTTCTGCAGGCATGTCCCTTGATTACAACTGAAGCTCTGACATATGATAACGATAGACGATCTGGAGACACTCAATGCAGGACTACCAGCCAAGTATCTTATGACCTGTTTCGTACGCTAACTTGATGTCCATTTCTAGGCAAAATATCTGTACGCTAGTAACTATGATCAATTGACATGTTTTAGTAGGCTGGCCTGCTCCCAACCTTTGCATTTTAGGTCACGGCTACTGCAGAAGATATGGAGATGAAGAAAAGGATGAGAGCGTCAAACATATCATATGCTAGTGGCCTGCATTTATTGTGAGTAGGAGACAATACATACAGTCTTACTTCTCTTGGGATGTTATAGACATTCAGGCAGCTAAGCCGGGAAAGCCAATTGAACGATGTTGTGTTTCATTTATAAATGTAAATGATGGGCCTTATCAATAAATTCATAATTTTCAAAAATTGTCGGTTAGTATTTTTTAAAGTGAAATTAAATTTCAAAATTTTCAATACCATGTGTCATTTTAGATGAAGAAGGATTCTGTCAGCAATTGATAAAGGACTTTGCCATCAATTAAATAATACTTGGTAATATTATGCATGACCCTACTTTGAACTGCACAACAACTTAAGAAAGATCGGGAACGGAGTCTAAACACTTGTATAAATATGTTGCCGCTACACAAAGCTACATTTTGATACGAATTAATGTCTGTTTTTAAAATTTATTTCGCATACTCAGAAAAAAAACCGTCTGCAACCAAATCTAGAGGATGTCACAACCATATTAGAGATCATCACCACCGTATTAGAGGTTATCGCGGTCATATCATAGGTAGTCGTTTCGACATTAGAGGTTGCCGCATCCGCAATAGAGGTTGCTCCAATCGTAATACGGTTTGCCACGTCGACTATGAAGAATATTTTTATTTTTAATTTATTGATTGTGTCTCGATGTATTAGTGTTGAGTTTTAAATAATTAGAATTATCTTACGGTGGCTGGATTCACGAAAAATTTGGTTGCAACAATTTCAATTTATCATAAACACAGATGTTCGATCCAAATTAACACGTAATTTGGATACTGCAACTAACTGATAGCTAAATACAGTTGTTGCAACCAAATTGGTGCCACAACCCGAACTGACAATAAATTCTGCTGTTGCAACCACACTGTTGTTAAATTCGGTTGTGGGGCCTGAGTTTAGTCGTGACATCCTCAATTCGGTTGTGGCACCCGTATTTTTAAAACTGCAGGATAGTTTACGGTTGCAACCTCCTTTCAAGTTTCAAGTTGATGTGAATTGACAGCTGTGACGTAGGCTGCAAGCAACTTGAGATTCAATTTTATTTTCAAAATGCCGTTGTCAAGGAAACAACTTTAAATTCTAGCCCCACTAAAAGTAAAAATATAAATAAAAGTTGTTTCCTGTTACAAGCCATGCAGGGATTAGGGAGAGTTTCTCACAAACCAATGAGCTGCGAGTCTTCTAGTTTTACACTCACTGTTTGGGAACTACAGTTTTATGTCGGTTCGGAATAGTAGTTTGAAAGCAGTTTCATGGCTAAGTACTCGATAGTGTTGCCGTCACAAGCGAGGTGACCGCCGTTGAAAGAAATTTAAAGTGGTCAGAGCTGGGATCGAACCCCCATTATCATGCACAAGAGCCGCGTACATTATAATTGCACCACAGACGACCACAGGACTATAACTACCCTGGTATACCAAAGGCATGACGTTCCCGTAATCGGCTGAAATTTCAAAAAACACAATTTTCGGTACATCCTACTTGACATGCTGTTGGTCAGTAGCGGTATTGTAAAGGGTCCTGTGATCTAACTTCCAAATTCTTAACTTAGTTAACCATAGGTCTTTATATAGGTTGCTATCCAAAACCCACCTAGGTTTCCGTATATTTTTCTATGGAAGGAACTGATGATTGATGACTGACTGATGTCACTGAAACTCATTAAACTATCGGGCATATTCTTGTGTCCTTAGAAGGCGGATGACCGCAGCATATGGGCCAACGGCGGACACAAACCAAAAGAAGAAAATCGAGGTTCGGCATATTGCATCCTGGTCAGCGTCTGATCCATAACGGGCGGCTGCAATCAAATATCCTGCAGTAGGTAAAATGCAAAAACCCGGTGGACTATGTTTGCCTCCCGTCACCGTTCATAATGGCAGTGAAAATACAAGAACGAAACAGAAAATATAAACAATCCCTATTTGTTGACGAACCCCGAAAACGTTATAAGGACCACGATTTACGGATATGCACGTGAAATGTAAAAACTATATATAGATCCGTTGCAAGTGTCCAATTGTTAGATGTCCTCGAGAGTTATAAGACCGACATTACTGCTATCCAAGAAATGCGATGGACAGGACATGGCTGCACAAGAAAAAGAAACTGCGACGTATACTTCAGTTGCCATTGGAAAATACATGAATTTGGTTCCGAATTTATAGGTGGAAAAAAAACTGCGACATCTAGTCTCTAGGTTCAATTCATTTTTATGTTTCCCTCATTTGTGTACATGCCCCGACAGAAGAGAAAGATGATGGTGCCAAAGAATATGTCTGCGTCTAGAGGAAACGTATGACCGCTGCCCTGGCCATGACATTAAGATTGTACAAGGAGATTTTAATGCTAAAGTAGGCAGGGAAAATGTGTTTTGTCCAACTATTGGTAATTTCAGTCTACAAGCTGACAGTTCGGACAACGCTAGTGACACAAGTGACACAAGATTCCAGCATAAAGACATCCACTAGGCTACTTGGGTATCGCCTGATCAAAGGACGACGAAAGAAATTGATCACGTGGTTATTGATGGAAGGCACGCAAAGGAAACAAAGGTTCGCACAATGATTAAGTAGATCGAAAATCGTACGAAACCAGGCGCATAGAAGGATAGCTGCAATTACGAGAGGTAGACACAGCCTACTCAAGGAAGCTCTTGCGACTTTTGGCACATAACCCACCCCAACGGCGAGTGTCGGCGACGCATGAACCATGAGCTGTATGAGCTATATCCCGACATTGAAATAGTTAAGCGGATCAAAATAACGCGATTGCGCTGCCTGGGACATGTCAGTAGAATGGATGAACACGAACCAGTACGAAGGGTTTTCGAAACCGAACTCGAAGGAAGACGAAAAATGGGAAGACCAAGACTCCGCTGGAGGGATCTAGTTGGAGAGATAAAGCAAAAGATCTAGATGGTTGGCGAAATATGTTATCTTCATTTTGTTAAGTCCCTGGCCCCCGGGGTTGTTCGAGACCGGCTAAGTAATTAGAAAAGATGTCAGCAGAATAATGAAAATTTTGTTTTGCAGTTTCTCACATTGACTTGAGTGATTTCATTGTGAATAGTTACTAAAAAATAATGTAATTCCTTATATTTTGCAAATCCTTTACAAACGAATCCATTAGTACTTCACGCTGACTGTAATGGGTTCAAAACCAGCGAAATAATTTGCACTGAAAATTGACACAAATTGTAGTGCGATCGCATATAAGCCTCACAGTTTGAATACAATCAATGAAATTATCCTTTACAACACATATAAAATAAATCTCAGGTGCATAAACTTCTGATACTTATGTCTCTAGTAAAATGAACGCATTCATTTTTCAAACGAAGTCTTGCGTGTCTTTATGAAGTGGAATTATGAAGAGTCATAATTGATATTTTTTCGTGAAAATATATATTTTCAAATATATTCATTAAGTAACAACGAAAACGGCCACATATCCTTCCAATAGCCCCTTTTACAGTGGAAAAAATGTACGTGGATTTTTTTAAGAATCCGAAGGACACCGAAACATAAGTCTGCCAGCAGAGTTTTAAAATATTTTCTGCTGATAAAAATTTGAGATGTTATAGTTATGTTTAATTACATTAATCAGTTACTTTTCAAAATGAACCAAAAAGGTGCCTTAAATATAAACACTGGTTCAAAATTCTAAAATTCACGTGCAACTATGAAGGTTCCTTAGCACACAGACTTAATTCTTACGGTAGAATACAACAATGAGAAGTTCTCCTTTGCCAGGATACCAACACCTTGAACCAGCATGTGGCCTCATTAGAATTCTAGAAATGAACAGTGGAGGTGTACGAATATTGCAAGACATAATAACACAGCTACACACACAGCTACACACACACACACACACACTCAAATACAACATTTGTATAGGAGCATAGAGTCAATCATACACACACATACACACACTCGCGTACTCAATCATATTTCTTGTTCACTACTTCAAGATGTTGTACCCGGAATAAGTCCTTTCATGGCTGTGTGCAAGTGTGTAGAGTTGTTTGCGAGAGTGTGTATTGTATGTGTGGTATTGTTGCTGAGGTAAGTATGTGGTAGTGTTTCTAATGTTGTCTGCTGGTTTGTACATGTGTGTGTGTTTATATACGAATACGTTGATATTTTCTTATGATGCTGTATGGGAGTGTGTGTGTGTGTGTGTTGGAATTATGTCTTTGGTATTGTTCGCCGTATGAAAGTCAAACCAGCCATGTAACCAAACAGGAAAAGATGATTAATTCAAAGTTATTAGAAACATGACTAAAATTTATAATATCGCAAGTTCGTGGGCAACGTGAAGGCAGAGAAATGCTACTTAAAGTGGAGCAAAAGATAGCAAAAAATTCTTATAGACTTTTGTCTTTTGAAATATTTGCTAACAGAGAAATTATTGACATATTAAGGATGATGGAGATTTAAGTATAAAGGACGTTTAGAGATATTGCAATTCTAACAAAATTTAATATTTGTTCG
The DNA here is from genome assembly GCA_963931995.1 of Phaonia tiefii. NCBI lineage: Eukaryota > Metazoa > Arthropoda > Insecta > Diptera > Muscidae > Phaonia > Phaonia tiefii. Next base: position 35,013,428 of record OZ008371.1, on the reverse strand, counting down.
TAGAGTGGCTTTCCCTATGGCCCTTGCTTATGGTAATGATGATCCTAAAGTGTGATCTTCTTGCAAGTGATAGTAAGCTTCAAGGTAAATTCAAAAATTCAAAAGCCATTATCCGGCAATGTGAGCAGAAGTCTTATTTGCAACTATTTAAATATTATTCTCTAACTAAAAATCAAACCTGTTGATTGGTAAAATCTCAAAAAGTTGACACCCATATTCAATACCGATGGCTCCAAACCAGATAGCAGAGTAGGTTTGGACTTTATTCTGATGATATGGGTGTAACCCTATGCGCAAAGGCTACCACAGCCTGGTAGTATTTTTCAGGCAGAAATCATTTCAATGGAAGACGTTGCACTCAGGCTGTGACGAAACGTCATTAGCGCCAGAAGTAGCCCTGTCTTCTGTGGCAAAATGTCTGGAATCCGAACGCTGAAATATCGGTGTTTTTTGTTATTTGAATGCAAATATAACGTGTTTGTAGCTTGTCGCAAATATACTATGATTGTGCCCAAACACGTTGTGTTTGCTATTCACTGTAACATGTTTGAGGCACAATGATTAATAGGCTACAATATATGTTTTTTTAAAACCCAATTTGTGGCTTTTTTGTTGAAAATCGCTAAAATCAAATACGAGACAGAGAACAAAGAAACAATAAAGCAGCAAATCTTCAATCCATGAAATCAGTGCTTGCAAACATTTACATGTTTGGCACAACATGTAATGTCCACCTTCTATTTATGGCGGGGGAAAAGAAACATCCCAGGGATCCATCGAGCGGATAAACTGGCGAGATGAGGAAGGTGGGAAGATTCAGAAGTATTGCATTTTTTAAATTTAGTGTAATTTTTTTGTGCCACCGTGTATGTTACTGGAGCCGATATTTTTCAGCGTGCGTATGTCTAAATGAATAGGCCCGGCAGTTCGATGTCCACCTTCTATTTATGGCGGGGGCAAAGAAACATTCCAGGGATCCATCGAGCGGATAAGCTGGCGAGATGAGGAAGGTGGAGAGATTTAGATGTATTGCATTTTTTAAATGTAGTGTAATTTTGTTTGTGCAAGTGGCAACTCTGAAATTTGCAACTGTCACATGTGTTTATTTCGATTATTAAAAATGGAGCGTTTTATGAAAGAACAACGCGTTATAATTTTGGAAACTTATTACAAAAAATTGAAAATTTATGGTGAGATCGCTCGCAAACTTCGAATAATTTTCAGTCGAGAAAGTGCACCTAATGTATCAACCATTCGAAGAGTGGTCGACAAATTTTTAAGAAACTGCAGCGGTAGTGAACAGTAAGACTCCTGTATGTCAATGTACCTGTCAGTATCTTGGAAACATTGCTGCTGTAAACGAGAGTGTCGCCGAAAACCCGAAAACTTCAATTCGGCTTTGTTCTCAACAACTTCAAATTTCACGAAGCTCTACGCAGCAAATTTTGACAAAAGACCTACTCCTTCATGCGTACAAAATGCAGCTTACTTAGGAGCTCAAACCAGAAGACCACGGAAAGCACCGGCAATTCGTTCAATGGGTAATGAAGCAAAGTGAAGTCAAGGCCAATTTTTCAAAAAAAAATCATCTCGGATGAAACGCATTTTTATCTTAATTGCTTCGTGAATACACGAAATCGTCGAATTTGGGAGTCAGAAAATCCTCATGAGGAGCTCAGGAAATCATCAAAGAAATCGTCAATCATCCATGAGAAACAAATGAACCCAGAGCGAGCAACTGTCTGGTGCGGATTTTAGTCAGGCGGCGTGATTGGGCCTTACTTTTTTCGGAGATGAGACCGAAATAGCAGTGACTGTGAACGGCATTTGTTACGGGAACGTGATAACGGAGTTCTTGGGGCCTCACCAGGACGGCATGAATCTGGGCCACACGTGGTTTCAACAAGACAGCGCCACCTGCCACTCCGAGCATGAAACAATCGATATATTGCAGCAACGACTTCCAGAACAAATTCTCTCGAGAAATTCTGATATAAACAGACCACCAAGATCATGCGATTTAAAGCCGTACGATTTCTTTCTTTGGGGTTTTGTGAAATCGGAAACAATTCCTGAGCTCAAATTCGAGACACAACGCGTCATCGGTGAGTTACGGCCATATCTCTATAAAAAAGTCATGGAAAATTTTAGTGATGATAAGAGTAATGGCCTATCATCACAGCCTTGATGGCCATTTGACGGATATTTTATTCCATTGTTAAACATGTCTTCTTTACAATCCAATAAAAAAATCACAACTATCTCAAAAAATAAGTCCTTCAATTTAAAATGAAAAAGTGCAGTCTTACTGAGACACCCTTTACATGGAAGCTCGTGCTTGAAACGATAGCTTATACATGCGAATGATAGATCTTCTGAAAGCAAAAAATTCAGGATCACGAGACAGGTACGACTAGCCAGACCATCCGGTTGTGACAAAAACAAAGCGACAAACAACTGCGTTTAGTTAAACCAAGAGAAAATAGATCAAACAACGGTTGATTTCTATATAATCATGTAGTTATTTAAATTCAAGTCGAAAGGAGACACCAGAAAGCGTGGCAATCCAGCCAAAAGCGGGACGGTTGGTCAGTTTAGGTATGACTAAGTGATAGCCTGAATCGTTAGGAAAACTTGGTATTCATTCCTATACAGGATATATTTAAAGGCCGTGTTAGACTGTTAGAGAAATCGTAGGATATGTCAAAATTTTCATTTGGCGAGAGAAGGTAGAATAGTGTAAACTTGAAAACATCCATTTGCAGACAACATTTCAATTGATCTGTAGATTTCTTTAATTTTTTGATTTTAGGTAGGTGGTGTCGATTAGTTTTCCAGGAGATTTCTCCAGGATTTGTGAATATCTTGACGATAGTTGACTTTTCAGGCCTAAAGCCACACTGATAATTGTCGATATATTCGGCTAACAAACATCTTTAATCTTTTGCACATTACGCTCGAAACGATTTTTGTTGATGTGTTAACATCTATAGCGGCGTATAGGGACTAAATCTATTAAAGTCAGATTTTATGCTGCTGCTAAAACCAGATTTTATGCTGCTGCTAAAACCAGATTTTCTGCGACTGTGAAAGAGAATAATGACATGTTAAACAAAAATGAGCGAGCAAGAGAGCAATGAAAGAGTGGTGTGGCAGGGGTGAGGCAAACGAAATTGTGTCTATAGCGTATGTATTAACATAATAATGTATGTATGTACATGTGACTGTTGCTGTTGTTGAACGGAGATATAAAGCATAGCCACGCAAAATTTCATTTGCAAGCTTGCGCAGTCGACGTTATGGTGACACACTAATACGTCAGCTACTTCGTACAAAGTATGTGTGATGTTGTGTGTTTGGGTGTTTTGCTGTTGTTGCTATGGCCAAACAAAGCGAGTCATTTGATGTTCAGCATTGCCCGGTGTATACAAAAACAAGTAGAATCGGTGTTAAGTTCGGCCGGGCCGAAGTAAACTATTATTTTGTATCTTCCAATGTAACATTTACTAATGTGTTCATAGAAATCGAACAAGTACCGTGTAGCAAAAAGGTGTTAACACATCATCCGTGAGTTCGAACACTCATTGATTTTTTTTATCAAACCAACACTCTGGAGATGCCCCCTATAAATGCAGTGCATTGTGTAGTGAAATTGAGGGTGGAAAGAGGGAGTAGTGTTTGTTGGCATTTGCCTTGAATCTTTGTATGTCACAATTGGTGGAAAATACAATAGCCAGAAGTTTATTCCACATACGGACTGTACGGCTGAAGAACGAATTTTCTCTATAGTGAGTAGTGCGGTCAACTGCCAACTGGATAAAAATCGGATGAGAATTCCTGGAAAGCCGCCTACTTCGGCTAAATATTCGCACGTCTGGCATAAGTTGACGGATGTCCGAGGAACACATACCGTGGAAATATCGATAGAACAGTGACACGCAACCCTCATTTAGACGATGCTCAAGGGAGGCAAAATAGTTGGATATCCTACTATCCCCTATCAACATCCTCGTTCTCCTCTGGACAAGGTCGAGGAGCTCCAAAGATATCCTAGGTAAACCTGCCCATATATGGGAGTTATATTCCACTTTTGGCCTGATGTAAGTTCTGTAGTTATTAAGATCAGATGTAGTGAAGTATTTCTTGCATCGTTTTAAAAAGCTTTGACACTTGGATGCATCTTTCGACACTTCAAATACATGTTTTGAGAGCGTCTGATTCATAAGTATCCACACCGTCCATAGACAATGACGATGTATGTATGTATATAGAAAAAAAACGTTTCTCAATACATCCCATGAAGGGATTGGGGAGAGCTTCTCACAATCAGTAAGCTGTGCGCTTTCTAATTTTTCACTCACTGACTGGGTTCCTAACGGCCTTTTTGAAAACAGGACACAGTATGCTAATACTTCAATCGCGATGTTTATTTTCGTCCATCCAGATTTTGCATGTGAACTAATGCGTGCAACATTCTAACTCATAGCCGCCAGGCTTAAACTGCCCAGCCGATAGTCCATCAGCACCAACGGGTTTGTTGTTCTTAAGCCGGGAAATTACAGTTTTATCTTCGATTTCGCTAGGAAGAGGAAATCGACGCCATCGTCCTGTATGTGCTCAACACCCTCATCTATATTGAAGTTTCCTGGGGAAAGTAAATCAGAGAAGTGATCTCTCCATAGTCCCAACGTACTCTGCATATCTGTGACGAAATTCCTGTCGTTAACTCAATAAAATTGGGGGCCCTGACCCCTTTCCGTTGGTTTGGCTTTTCTCGTATCGGTAGACTTTACGGCACTTAAGACTTATCGGCACAACCGTTTTACCTTCCTAAACAAACGGAGTTCCTCTCTGTTATCCGTACTGGCGTGTGTCGCGTTGCACCTGACTAAAGCATTGCACCTGACTAAAGCACTTCGTTTGTTACAACTGCTAAATTCTGTTCCGACAATCTCCAAATGCGGTTGTGACAACCTATAAACTCGGTTATGACTATTTCTAAATTCGCTTGTAACAACCTCCAAATTAGGTTGCGGTTAATTCGGTTATCTCAACCGAAATTTCCTAAAGCAGTTTTTGCGAAATTCTATCATTCTTTTTTGGATCGATTATTCTGTCGCAGAATGTGGAATACTTTCCTGGGCCTGGTATAGGCGTTCCAGCGAGAAGTGCTTCCATTGTTTTCAGCAACTAAAATGAGACTTAATTCCTCTATAATTACATGACTTCATTACATAAATATTCCTAAAGTAAGACTGGAGAGGATAATGTTTTAAGGTTGTGTTTGTTCTCCAATATAAAAAATCTCTCTCTTTTTAACAATTCTGTCATCATAAGGACATCATTGTATAAGGACATCATTGTTAGCATATCAAACTAATTTGTTGATATTTGTTAAATTACTAGAGTTGTTCAATTCCTCAAACTTTCTGATATGAAACGACATTGTTCTGTCAATGTTACACTTTACTTACCGACATCTCCTACCAGCACCCACAAAAAAAACTCTGTGGTCCTGGATTTCAAACTAAATGAAACAAATGTTTTTGGTATTTTTGAGGGACCAATAATGAAGTGAGCAAATCTGCTGGAGCAGCAGCATCTTGTTGTCTGTTGCAGTTGTTATGTGTCTGCAGCAGTTGTGGCAATATACAAGTACATACATATTTGCAAGTGTATGTTAATATGAAATGTGTGTAGTCTGTGTGTTTCACATCCGCCTCCAATGCTGCAACAAAATCGACAACAAAGAAGTTGTAAGTGAGTGTAACAACATTGTTTGTTTTGTCAGTGACTCCTAATGTAACATTATTTGGGGGTTTTGTTAAGCAAATTGTTGTTGGTGTCGTTTTTGTTTTTTAGATGGGTTTCATTGGGTGTTAACCATGTTTGGCTCGATGAACGATAGAGTGACCATGTGGACAAAAATTAACTTAAGAAATATCAGTTGCCAATGCAACTTCGAAGTAGATTATGGTCAAAGTACTAAAAACAGACTTCGTACAAAAGCTAAAGCCCAAATATCAAATATCGATTTCCCAGTACTCTGCCCAATAGAAAAAATATCCTTCAACTTAATCAGTGTTTCAATATTTGAATTTTTTAAACCTCAGAGAGTGGAGACTTTGTATATATTATCAAATATCGATTTCCCAGTACTCTGCCCAATAGAAAAAATATCCTTCAACTTAATCAGTGTTTCAATATTTGAATTTTTTAAACCTCAGAGAGTGGAGACTTTGTATATATAACAACCAAAGACTGTCCAAAATTCAGTGCATGGTCCTCGATGTCAAACGAAAGTTTTCGTTGGGTGCTAGGGAGTGTACACTGGTAGCCTCTCTGGACATCAAGAGTGCGTTCAATAACATTACTCCTAATGCGATAGAATTTGCGATATCGGCCCTTAATGTCAAGGTATAAAAGGTATAAAATATCCACCGTGGAACCTCTCACTTTGAATACTTCTGAAATTAAGCTGTCAGAGTGTGTCAAATACCTGGGTGATATTTTGGATACCAAGGTTAGTTTCAGACCCAACCTTGTGGAAAGCGCGATTATAGGCCTTCACGACTACAACCCCGGCCACAGGTTGTAATTGGTGGCTTTCTCCGAGGACTGCCCACTTGACCTCTACAGCTATGGCGATCTCTACAGCTATGGGGTTACCGTGTGTTGGCAAATGCTTGAGAAACTCACCTATTGTGCACTAATGAATAGGGTTTAGAGAATGGCGACGTGGTATATCATGGGTACTCTGCGTGTCGCACCCACTGTTGCACTGAATGTAATGTTATACTTGCTCACGGTAGACACTATAGCCAGGCAGATTGCCTCGATGTCTGCCATCAGATTAAGGCAGCCCTCACAATGGAGCAAGGTCGGAGTTGGTAATAGGACAGGGCTGTACGGTACTCCCAACATTCCTGCGTTTGTTGATTACTCGAAAACGGCACCGGTATCCGATCGGTAACACCACAATCTCATACTGGAAAGGGGATCCCTTGAACAAAGAAGTTCCTGGTACAGAGGGACATGTGAAATTCTACACGGTTAGTTCGAGAATGAATGATCAGGGTTTATCTCGTCAGGGAAAAATTTGTCTTTTTGTTGTTGTTTGGATGCACATATAACCGGTTGTATAATTGTATCCAAACACATTGTGTTTACTATTCAATATAACATTTTTGGAACACATTGATTATGAGGTTATAATATATGTATTTGTGACCCAAATGTGGCTTTGTTTGATGAAAACTGCTGGAACCAAAATTGTGACAGACAATAACGAAACAAAAATCAGTAGATCTTCCATTCACGAATACAATGCTTGCAAACATGTACATAGTTCCTGCAATATGTTGCTGGGACCGTTATTTTTCAGCGTGAATGGAATTAGGGTTGTCCCTTTCTGGTAGATACCTGATCATTGTTGAGCGTATCAGGCTGAAATATTGCCGGTTAGAGAAGTGACCGAAGTGACTGAGAGATACTAGTCCAGCAGTCTGTGGGGTCAACGACTGCTCGGACGTTCAGGCGGTCATAAAATCCCTGGAATGGATATTCCTGTATTCAACAGACTACCTCATATCTCTTAACGAGATAGCCCAGCAGTACGATATTAAGCTTATGTGGATGTCTGGGTACAGCGATATTCCGGGGAACTTCAGAGCGGATGAGCTTGACAGACTAGGGACAAACTTGCAGGTTCAATAGAAATTAGAGCGTGTTGGCGCCACCGTAGCAACGTGTAAGCACATCCTGCACTAACGCTCCTATATGATAATGCAGAAGATACAAATGGGGGCCCGATTGTGTGGCCTCAAGGCAAATCTCTCCGTTAGTATATAGCAGGAGATCCGCTTCTGTTTTAAGCCAGACCTAGGGTATTAGTGCATGTTTCAGTTTTGACGGGACACTGTTTGATTGGTAGACATGCGACCAGATTACACGTCAGGGCAAATGGCTTCTATAGAAGCTGCAGCGACAAGCAAGAGGAATGATCTACGGCTCAATATTCGTTGCACGTGTCTAGCACTAGCTGGCAGGAGGATGTCTACTATGGGATCCTGCCTATTAGGAAACCCGGGCTAATAATCTCACATGGACGTAGACAAATGATCGTCGGTGGTGAAATGGTTAGTTTACGAGGCTCTTGTACATAAGAACGTGGGTTCGATGTCTGCTCTGACTAGCATACATTTCTTTCGATGACGATCACCTGGCTTAGCGACGGCTTCACTATCGAGTACTTGGCCATGAAAATGTTTCTCGAAATACCGTTCGGAACGGGTGGAAAACTGTAGGTCCGAATTAGGTAGTGACTAGAACGCCCGCAGCCCACTGGTTTATGAGAAGCTCTCCCTAATCCCTTCATGGGATGTAACAGTGAACCATTTTGTTTCTCGTCGTACAGCCAGGTCCTGCCAATAGTATTCCTGGATAGCGGTAATGCCAGACTTATAACTTTCGAGGACATTTGCCAATTGGATACTTGCACCGGATCTATATAGTTCTTACATTTCAAGTGCATATCCGTAAATCGTGGTCCTTAGAACTTTTGCGGGGGTCATCAACAAATAGGGGTTGGTTATCTTTTCTTCTTCGGTTTCGAATATTCATTGCTATTATGAACGGTGGCGGGACGCAAATCCAGTCCACCGGGTTTTTGCATTTTAACTACTGAAACGATATTTGATTGCAGCCGCCCATTATGGATGAGACGCTGACAAGAATGCAATATGTCGAACGTGGATTTTGTTCTTTTGGTCTTTTGGCCCTTATGATTGGAAGCTTCCGCCTTCTAAGGATAAAAGTATATGCCCGATAGCTTGATGAGCTTCAGTGACATCAGTCCCGTACTAAATCTTAGACGCATCAGTGGTCACATAGCCAATCAGGCTGTTATCCTGAAAGCCTTGTTTACAGCCGCTATACAAAAATATTCTACCGTTGCCCAGGAACCACCACGTGGAGGAAATAGTCATAGGTAAATGAAGGAGAACAGAACGCTCCAAATCTTTTTTTCCCCGTCCTAAACCTAGTACAAGTATACTTGTTGAACACTATAGCAACTTAAAATTGTATATGGTCACCTTTATAGATGCATACTTGGGTTGAAAAAACTTTACAATAATATTGTTGTAGGAAATTTTTGGTAAATAATATTTGTTGTAAGTCCTGAGAAAGGGAATGCAACAAATTATCATTGAGATAAATTCTGAAGAAAATTACAATTTACGGTGTTCATGAAATCGTGTAAACTCCACAGAACTTAAGAGACGTGTTCAGTTGTTTTCGGTTGATATTAAGATAATTTATTAAAAACTTTCTAATAATGTAATAAAAATTATTAACAGCGAATGGAACGGAAAGGTAAAGAAATGAACAGTTGAAAAACTAGTCTGTTTAGTAGTTGCTGTAGTGTTTTTTTGCTTGTTAAAATAGAACGATAAAATATATATAAATTTTTCTATAAACTTTCTCTATGTAACAATTTTTTAAACATCGTTGTATTATCGTTTTGCTAAATGACTTTTGAATGACTTTTATTTATAACCCCATTTAGTTGTAAATAACAACCGGAAATGCATACAATAACATGAATGTTTCCGGTGTTATAAACGATAAAGGCCGTGTGGTTGACATTTTAATCGTGTATCCCTCTACTTTTGCTGAAGTAGTAGTCGTCAAGGTACCTGTGTCAACACGTAGCCTTTAAATAAATTCCATTTCTGCTCCGGTTTGTTTTTTTACTTTTTTATTAAAATGTGAATAAGTTTTATACGTTTGACCAGTTTTTTGTTGTACGAGTAATCGTGTCATCTATTTACCCAACAAAAGGGTCATTTGTTGCAAGGGTTTACCTGTCCTCTGCGATGGAATTGATTTTTAGCTCGCAACATGTAAATGACAACTGCATTGCGTAAAATGTATAAATCTGAATAAGAAATTGTCACAACTTTTTGCAAGTTTAAAAAGGGAAATCATAAATTTGAATGGTTGTCAATGCAAAAAATGTCAGCAAAGGAATGAAATGTTTTGAGTTCAAATCAAAATAAGAGAAGAATAATAGTGTTTTATGAGTTGACCTGGAATGGTTAAAGTGTGGCCTTGTTAAAAGTAGAAAATAAAATGTATATATTTATTATTTCCTTCAGGTAAAAAAAAAATGGTTTAAATAAGCTGACAGGACATTAATATTCTAATAGCTGACGCTAGGATTTGTATAGATTCGGGTACGTATACAGTCTCTCCGAGTATTTTTGTTCCAACAATTGTCTCTATGTTGTCGACTGAACTGCGGTTTGTAGACATTGATTCAGAGATTACAAATCACAAAATAATAATACAAGATTAAGTAGACCGAAGTCGAGAGCTAGTTGAAATATACTAATCAAATCATTAAGCAGTCATGCCAATTGTTCCACAAAATTCGAAATGGATTTCAATTTATATTTGCTGACTTAAACCGGATCTCAAGACCATAAGAAAATACATAATCTGTTAACCCAAATGGAATTACAATTTTCCATAAATAACTTGGATCAAAGATTACTGAAACTGAGAAATCATATAGTGGTGACAGTCCAACAGCAGAAAAAGACTTAAATTAGAATAGTTGCGTTCTTGGTTGGTTGGTTGAAAAGGCTACAAGACAGCACGCTGTCTAGCACACTTAGGCTAAAGAACCCCATTGTGATACCTGCAGTTTCCTCCATAGCAACTATTGACTACTCGTCTAGCCAATTTGCCCTTTCAATAAATTTACCTATGAGACCTACAGGAATATCCTGTAAATATGTGCCGAATATCCTACTTCTCAGTCCTGCCAGAGCAGGGCAATCCAAGAGAAGGTGTTTCGTCGTTTTCTCGTCCTCTTCCATGCAGCATCTACAGAGAGTAGAGTTTCTATGTCCCAATCTTAGGGCGTGTTTTCCTATAAGACAATGTCCCGTAAGTGTTCCTATCATTGTGGATAACCTGCCTCTCGGCAAGCTAAGTAGTTGCCTAGTCCTCTTCCTGTCCACCTGTGGCCAGAGGACCCTGGCTTGTTTGCACGTTGAACTAAGTCTCCACTTGTCCTTGAACATATTATAGGCCCACTGCCTGATCAGCAAACGGCAGGTAGAGATTGGCATACTAACACTTTCATTTGACGGAAGAGCCTGTGCCGTAGTGCCCTGTCTAGCTAACGCATCCGCTACGCAATTGCCTGGAATGTCACTGTGTCCCGGTACCCATATGAGCCTGATGTGAAAATATTCTGCCATCACCCTAAGCGATGAGTGGCATTCTTTCACCGTCAGGGACGTAGCATACATGGCTTCCAGGGATTTTATAGCAGTCTGGCTGTCTGTGTAGATACATTTTCTCCGGAGGGTTGTGACACTACTTTTCAGTAGTTCAGCGACCTCCAGTATGGCGGTAATTTCCGCCTGAAATACACTACAGTGATCAGGCAGCTTTAAGGATATATTTACATTTAGGTCCGGTGAATGGACCCCAAAGCCTACTTGCTCGTCCAAGTTTGGTCCATTCTTGAAAAATCTGATACTACTGGTATCCCCTTCCAGTGACTTTTCCCAGGTATTCCTGTTCGGAATAGAAGTCCTTAGGTTTGTCGCTGGTAGAAGGTAGGCGATACAGTAGTCCGTTGATCCGGTGTAGTAATTCAGTGTGTCCGGAAAGCCCTGATATCAAAACGACACAATCTCTGATTCTCACCAGGGATGTAGAGGCTGCTGATTCATGCCATGATATCAGGAGTACATATGTTCAGGATAGCACTAAATGCAGTACCTGACGTCGTGCCCATTGCCCCACTAACGCTAATCAGTGCTGATCTTTGAATTTTCATCAAGGAATTCAGAATATACTTCTTTTGGAGGGACCTCCACCAAACTATGAATCCATAGAGAAGTATTGCGTTCTACACGCTGCGTTCTACACGTTGCGTTCTGCACGCTGCGTTCTACACGCTGAAAAATAACGGCTCTAGCAACATATTGCAGGAACCATGTACATTTTTGCAGGCATTGTTATCATGAATGGAAGATCTGCTGTTATCAGATCTGCAGATATCAACAAACAAAGACACATTTGGGTCACAATACATATGTTATAACCTATTAATCATTGTGTCCCAAAGATGTTATATTGAGTAGCAACCACAATGTGTTTGGACACAAATATACTATAGTTGCGACGAGCTACAAAAATTTTATATTTACATCCAAACAAAAAAAAAAGTTTTCAGTGATTATAAATAGAAACTTCAAAACTTTGGCACCAGTGAGTGTAAGTACGAAAGCATCCTGTAAGTAGTGTTAAATTTCACTCTACACCATAAAAACTTCGGTTAGTATAATACACACTGCAGTGGGTTAACGGGCTAGACGCTGCTGAAAATGATGCTTCTTAAACTTCGAAACGATCGTTCAGCGAATGTGAGTTCGAATCCATCCTCAGCATTTAAATTTTGTTCACTGACCGGTAAGACCATTAGCTGGTAACCTAACAGGGATTACAACTTTCTGTGAAGATTTCGGATCAAAGAAAACCGAAAATGAGGTACCGAAAATTGTTCTATTCGCTGAAAAATAATGACCTCAGCGATATATTGGAGGAACCAGGTACACGTTTGCAAGCATTGTTGTCGTGAATTGAAGATCTGCTGCTTTTTGTGTCTTTATTGTGACAGACCGCAGTAGTTTCCGCAGTTATCAACAAACAAAGCCACATTTGGGTCATAAATACATATGTTATAACCCATTAATCATTGTGCCCCAAACATGTTATGTTGAACAGCAAACACAATGTGTTTGGCCACAAGTATAATATATTTGCGACAAGCTACAAACATGTTATATTTGCACCCAAACAACAACAAAATATAAATTTTTCAGCGTGTAAGTGTATACTTTTTCTATGATATTTACATTTTACTTGTCATAGGCCAGATTTTGCGCTACGCTACGCAGCTCGAGTGGGCTTTACCACGACCATTTATAATTGTATACTGTATTATTTTTAACCACATTTTTTTTAACTAACACTTTAACTATTTCATTTCAGAGACGGTGTTGTCTCTGGGTAACCAAAAACTCTAAAAGAATATCCCCAAGAACCCGTGTACAATGGTGGAGTCATCAAAGGGTTTGGCTGCATTTTTTGGATCTGTAGAGAGCATTTTTATTCATATGTTAGAATGTCATTTACATGTCAGTGTTAGAATCTTACGCTACTCAGGTTTGTAATGACTGTTATTTTGAGAGTCCTTGTGAACATCGTTTCTATGCCCTCCTCACTTCCGCTACTTTCGTTTGTGACGGTTTATTCAAGTCGACGTAGAAGAGCTTGAGTGCCCTATGACAACATTCATGAGTCGTATCAGTTCGAATTTGCTATGCTCCAGGATCTTGACACAGGATCGTAGACACAGGGTCTTTGGTTATTGTGCTAACTTTTCCTCCGTCCAATGCCGTATGAGGAGATACGTTAGGTTAGTATCAAAAGTACGGGAAGCACACAAACTTTTGCCCAACAAACTCACACAAATCAACTGCTTCTCCTGTATTACCGAATTCAACACAATAACATTGAACATGTTCGATGGTCTCAATTTTCTCTTCATCCTCATGAATATGACAATAATAAATCATCGCATTGAGCCATTTCCTAGTTGAACCTTACACTTAACAGTGAGCCGTGATTATCTCAATGCATATCGCCATTTTCACAATGTTCCAGGAATTGGCGCCTTATCGAATCCAACATCGATCATAAATTGATTTTGAGTCAGACCACAGTCACACAACAAATTGTCGGAAAATTGGTTGTAGCAGCCGTATATTCGGTTGTTGCCACCGAATTACAGTTGCCACAACTGAATTGAGGTGGTCACGACTGAGTTTAGATGCCAATATTGAAATTCGGCTGAAACAACCTCTCATAGGTTGTGATAACCTCTAATGCGATGGTGGAAACTTCTAATGCGGTTGTGACAAATTGTTATGAGAAATTTTAATGCGGCTGTGACACCTCTAATGCGGTTGTGACAACCTCTAATGCGGTTGTGACAGCCTCTAATGCGGTTGGGACAAGCTCTAATGCGGTTGTGACAACCTCAAATGCGTTTGTGACAACCTGCGATTGTGACTGCCTCTAATTTGGACGTGATGACATCTAATCTCACAAACGAATTTAGGTTGTCACAACTGATTTTAGACCTAAAAATATAAATTTGGCTGAAACAACCTTTAACTGCGGTTGTGACAACCTTTAATGCGGTTGATATAACCAGTAATGTGGTTGTGAGATCCTCTAATGTGATTGTGACAACCTCTAATGCTGTTGTGTTACCCTCTAATGCGGTTGTGATAAACTCTAGTGCAGCTACGACAACCTCTAAAGCGATTGAGATTGCCTCTAATTTGGATGTGATGACATCTATTGCCACAAACGAATTGAGGTTGGTCACGACTGATTTTGGAACTCAAAATTTAAACTTCACTGAAACAATCTCTATATTGGTTGTCATAAACTCTAATGAATCGAAATTAGTTGGCTAATGGAGTTATACGAACTTTGATTAGCTGTTATATCGCTATGGTCAGAAACCGTCCAGAATTTCAGCTCAAAATGTGCTGGCACTTTCGGAGTTCGTTTGCAGTCCTTAACCAATTTCGGTTTGCATGAGTTTGAATTGATTGCATTAGATGCCGCGCTACTGTCCACGAGAATAATTGCATATCCAGGATCAGATGATCATAACACAAGTAAAGGGTGTTTTTTCAAGCTTTCATTTATTCGGAAAACCAATACAGGGCATTAATATTTGAAAATCAATTTATCGCCAAATTTTGAATTCAATAAATCGATGGCTGCGGTCACCGTATAGCACGTAGCGTCATCCCATAGAAACAACATCTCGCCCGGATCAATGTCATATATAATTGCAAAAAAAAAATTACTGATCATAGTACGGCATCGATCTCCATTGGCCGCAACGCGAGCTCTGGCTTCATTTTAGAAGAAATTGGGTCCGATGATGCCACAGGCATGTAAACGCACCAAACGGAATATTATTTTGAATGTAATGGAGTCTGTACACGCCGAAAATTCTGTCTTTTTTGTCGTATGGATGTAAATATAGTAAAGTGTTTCCAACTTGCCGCAAATATAGTATACTTGTGTGCAAATAAATTGCGTTTGCTACTCAATATTACATGTTTGAGACACAATGACTAATAGGTTATAATACGTGTTTTTGTGGTCCAAGTGTGGTTTAGATTTTTGAAAACTGCTGAAAACTAAAGCGTGACAGACAGCATTGAAATAAACAAGGACCACATCATCAGTTCATGAAACAACGCTTGCAAACATGTAAAATGTTATTGGGACCGTTTTTTTTTTCAGCGTGTAGGGTCTGTTGTGGATTGGTCTCATTCCATATGCGGCAGTTTTGACTTTTAACAAACTCTTTAAGCCAAAAATGAGCCTCAACGCTGAACACAATTTTGCGATAAAACATCGGGACAGTTTCCAACTGGTCTAAATCACAATCGGCGGAAGAGCGATGCATCTGATGGTTTGGTGTCTTTAATTTCGGCTCCACCTAGATCTTAGACGGGTGTGGACCAAGATCTTTGCACAATATTTTCCACATGGCGGACGGACAGAGCACCAATTCCGGCGACCGATGACGAATTAGAATCATCTTCTACACTTTCGTTTACAGCGGCGGTATTCTCTTCAGTACGCACATTCGTTCGACGAGTTCGTGTTACTTCATTTGGTATAAAGTCTATCCACAGTTCGACGGATAGACGATTATGTGCGCCGTAACAATCACGAAGTTTTCTATAAGTAGCACGAATAGATGACTGATTTTCAAAGTAAATTTGGATAGTTTTGTAGAATTGGTCCAGCGTGAGTGTACTGATCAAAAATGTCAAAAAATGGGGGCAGCTAACCCTTTCGTAAATTCTATCCCAGCACAAAAATAAAACCCCATGTTTGGGTAAGGAAATTGTTAGACCTACCAGTCTTCAGATTCGAATAAATTGTCTTAATTGCTTTGATAATAAAGTCTGTCCTTGAAACAATATTATAGTTAAAATGAAATTAATTTTTGTCTCCTCGTTTCTCAACCAAAATTTTTCCATTAAGTCTTTGTTGTTCACAATTTCTCGAAATTCAAGCCGTTTCATTTTAACAAATCGCAACACTCTTACCCCTAGAGAGAAAAGGCCTCTGACGACAATGATGTTAAGAAAGTCTGACAATTTTTCAGGTCATTAATTTACGTATGACACAATTAAATCTTTAACAAAAGACTCAGCGAATATGAAAAAGAGAGATGAATAAACTCTGAGACAAAAATACATTGTTCAAGCATATTTCCAAGGGCCATCATACAACAGTTTAATATATTTTAAAGTTTATTATATTGCAAACATCAGCAGCAACATAAGGAAGATTTCAAAAATGCCATCGCACAAGCTGTGTAAGAATATTTCAGAGGCCGAGCGTGTTTGTCACAATATTTATTGAAACGCCTAGTTAATGCCCACCCGTGAACTCGTGAGAATTGTGGTAAGAATCTTAGTAAATTTGAAAATGACAGCAATTCCCAGAGCAAAGGAAAAGTTTGCTAAAAGACAAATCGCAAAGGAAGCTGCTAACAACAGCAGATATATATATATATATATAATAATAAAATGATAATAATGACAACAGCGGCACACACAAAAAAAGTAAACAAATTCAAAGACAATTACCGAGACAAGTTAGTTGTTTTACACAAACATTTTTATCCTGGAAGATAATAAGACTGTGTGACTGAGCTGAAAGCCGTAGGCAGATTTACTTTAACACACAATACAGATTCACCCTCAGATTCGTAAAATTATATCCTTTTCTGCATCACAAGGTTTAAAGAAATCGGGGGGTGTTACTTGGTGCTGATTTGATTTAGTTGTCCTTGAATGTATAAAGTCATAGTCAGGTGATAATTTCAGTTCTCTTGATCACTGATATACAAGGAATATACTACACTGGGCAAAGGGTATATTTTTGTTTGCAATCCCATAATAGGTTGTATTACTTAAGCATCGAAATATAGGTGATTGTATTTTTTCCGATATATCAGCAATATCAGTTAACCTTACGTTCCAGTGAACATGAAGTATTAAAATACTGATCATTCAATCGTATAAGATCGCTATTAGAATCTGCATATCATTGATGCAAATAATATTAATCATTGATGCAAATAATATTAAATAATATTAATATTAATCATACGCGCCAGTGGATATTAATTATTCTTAAATTATTATCAATTATACGCGTAGCATCACAAACGTATCATTCTTCTTTGGACAGTAATGTAAACAATATGTATTGGTTCGGCAGAGCAGTGTAGTACTAATGTTTGTCTAAAGAACACTTAGTTTTATGTCGCCTTTACACTCCTTAATAATCTTGTGTCACACCATTAAATTCGCAAGTCCTTACTTTAAAAATAAAATACTACAAATTATTGTGCAACACTAATAGAACAGAGAACAAAATTCGTCACATTCTTCACTCATCCTTGAGCTTAACAATCCCTTCATTATAAAAGCAGAAGACACTTCAATATGATTGGGAAACAAAAGAAGAAAAACCTCCAACCAAAATAACAAAAAATCCTGTGACTATAACTTCAGGTAACGACGACATTGAATGAATTGAACGAGTGAATGAGTTGAAAGCAATTTGATGTGACATTATGTCACGATACAAGACAAGATATGACACAATACGCCAACAGCAGCAGCAGCAGTTAAATATTTTTGTAACATCATTTCAGATGAAAGGATACTCAAGCAGGAGGTTTTCGTCATCTTTCGCGCCGAATAATTTCTTATGAAAACGGTTGGGAAGTGGCAACAATAACGAGGTGGAAAAAGGTTGACAGTGTAAAATGATTGTCACGATTTTTTAATGTTCAAGTGGCGTTTAAGTGTCTGCAATGTCACCATTCTAACCCGTCATCCACAACAAAGTCATCTTACTCTGTTAGGAACGTAAGAAGAGGGACAAAAGGCGTGACTAACTTGTACACCCACCTTATCTCTGTCATATTAACCAAATGATAAACAAGGATGATACATTGGGGTATAAATTAAAATTTTCGAAAATTATAATATACATATATAAATTATATATATATAAATTAAATTTTATTTAAATATCATCCAAGATTCAACTGCTGTCAAATCGGTCTCACTTCCTTTTCGCTTGCGAAGCCTCCTGTATGATGTGATCTTAACGACACCGATTTATGGTTGATTTATTTTGTTTCAAGGCTATTTTTATCCAAAATTTTAATAATTTAATATTCTTAGTTATGGGCGTCTTGTTAACAGTTTGTGGAATAGAGATTTTCTGTGCTCCAGATATTGCGGAAGAGAAGCTCTCCTCAATTCGTTCATGGGATATAAAGGTCAAATATTTTTTTTATATATTTTGCAGTTGCAGGTATTCCTTGAGCGGTTGTAGTTGTAAAACTTCAGATGATGACTTTAATAATTGGCTGAACTGCACATCTCCGAGCCAGGCTTCAAAAAAAGAACAAACTAAATCGAAAATCGATCAAATTCTGGGAACATAAAAAATCATAAAATTTTTCTTGGGTCGGATCTATGGGCCATTAGGGTCCCAAAAACGGGTTCACCAAGGCCCATCGTATGAACCATCAAGTGAAAGAAATTTAGTGGATAACCCTCAGATAACCCTCTTTTACCATATTATTTTGGGTATCGAGAAATTGAAAAAAAACTAAAATATCCCCCTTCACAAAACCACACCCTTTATTTAAGAAAATTGCAAATTAAAAAAATAGAGTTTGTTTTCAAAAAAATCGCGCGAAATTTAAATTTTTTTATGAGGCTTCATTGGAACATGCAGAAGACTCGTTTTGTGAATACAACCTAAGTCTACGCCTGGAACAGATCACCCTATGCGGGTTGAAAGGAAGAATTAAAATCACCAAGAAGATCCGTCTAATGCCCTTTATTAAACGAATTTCCAGTGTATTGGGTAACAATGTTATTTTTTTTTTTAATTTATCTTAACCTGCTTCATAGTTATTACTTTTATTCGAATTTTGGTCAGAAGCTCAACGAGATGTCTTAAGGTCGGCATACCATAAATCAATTAAATTTGCCCGCTTCCTCTCTGGTTTGCTATACAATACTTCTAAATGCATAATAATGCTATTAATATTACTCATACGTACATCTTTTATTTCGTATATTTTAATCAATCATACGCATACTCAAAAGTCTGTAATATTTTAACGTGGGGGTTACCATGTAATTATAATTATAAACTTGATATTGACAAGATTTTCAAATCATTCAAACCTCATCCCAATCCTTTCATGATATATGAAATTGAATCTAGTTGAAACTAACAATTTAAATATTAATATTACTTATACGTACATACTTAAATATTCAACATTTAAATCAATCATACACCTGAAATATTTAATTTTAAAGTATGTTATATTTTGAATTCTACTTGAATTTCCTATTAACTTAAAATGATCCATTGGTTGTCACTACCGTACAAGTAGTATTCCATATATTTCATCAAAATTGATTTCCCTGACACTTCCGTTCTTTGGCAAGATTTTAAATTGTATTATGATTGATATTTTTTGCCGATACCACTGAAATATGAGCGATGAAAATCCATGTACAGAGATGGAAATTCTTGCTGTTATTGAGGGCGGAAAAAAGATTTTTTCTCTTTCGGAGTGCGTTCGTTTTCCTTTTGCTTAATCAAAAACTAAAAACAACGTTGACTGGTACAATATTCGTACTGACTAGATAACACTAACGTAAAGAAATTTATTTCTCACACAAGTGAGCTGTGTGCTTTCCAGTTCTACACTCACTGACTGTTCCGAGTGGTATTTTGAGAAGATATTTTATGGAAAAATATTCGATAGTATTGCCGTAACTAAGCGCGATGACCCCCATCCCAAACTGTAACGTAATCAAAACTGGGATCGAATCCACGCTATCATATACAACAACCAAGCAATATATCATATACAACAACCAAGCAAGCTACCACTGGACCACCGACGAACATACAAATTTATGAAATGAAACAACCATTAAAGCGTTTTAAAAATGTTTTACTTCGTCAACGATCCTTAAGAAAGCCTTTATAAACCGTGAAGTCTACAGCAACAACATACAGTAAATGATGGGAAGGCTTGGGCTTGGAACTGTGAGGAATGACAATAGTGAGAGGGTCATATATCTCGCCATCGATTCGAATATACAAAAGTATATGCACATGAGAATCGTCATGTGGTAAAACCTTCAATCAAATTGACCATATTCTTATCAGCAAAATATATTTCTGTTCCCTGCTGGACATCAAAACTAGACGTGTTGCCGATATTGATGGCGATCCCTATCTTCTACTGGGAACCTTTCGTCTACGTGCAGCGTCCGGTATTAAAAGCTAAATCAATAAATACAATACAGACCGTCTGCAGGACTCATCCATATAAATGATGTACCATCAAACTCTATGCTTCAATTTTCACATGACAGTCAAGATACGTAGTCGGGCATTGTTTGAATGCCAAAGGAAACTGCCATGTAGATCCTTGGTGAGAAAAGATTTGTGAATAAACCTTGGATTAATGCAGAGTCCTGGGGAGAAATTTGTAATCATGAATGCCTGCAGAATATGAGTATACGATCGAAGGCACAAACGTTGAAATGACAGTTAAAATCAGAATATTGGCAATCAGCACGTAGATTGGGTTACATTCTCCGTTCTGAACTGAAACTGAAAAGGCTGCGACTACAGGTAACCTACGTATTGTTTACTCATCCATAGAAAGATGATCGGCAACAGTATCAGGAATGGAATGAAGCTACGGATTTGACATCAGCAGATCAGCCACTGGAGAGAGAGCGTGAATGAATTTAAGTCAAAATATAGACCTCCGGATGATATACATCTGTATACTTCTTCGGCAGCATACTCACGTCGTAACTCGAAAAAGGACATTCAAACGTAATTTCCGTCGCAAGCAGATATCGAGGCGGTATTGGAAACAATGAAGGATGTGAAATCATCTTTTCGTGTTAACATTCCAGCGAAACTGGTGGAATATGGTGCACAGTCGTACGCAGATGTCAGAACTGCATGTGGAGGTAACAAAAACTCTACGGAGTGGAAAGAGAGAGTGGTTATCACTATCCCGAAAAAATGTGACTTTCCGCTGTGCAAGCTGGACAGGTATTACATTGCTCAGTGCAGTTGGCAAAGATATGGCGACCCTTACATTAGAATGGATGTCGCAGGTCGGGTTTCAGGCCTGCTCGGTCATGTCCGAGTACTTGAACACGCTTTGTATAATTATAGAGCAGTTTGTTGAACTACACATGGCTGTGTACCTACATTTCCTCGATTTTGAATAAACGTATGATTGTATACAAGAAAAAAAACAAAAGGTTTCCCATTACATCTCATGAAGGAATTGGGTAGAGCTTCTCACAACCAGTAAGAAGGCGTTGCTCTTTCTAGTTTTATACTCACTGATTGGAACCTACAGTTTTTACGTCAATTCCGAATGGTAGTTTGAGAAGTTTTTTATGGCTAAATAGTCGATAGTGTCACCATCACTATGCGAGGTGACCGCCGTCGAAATGAATTTTAAGGAGGTCAGAGCAGAGATCGAACCCAGGATCTCATGCACAAGAGATGCGAACAGTACCATTGTACCACCAACGTTCACAATTTTGTACACAGTATGGTAATGTAGTAGGTATCACAATGGGCTTCTTTAGCCTAAGTGTGCTAGACAGCGTGCTGTCTTGCAGCCTTTTCAACCAACCAACCAACGAACCAAGTTAATGTGGTCCACCTTGACCTAAAATCGTATACCGGACAAGATATTATTCATTTTTCGAGTATTGTACAGAGATAATGTATATAAAGTATGGAAACGAAAGCCAACCTATCACCACCTTTGCGGGAGTTACACGCCGGAAAATCTGTATTTGGTGTTTGGATGCAAATATAACGCGATTGTAGATTGAAGAAAAATATATTATACTTGTGTCGAAACACAGTTTGTTTCAATACTACATGTTATAGAAACGATTATTAATAGGTTATAATGTATGTTTTTGTGTCCAAAATACGGGATTGATTGTTAAAATTTGGTGAAAACTTAAGACTGCCGGACATTAAAGGAACAAAAAAGCAGCTGTTCTTCAATTCATGAAAACTATGCTTGCAAAAATATACATGGTTCCTGCAATATGTTGGTGTGGCCGATTTTTCTCAGCGTGTAGAAAAGACTTCGTAATGGTTCCTATATTATGTCGTCTACTTACACTGAAAGAAAAAGGTTCTTCAATCTTATGACTACCTTCATCACGTTGAAGAAACATTTCCTCATTTTCCAATCTACGACACATTTCAGTGAATTGATGAAGACCATTTCATCAATCTTTCATCCATATTTCTTCAATAGATTCGAAGATTCAACGATAACGTTACATCAAGTTGACGTAAAATTCTCTTCCATTTGATGTAAGTTTGAGATCAAGTTGCAGTAAAGTTTTAACTATTTTGATGCAAATTGTTCATCTATTTGCTATACATTTTCGCCACTTAGGTGTGGGGTTGCCATCAATTTGATGTAAGTTGGTCATCAATTTGATGGAAATTGTTTATTAATGTGTAGCCAAACTCTTTGGATTATTTTTCATTGTAAAAAATTCACAATAACAGGTTATAAGACCACATAGAAAATGTTTATAGCGTGGATATTGTTTTCTGTCCATTGGA
The DNA here is from genome assembly GCA_963931995.1 of Phaonia tiefii. Lineage (NCBI taxonomy): Eukaryota > Metazoa > Arthropoda > Insecta > Diptera > Muscidae > Phaonia > Phaonia tiefii. The sequence continues at coordinate 34,990,541 of OZ008371.1, read as the reverse complement.
ATATTTTGTGTTATGTATTTGTTTTCAATTTTCTACTACTTTTTTCATTTTCTCTTTATTTGTTCAATACTACGTCCAGTATTTTCAATCGATCCCACTAATTATTTCTAAAGTTCAATGATGAAGCTCGATGTAAGTGAGGTCATTAATGCAATGAAACTGGTGATGAAACGCACAATCTTGAAACTGAAGAACTTTTTCATTGACTTGATGACAATTGTCATCAATTCAGTGAAGAACAATTGATGTACATTTATGATCGATTTGATGCAAATATATTCTTACAGTGTAGGGACGAGGTGTTTGAATCAACCCATGCAGAAATACCGTTCGAATACACAGTGCAACACGAAAAAGTATGACCAAAAGACCAGTTTGTCTTTTGTTTTCTCCGTGTCTCCCAGTTTTTCCCAAATTCATGCACTTTTTTTATGGGCCCTCAAAGATTTGGAACCTCGGTGTCATTTTTGCAAAAAAGTGATAATTTTGTCAGGCTCATATCTGGCAAACCGTTCAGAATTTTGATTTACTCTCTGATTTACTCTGAACACCTACATGACATAGACTAGCCAGATGACATCTGCCTTAGGACCATAAATTTGATGATATCAGGGAAAGGTTAAACAGACTAAAAGAATTCAAAAAAGTCGATTTGAGAATAAATTTCAAAAAGTTAAAGCGAACAGAACACTCCTCTAACAATTGATGGTTCGTTACTTGACGAAGTGACATTAACAAACTATTTAAGATCATAGATTACCAATGATGGTGGCTCTGCGACGGATATAAGTGATCGAATAAATAAAATCTGGCGTCATAAGATATCAAAAAATATGAAATTGCTAGTATTCAATTTCAGTATTAGGACTGTACTGTTTTATGGCTGAACTACTTGGAGCTTGGCAAAGATGAGTATAATTAAGACAGACACTTTTATCAATCGTTGTCAGAGGAAAATACTCCACATTTCTAGACTAACACACTTTCTAATGATGACCTCTTACTACGCGCCAGGATCGGTGATCAGAAATTGCTAAAGCTACACTTTAATGAAACCCGGAGGGTTATCGAAGGCCAAGAAGAACTTGGAAGCGGTGTCTGGAAGTGGAATATATACAAACTTATTTATCATATATTATATCAACTCAGAAATTTATTGAGACATGTTCTTGATAGCCTATGTTCTTCGTGAACCGTTTGTTTATACTTTGTATTATACTATTTTTTTACATTGTTATATTTTGTTTAAATAGATAAAGGACATGTAGTATATATGCACCGTCGGTGGTGCAATGGTTAGTGTGCGCGGCTCTTGTACATGAGATCCTGGGTTCGAACCCGGCTCTGACCACCTTCAAAAGAAACAAAAAATTTCTTTCGGCGGCGGTCACCTCGCATAGTGACGGCGACACTATCGAGTATCCAGCCATGAAAAAGCTTCTCAAATTACCGTTCGGAATCGGTGTAAAACTGTAGGTCCCAATCAGTGAGTGAAAACTGGAAAGCGCACAGCTCAGTGATTGTGAGAAGTTCTCCCCAGTCCCTTCATGGGATGTAATGGGAAACCATTTATTTATTTTAGTATATACATATTTTTGTGTTTATATTAATCATACGTTTCACTGTCCTAGAATTGAACGTTTTTGTGTTTATATCAATCATTCGTTTCACTGTGCAAGTAGTAGTCATATGCTCCACTGTCCCATACCCAAAATTCTGAAACATCAGATAGGCGTCGCGGTTTATATTTTGTAAGAGTACCCGATGGTATTTTTATTTATCTAATATTATTAGCGATGCACTTTTTCAATATAACAAGATATTGCAAAACATAAGCCCTTTTCAGTTTTAAAATTTAATACTGAGAAGTAAACAAATCGTCAACTCGACATTTGGTTTAATCAACACCAGGTAACACACACAATTCGTTGCTGCTATATTAAAAATATTTGTAATGAAAAACAGTTTCGTAACTACCGCAATTTGATCAACTTTCTTCTTTTGCGTAGAAATCCTGAGGGAAGGCTAACTGAATAAATACATATTTACCAAAGATTTTATAATCCTTTTGGCTAATTACCTCAATGTTTTATTACTTTTGAATTTGAAAGAAAATAAATAGTAAAGCCTACATTTAGTTTTAAAAAGCCACCACACTTACAGATATTACATTTTCGCCTTTGTACCTTAGATGTCAATGAAACAGGTGTTAAAATAACCCTGAAGTCAATTTCAGTTACTTTAACTTGATATAATGATTAACACTGTGGACAAGTGTGAACAACTGCGTTAACACCTCCGTCAAAGAAACCCCCCCCCCCCTCCCCCCAAACAAAGTAACCCATTTGCCAAAGGAATAAGGTAACGTTTCTTTATTTCCCCTGGACTAATGTATAATTAATCAAAGCCAAAAAGGTGTCACCAAACATTAATACAAACTCGAAAATAGAAACCAAAAGAAACGCGCCCAATGGATACCGCACCAAATAGTATTCGTGCTCACGTATTTTTAACCCTCAAAAAAATACACTAGACACGGAATCCTTTAGTCCCGGGCACAGACACAGTCCTCGATTCGGCGACCAGTAGTGAATGCAGATGAGGGTATAAAATAGAAAAGTTTACAAATTAACAGTCTCTCGTAAGACAGGGTGGGGTGGTTGATCACTGTCAACCAACATTAAGGTTATTTCTGTTGGTTTTGTGTTGTAACAGCCATTCTATTCATTGTGTCTAATGATTACTATCTGTTTGACTCACTGGTAAATGCAAAATATGTTCTTCAAAATGTTAGCCAATTTTATATTATTTCTTTTTACAAAGTTCTAGAAAAAGCCAACATGTAGTTGACCCTTGACATGTCACACCAATAGTAGAATAAACAGCAACATGTAGATATAAACCCTTTTTGTTTATTTGGTATTTATTAAAATGCGGCAAGATTTGTAAAGAAAACTCCAAACATTTTCATAATGGGTTTTCAAAATTTATACTCTCGGTACCACATATCACTAGGACCAGCCATGGCCAACGAGTGGTATATAGTTGTTTGCAGTTACATATATGTACATACGTGATATTCATTCACAGAGATTTACGAATTCAAACCTTGGGGCACTTGTGTCAATTGTCACTTGATTAAACAAAACGCCAAAGGACAGACACCACAAACGGCCACACAATAAACAGGCACAGTGGTATGGAAGCGACAGACAAATAAGTAAAATTTCGTGGCTAAAATCGCACTATGTTACAATATATTTCTACGAGGTTAAGTGTAAATTAGTATTTTTTATTTTTATGTATTCATGATGGCTACAATATCGAGTACTTAGCCATGACAAAACTTCTCAAAATACTACTCGGAACCGGTGTAAAACTGTAGGTCCCAATCAGTGACTGATTGTGAGAAGCTCTCCTCAATCGCTTCCTAGTATGCTATGGGACACCATTTTTGATGTGTTAACATCTATATGCACGGGTAGGGCAATCTATCAAAGTGAACACATGCATACAATACACAGCGTTAGCATCACATTCGTTGTTGTTGTACAACAATAGTCTCTGCCTGAAAATAAGTATGATGGTATTGATGTAGCGCCAGCGAACAAACAAGCAAGTCGTCGTCTCCAAAGAGTATTGAATAAAATAGAGCACTCATGGAACGACTTGTATGAGTCAAATGCAGTGGCGACATCTGGCAAATGATTCAAAACGTATTACTCTCTTTATGTCATAACTTGGTCATAATTTTGATGTGAAACATTGATACCTTTGAAACATTTATCCTTTTTGTATTGTTTTATGTAATAATATTGTCGAAATGGTGCATTTTTATTGAACTATTCTATAAAGAAAATAAGACACGTTTATGCTCTTTTACTCAGACTCTCTACATGAGAGCTGAAAAAGAGTGCAATAAGTTCTCTATACTATTCAATACTTTTTGTCGTCGCTCTATTTATTGAAAAACAAAAACCATTATTTCAGTGAGCTAAATATTGCTTTATTTATTCTAACAATATTACATATAATGTTGAAGCAGATATAAGAAAAACGAAAGTGCAATTGCAAAAGAGTATTCGGCCCAAAAACTATTCTTTTTTTATTGTCCAATGTAACGTTTACTAATAATGTGTTCATACAATCGAACAGGCACGAGTAAGTATCCACACAAACAACTGTAGTTCCCAAGCAGTGAATGTAGAACATGTAAGAGTACAGCTCATTGATTGCGAGAAGCTCTCCCCTGTCCACACATGGGGGACAATGACAAAATATTTATTGGATCGAAGTTCTTATCGCACGTTGCGGGAAGAGGGCTAAATGAAAAATACCATAAACAACTTTTTTTTCACAATTTATGCTACAACCCAGTATTATCAACTATATTGGGTACTGTTGCTTTGGTTTGTGTCTAGACTAACATATGTTGGGGAATTACTTGGTTAATGAGAAGTTTTCTAGGTGGAGCCTGTAACCAATATTTAATATATATTGTAGTTTTTAACCCAATAAAAAGTATATTTAGAATAGCCAAAGCGAAAGAAGTTTGAAAAAAGAATGTTTTCTTAAATACGTGCCGCTTCTTAATAAAAGTAAATTTTCGCAAAAAAAACTACGTATTCATATTCTTAAACAAAGTACTTTATTTAAAAAAAAACTTTATCTTAAAGAAATACCTTTGCTTAAAAAAAGAAAATTTTTTACAAAGTGTACATTTTCTTAAAAAAAGTATTTTTTTAAATAAGTACGGTTTCTTGAAAAAATAAATTATCTTTCGTAAAAAACTAAATTTTCTTTAAAGCGTACTTTTTTTGTGAAACAAGTTAACTTTTCTTGAGATAAGTACCTACTAATGTACCTGTTTTTGGAAAAAGGATAAATTTTAAAAAAATTTCCATTTATTAAAAAAAAAAATCTTGTTTTCAAAAAATACCTTCTCTTATAAAAAATAGCTTTTCTTTCAAAAATTCCTTTTGTTAAAAGTAAATTTTCTTAAAAATAAAATAATATCTCTTCTTTCCTTTTCTTTTATTTTCTTGAGATAAGTAGCCTTTCTGAAAATGAATGCATTTTCTTAAAATTAACCTTTTCCTAGAAAGAGTACCACTTCTTTAAAATGTACCTGTTCTTAAAAAAGTACTTCTTTCTAAAAAAAACTGCATACTCTTATGGGTTTTGATTTACAAAAAGTACTTCTTCTTAAAAATAGTACATTTTCTTAAAAAAACATTAGCTTTTAATAACAGAAGTACCTCTCTTTAAAAAATTACCTTTTCGGGAAAATATAATACACGCTCTTACAAAAGGGACCTAAAAATATACTTTAAAAAAAAATAGATTCTATATAAAATTTGTTTTTTAAAAAATGTTTATCGTTTTACAAAAAGTATCTTTTCTTAAAGATCCCTTCAAATTACCAGGCGGATCAATAAGTCCGTGACTTTTTGAATGAAACACAGTTTTTTTTTTTGCAAAAAAAAAAATTTTCTCAACATAATCTCCTCTTAGCTTAATACACTTAGTGCAAGGTTTCTCCAATTTTTGTAACCCTTCCAAAAAATAGTATTTTTTCCACGTCCATAAAATAGGTATTTTTTTGATCAATAATTTCATCCTTGGAGCCAAACCTCTTTCCACCGAGCTTTTTCTTTAGATTTGGAAGTAGGAAATAGTTACTGGGGGCCAAATCCGGAGAATAGGGCGGCTGAGTTACCAATTTGTAGCCCAATTCATGGAATTGTAGCCATTGAGGCTACACACGTGTTCCATTATCTTGATGGGAAATAACTTTCTTCTTGGCCATATGGGGTCGTTTTATTTTAAAATCCTCGTTAAATCGGTCCAATAAGTTGACATAATATTCGCCGTTTATTGTTTTTCGCTTCTGAAGGTAATCGATGTGTATTATCCCGCGTGCATCGCAAAAAAATGTTGCCATCACCTTATTGGCCGGTTCACCCGGAGAAACCCATTGTTTAGACTGCTGCTTTGTCTCCGGAGTATTGTAATGGAGCCATGTTTCATTCACAGTTACAAAACGCAGCAAACCCTCCTTCGAATTGCCGTTAAACTACTCCAAACAATCCTTTGAAATTGTCACACGATTAAGTTTATAGTCAATTGAGGGCAAACGCGGCACCCATGTTGCGGAGAGCTTTCTTAAACCCAACTCATCATTCAAAATCGAAGACACACTACTATATGAAATGCCTATGGCATCAATAATCTCACGCACTTTTACTCGTCGAGCGGCCAGCACCATATCGTGGATTTTTTCGACATTTTCGGGTGTATTGACCTCAATTGGCCGTCCAGAACGTTCAGCGTCATTTGTACTTGTGCGACCACAACGAAAGTGAGTAAACCACTTTTTTTTACCATTGAAATCGATGGTGCAGAGTCCCCATAGTATTTATCAAGTTTTTGCTTGGTGTGATTGACGTTTTTTTTTCGGAAAATATAATGTTTAATGAGCACTCGAAATTCACGTTTTTCCATTTAAAAAAAAATGCACGAGTTTAATGTTTTGTGCAGCTGTTAAACACAAAGTTAACGGCGGATCTGGCTCACAATTTGTTAGTTGTCTATTAAGAGGTGGTAATTGATGGGAACAGTGTTGCATTTCATATAACTACGAGGGAAGTCCGAAAAGTCGCGGACTTACTGATCCGAACTCCATCGAATTTTTCAACGGGCGCCTTAGGCGTGTTGGAACTAACTGGTACATAATATATAGTGAGAAGAACTTCGTTCCTACCGTTTGTCCCTTGACACCTCATGTAATTTTCATTTATGTAAAACTTAATACATCAAAATTACAATAAATTCAATAACAAAAGTTTCATCCTCTCTCTATTTCTCGATGATTTCAATTAATTAAAAAACGGACCGACCAGAAATGCAGCGCCATCTATCTATTTGTCATAACGATGCTTCTACTGTCTTTCGTAAATATCTAGCAATTTCCAGAATGCTTTATGTTTAGCTAATTCATCAACCATTTTGTTGAGAAAATCATATCGCTTTCTAGAAACTTCTTGTATTTTCGAGATTGCTTTTTAGTTCGCGGCTACGTCAGCCTTATTTTGGAGAGTCCAAACTCATTTTGGCAACGAGTGAGCCAATATAAAAACAGATGTTTTCAGAACCGTAATGTTAGTGGTTCTGGGCAAAAATAATTTGCACCTTAAACTACTGTCTTCTTTAAACCCAAATATCAAAAACGCTTATATGACATTATCGCGCCTAACTTGAAACCCAACTAATCGTCTGTTGCTGTTGCCATCAAAATGTTGCTGTGTGTATTTGTTTATTTGTTTCAACTTTTAGCAGTTTCTCGAAATTTGTTGAAGAATTTTAAGAGTTGAATAATTTTTTACATTCCTGTTTCCATTTTCTTTTGGACTCTTTTCACTTTGGTTGGTACCGATATTCACCAACGTTTTGCTCCAAACCATCACCCTTGGGCTTTAAGAAAACGGAAACGGATGTTGGTTTTTGCAGTTCGGTTTCTATAGAATTCGTGCCAGTGTTGTTGATGCTGATGTTGGTGCTGATGTTGATGCTGGTGCTGATGCTGATGCTGATATTGGTGCTGATGTTGATACTGATGCTGATGTTGCTGCCGATGGTGCGGCTGTGGCTTTGGCTGTGGCCGGGTTTGGATGACAGCAAAATCTCGTAGCAGACACATTGAAGAGACGTCCACCTACCCTTCCGCTGTAAAGTACTGCTACTGTTTTTTGTGTGTGCGTCTTTTTTCTATTCAAGTCAAAGTCCATTGGTTCGTGGGTCGGTGAAATAAGTAAATAAAACAATAATTAACTAATTTAAATTCAAACCATACAACAAGTGCTTCCTTTAGCTGTTCCACTCTCTCGCCAATGCCAATGCCACAACAGCCACTGTCACTGTTTGAGTGGCCTCGGGCTTGAAGCCACTCTAAAGCGACCACAGTTCGGTGGGAAAGAAGCGGTAAAGGGATTTGTGTGCTGTTTTGGTAGCTCGTGCTGTATATCTTTTTTTTTTTTGTATTGCCACTCATCTTTCAATCGTCTTCTTATGGTCGCTTAAAAGTGCCTTGATATGGAAACCCATTAATGTTACTTTGTCCATGATTTAAGACAGATAAGTCTTGCAAAGTTCCTCCTCGTCTTTTTTATTTAGATCCTTCCAATCGTTGTACAGTAAATAACGTTGTTGCAGTTGCTATTTGTTGAGACATTAAGGTCCTTTGTACTGGTAGTTTGTTGTTGTTGTCGTTGCCATTGGTGCCGGATAAAATATTAGACATTTGTTGCTCAACACAAAGAATTCGAAATTAGGAAAATTTGTTTTAAATTGTCATCTAAGTGTTGGTATTTTTCAGTTTCAGTATTTTGTTTGTCCTTATCATAATCCTTTTATCCTGTGTTGAGTTGGTATCTAATTTGTTGTTGATTTTCAATAGAAATGCTTCAATTGTTGCCTGGAGAAAGATAAAAAAAAAATGAGTGCCAGCAGTTAATTACTTGTAATGAATAATTAAATATTTTCTTTTTGTTAAGCAAATCGAAATTAACCCCATGGAGTTGGTGGAACCCAATAGCGGTTTCGACGTCTACAGTTTTTTCCACTAAAGATATTTAGAAAATTTGAAAGCTAAATTTGTAATTCCGAAGGAAGCAGAAAAACCATAGATAGTTGATGAAATTTGGAGAGACCGCAGACAAACACAATCAGAAACTGTTGAGCTGGCCAAGGAAAGCCTGAAAGGAATCTAACATAATAAACGAAACAAATATATTTGTAATTCAAAATGCGACTGTTAAAATTGTAATTGAAATAACTCAAAATTTAAACAGGACCAATTGAGTCTCAGTAGAAATAAATACAACTTAAGATTCATCACCTGTGGTTGTCGGTGGTGCAATGGTTATTGTTCTCGGCTCGTGTACAGGATATCGTGAGTTCGCTACTTATTTTGACCAACTTACATTTATTTCGACAGCCATAATCTTGCTTAGTGAAGCTTCTCAACACACCGTTCGGAACCGCTGTAAAACAGTAGGTTCCAATTAGAGAGTGTACAACTAAATAGCGCACAGCGCACTAATTTTGAGGAGCTCCCTTCACTCCCTTGACTGGATGTAAAAAGAAACTATTAATTTTTATAATGGGGCTTAAGGCCTTCATTTAAATTTAGGGCCTTCATTTTCGTTCATAAGATGTTGGTTGAAATCCGAAATTCATTAGAAATTCAAATCAAAAATATATAAATTTATAAAAAAAAATCAAAAATATTAAAAAAACAAATAATAAAAGTAACTCGGACAACATTAAACTTTATATTTCAACATGAGCAAAATTCAACGACCTACACGCTGAAAACTATTTTTGATGTGTTTACATCTATAGCGGCGTATAGGGACTAAATCTATCTATCTGGCTAGAACCAGATTTTATGCTGCTGCTAAAACCAGATTTTCTGCGACTGCGAAAGAGAATAATGACGTGTTAAACAAAAATGAGCGAGCAAGAGAGCAATGAAAAAGTGGTGTGGCAGGGGTGAGGCAAACGAAATTGTGTCTATAGCGTATGTATTAACAGAATAATGTATGTATGTACTTGTGTCTGTTGTTGTTGTTGAACGGAGATATAAAGCATAGCCACGCAAAATTTCATTTGCAAGCCCATGGGCTTGCGCAGTCGACGTTATGGTGACATACTAATGCTACTTCGTACAAAGTATGTGTGATGTTGTGTGTTTGGCTGTTTCGTTGCTGTTGATATGGCAAACATGTGGTTATGTGACACACGTATACGTCAGCTACTTCGTACAAAGTATGTGTGATGTTGTGTGTTTGGTTGTTTCGTTGTTGTTGCTATGGCCAAACAAAGTGAGTCATTGGATGTTCAGCATTGCCCGGTGTATACAAAACAAGTAGAAACGTTGTTAAGTTCGTCCGGACCGAAGCTCATATACCCTCGACCATGACAATTTACACTCACACTCTCCACTCTTTGCATTCCCTTAACAGTTTTTTTTTTAGTTGTTAACACATCGCCCGTGAGTTCGAACACTCATTGGATTTTGTTCTTGTTTGGACGCAAATATAACGTGCGTTTGGGGCTTGTCGGAAATGTAATATACTATATCGAAACACATTGTGTTTGCTATTCAATATTACAAGTTTGAGACACAATGATTAATACCTTATAATTTATGTGTTTGTGGTCCAAATACAACTTTGCTTGTGATACCAATACAGCTGTGTTTGGTGCACTGTTTACTTTAGCTTTTTGTAGCTATGCTCTGTCGAGAGCAAAATAGTAAAAGAGGGGCAGATATATTGTTCTCAGCCTAAGTTAATTTTATAGAAAGTTGTGATTCAAAAGTGAATCATAAAGTTTCTAGAATGCGTGTATAAATGAAGTGTTGGCTGATCTGTTGCGATTTAGTTTCATGCATTCTGTCGTTAAAGGTTCGTTTGGAAGGAAACACACGAATGTTTCTACATAACTGTATGGATGTTTAAAATGAATCACGCATATGGCTCCACATAAGACTATTCATCTTTGCAAGTAAACATGCTAATGTTTGCATTTAAATATAAGTCAGTTTAGAACCTGCAAATATGTGAATGTTTGGAGTGTCTTCCAAACATGTACATGGTTCCTGCAGAATGTGGTTGAGAGAATATGTTACAGAAGCCGTTTTTCAAGTTTCGGAAATTAACCGACACGCTAATCTTCTAAAAATTGCCACTAATGACTGTTGCAACCAAAGTTGAAATTACTTACTTACATATGTGTTCTCAAATAACGCAGAGGTGTCAATGGTCTTACAAAATATGAGGATAACATGTTTATCCAACTAGCTCGATCTTCAGAATTTGTATTCCAATTGTAACTCCATGCAATCACATACATTATTCCACCTGATCTTTCCAGCGAAGTCTTGTCGTCCTATTTCGAGTACGTCTTCGAATACCTTTCGCATTTACTCATTCTGGTCCATTCTGCTAGTATGGCCTAGGCAGGGTAAACGCCCGCCCTATTGTCGGGGTACAGATTATGCAGCTCGTGGTTCATCCGTCGTCGATACTCGCCGTTCTGATGACCTCTATTATATGACCAAAAATGTTTCTCTCAAAGACTCCCAGTGATGTGTCCTCATCGTGCGATGTGATTAAGGTTTCTGCGCCAGAAATCAAGACAGGCTGTAAGAGAGTCTGATAAGGTTAGATCTTCGTTCTTCGAGAGAGGGTCTTATCTCTGTAATCCTGAAATAAAAACTGGTAGCAAACATGTACATGGCTCCAATTGGGTCTTATCTCTGTAATAGTTACAATTGGGTCTTATCTCTGTAATCCTGAAATAAAAACTGGTAGCAAGCACAATTGTAGTTTGAGTTGTAGGCAGACGTTATTGTCGCTGTTCACAACAAAATCGAGGAATATAAATTCGTCCACTACCTCGATATTATAACGGTTATCAATGTTAACGCTTTCATATAATTGGGTGGATATTTTGCTTGTTGGATCCATTAATTCTCGTTTACTAGCAATTCCACATTTGCAGATTGCTTCTCAATTCTTGAAAATAGTGCAGCAACTTCTCGCAGGTTTCGTCCAATGATGTCTAAACCATCAGCAAATGCGAGCAGTATTTGATTTATGCAGCTGATAGTTTTATTCGTATTGACTGCAGCTTTTCTCAAGATGATCTCAATTAATATGTTGAGGAGATCGCATGATAGAATGTCGTCTCGTACTAAATGGTTCGGTGAGATCTTTACCAATCTTTACTGAGGATACCGTGCCGGTCTCTGTTATTCTACAAAGGCGTGTCAGCTTAGCAGGAATGTAAAGCTCCGACATAGCTTGGTACAGTGTTCCCCGTATCGGGCTGTCGAAGGCAGTCTTATAATCTACAAAGAGGTGGTAGGTGTCGATTTGTTACTAGAACGTTTTCACCACTATTTGTACTCTAAATTTCCAAGCCAAACGCCACTCTGATAGGGTCCGATCAGATCTGCAACAAACGGCTTTAGTCTGTTGCACATTTCGCTCGAGCGGACCATGTATGCCATGGATAAAAGGCTTGTTCCACGAAAGTTTGTACATATTATCGGCTCGCCTTTTTTGGAAACAGGACACCGTGTGCTAAGGCTCCAGTCGTTAGCTGATATAGGCTGGTGTATCAACCTTTCCAACTAATTCTCGCCGGCTTTAACACATTTTGAGCCACGGATGGACTTTTCCAAAAGCTATTCTCATGCCAATTTTTTTCTATGCGCTGTATACGGACTGAAAAACGGCACGATCAAGTGCTATATAACATTTTATAGAACATAATAGTAAACTTGCTCACCTCACTCCTCCTTATGGTCTCTGCTGGGGTGTTGAAAACCCGGTTAAATTTAGACCAAATTTCTAAAGAGAAAATAAGACACATTAAAAGAATTATTTTTTCAAAAATATTTACGTTTGACGAAAAAACTACAAATAAGCTTTTGTGGAAGTACCAGATGGATCTGGTCGGAAAAAAATTCGGGCTCGTTCAAATTGTAATTTTTCGACGAATAGCAACTATCGGGGACAAAGCGAAATTCTGACGAGTTCAGCGGACCCTACCTACCTTGCGAAAGTAGTTTTCAATAAAAAATTGGTTAAATAGCTCAGCAGCAGCAGGTTGGTTAAATAGCTCAGCAGCAGCAGGCCATCAGCACCAGCTGATTTTTGGTCCATAAGCCGGGAAATAGCAGTTACAACTTCGCTTTGACTATCAGTTGGCAGTCGACGCCATCGTGTTGTGTGTTGTCAACACCCTGATCTATATTGAAGTGTCTTAGGAAAGGCAAAGCGGAGAAGTGATCTCTCCATATTCCTAACATATTGTGCACATCTGTGACAAAGATTCCTATTCTTATGTTTACAAAAGGGGGGCCCTGATCAATTTCCATGGGATTGTCCTTGTACTTTTTGGTATAATTTACGAGCCTGATTGCCATCGGATTCGCAGCTTATCTACCAATCAAAGAGTGTACCGTTAAAGCTGAAACATGCATTGATACCTTGGATCTGGCAAAAGACAAAAGCGTTATCGATCTCCTGGTTTCCACTATGGGACAGATTTGTCTGGCGCGTACACAATCTGTGCCTCTCGTCAATCTCTCCTGTATCATTGTATAGGAGCGTTCTTGCAGGATGTGCCTACACGTCGCTTGGGAATGCCAACACCATGGAATTCATATGGAACCTGCAAGGTAGACATTAGCCAGGCCAGCTCATCCGCTCTGCTGTACTGCAGAAAGTCCCTGTGCCCTCGCACACACAAGAGGTGAATATTGTACATCTGGGCCATTTCGTTAAGAGATCTGCGGTAGTTCTGCGTAGACGATGATTAAACGAAATAGGGAATAGGGAATTGATGATGCCTGATTGTCAGAGAAAACATTGAGCGGAAGGAATGCTGGACTATTACCCCTCAGCCAGACTGCCACTTCTCCAACCCTAGTTGCCTAGAGTAGACCCCGTAGCCTACCTGATCATTAATTTTCGAACCATCCGTGTAGAAATTTAAATATACATCTCTCTATCAGAAACTCCCTTGTTGCAGGAACCGCTTTCCGATATGAGAGTGTGGTATGAATGATCGAATTGTTGTGGCGCTTTCGAGTAGTCGACAAATGCGAGAGATTTGGAAGGACCCTCCAGCACTGTTCCATCACCTACTTCGGCCATGCCCCATTGTGAGAATTGCTTTAGCCCAATGGCAGACACGGAACCAATCTGTCTGCGTGAAATGTCTACGACAACAAGTACATGCAGTTCATCAATTCATTCAGTTCATCATTCAGTTCATCAATGTACATCACCGTATATCATCAATGTACATCAACGCACATCATCGCCATTCTCCGAATCTTAAACGCAAAGATAAAATACGTTTATTGCTCGGTTGCCGCATCAATACTTTGACTGATTTGTATTAATTTATTAAGCGCAACCATTCATGTAGTTGCAAACTCGTTTGCATCAAACTCTTACAAAATTACATTTACCGCAAATTTAAAAAAACGTTTGCGATAACTGAAATTAACCATTTTTCTAATGAGAGCACAGATTACGATTTCTCGCATTCTGTCGACTGCATACGCAGTCTTATCCACATGTTTGGCATACACACTCACTCGTACACATAAAAGTGATCACACACTCTAATGCGTCTACCTTGGCAATATATCTTGGATGGGCAATTGACGTGTTGTAGTTTGCTGCGCTTTTAGTTGTTATTTGAATGCAAGGCGAAACAGACGTGTAAGTAGAAATTGAACAAACTGACAAAAATGCCAACCTTTTTTAAATAAAAATCATACAAATTGGAAATTTAAACAAAAAGAGCGTAATAAAAGTTATAATTACAACTCGGTTGCTGTGACCGAAACAACAGTTGGCGGAACCGTTTGTCGTTTCTCGCAAATGTTTTTTTTCAGCTTTTATTTTTCATAACTTGTGTGCTGCAAACATTTGTAGGAAATGATATGTAAGGAAATGACATGTATGGATTAACAGAACTTCGTTTCTCCCAACTACAGTCCCCAAACGAATTTCAGTTATCTGAGATTTCGTTTGGGAGGAGCGAGTTCTTTCTTTGCGTGTAGTCAGCAGTGCATAATAAGTGGATTTCCTACGCACCTGCCACCACATGGTGGTCTCACCACGTTGATATCTCTTAAATTTCAATTGATGTCTTTTAAAATTGAATTGATGTGTTTCAAATTTCAATTGATGGCTTTCAAATTCAAATTTCAATTGATATTTTCAAAATTAAATTGATATTTTTTGAATTTCAATTGGAAATGGTGTAGTAAAGAATGCATACTGGGAATTCACGGGCGGGATTTGGTATTTTTTTCAAATTTCCGATTTCTTGGGAATTTTATCCAGCTATTCGGGAAATCTGCAAAAGAATACAATGGAATAGTTTAAGAAAAAAGTGTAATTCTCCAAACTCTGCTTGCACTAGCGTACAATTTATTTTATTTTAGTGTTTGTATTTTCGAAAAATGTTGAAATAAAACCGACTACACGTGCAACAAAATGGTGGTAATTGTCTGGAGTGTGAATGATTCATTTACGGAATGGGAACCCATAGGTAAGTATACTAAAATTCAGGAAGGACATACCCACACACACACTATAAGTCACACTATTTTTCATAGGCTAATGAAATTTCTATTTTAAGAAAATAATATTTGCGAAGTGTGAAAAAATGATGTCTGTGAATAGGGTGGCGCATTATCGAGATATGATGTATTCACTCAAATTGAATGAGACTTTTTTTCCAGAGAACATTTCAATCCTCCAACTCGATTCGTTACATGTCCTTTTCACCGTTCTATCTAGAAATTACAAAAAAGTGCCCTAAAATGGGACTTTTGGGCACTATAGTGTTCAATGAAAATTTTCCTCAGAATATTTCAGTAGGGATTGTTAAAGTCAAGAAAATGACATCTTAAATTGTTGGCAGTCCTGCTGATCATAGTAAAAGAACTGTACAGATATACACGCAGAAAAAAATTGGCCCCAGGGATATATTGCAAGAACCATGTCATACTTGGGAGTATTGTATTCGTGAATTGAAGATCTGCTGCTTTTTTATTTAGTGTCGTGTCATGTTTTTGTTTTCAGCAGTTTTCAACAAGCAAAACCAAATTTGGGTCACAAATACATATAATATAACCTCTTAATCATTGTGTCCCAAACATGTTATATTGAAAAGCAAATACGATGTGTTTGGGCACAAGTATAATATATTTGCGACAAGCTACAAACACGTTATATTTGCACCCAAACAATTAAAAAAAGAACAATTGTAGCGAGCTTAGGTTTTGCGCAACTAAAATTTGAGTGCATATTGTTTCCGTCACATATTTTACCGTTATGAATTTAAATTTTCTATTTTTCCCAATACTGAAATAAATCAAATGTTGTCTATTATTTTTTTCAATTGATATCTTTTTAAAATATTTTTTATTTTAAGAAAAAAATTAGGTTTTGCGCAATACTGTATGTAATTTGAAGTTCACGAAATAAACTCTTGTTGATTTCGTATAAATTCATTTTCCCTTTTTTTCTCCAAGCCAAGTACGATACGAGTACTTATGCAATTTTTTATATATTTTGTTAATTAAACTATTAAACATATATATAATAAAAAAATACCCCTACCAATTAAATACCCAAATTTTCGTCACACAAACTCCGTATCTCTCTGATGGTTTCTAAATCCGTTTAGGAAATCCTAAGTGCGTGTATGTGGTTATTTTATTTCACAACCATAAATTATTTCACAATATATCCTGGGATGATCATAAGTCGTTCTCCTTTTTGGTCATTGAATTCACCATTTAAATAACAATTTGCTGCAAATATTTCGAAGTCGTTTCGATGCAATTTCAACTTTTGAAAAGAAATATAATGGGAAGAGTTTTAAAAACCGATTCACACAATATTTGACTGGGATTCTCTCTGTGCACCATTTCTGCATGCTTTCATTTGCAGCTCTTTTGCTTGAGATGTGGTGAATTAACATTAAGTAAGAGTAATGTAAAAGAGAAAATTAGCGGATTTTCTAATACGATAAGAGTTGTTTCGGCTTTAAGTAGATAAATGAGTGAGTGACCCAAGTCAAATACAAAACATTATTTAGGAAATAGAAAAAATATACAAATTTTAAATTTGTAACATATGGTAACATAAATTTGCAATTATCATTAAATAAAAAACAACTTTATCTAACAGTACACGTTTATGGGAAACGAAAACAAATATTTCGGTTTGGTAAGGCAGTGGCCTAACATACTAGATGCTGCTGAAGAGACACCGAAACAATGGTCCAGCGAATGTCAGCTCAAAGCCTACCCTCGGTTGTTTACATTTTTTCACTAACCGAAAATCTGACCTGCACTGGAATTTTGTAACTTTTTAACAATAAAACTATGTAGTTAATTTTTCAAAATTCATTAAATTTCAATACAAAATTTCCAAATTTTGTTAATTTAACTACCGATTTTTATCGTTAAAAAGTTGCAGAATTCAGGTGCTGTTGGCTTAAAAAGCACATTACAACATTCTCCAAACAATTTCCCTTACTTGTTTCTTGGCTTGGGTAGATGAAACAATAGAATGAAATTTGTTTGTTCACTTTTGAAATTCGTGGCGGTCCAGGCGGAAAATTAAAACTGTTACGGGAAATATGTTATACTCAAAATTGGGCGAGATTGGGGCAACATTAAAATGTGGCGAATAAAAAACAACTTTATTAAAATTTAATTTTTTGTGTTATTTTTTTACAATTTGAAGTTCTAACGGGCTTGAAAAAACACCCTTTATATTATATTTTTCAAAAATTTATTTTGAAGTTATCCGTCTTTTAAAGTGTATCATTAGATTTGTAAATTTTGATAGAAATTTAAAGCAAATCTGATGCAAAAATGGGAAACAGTTAATACTATTATTAGTCTCCTATAACACCGTGCGACAGCATTTATTGAACCTGAACAAGACAATATACACGTGAAACTGGAGCTCGTACATAGACAAAGTGCATGCTCAGTTTTTCATTTCGTGATCTTTTCTCCTTTTTAAAGGACTTCAAAATTTCAAGGATACAAAAATTTCTAAAAATTTATTTAAATATTTCTACCCACTAGCTTATGTCACCATAGGTATCAAATGAAAGCGGACAATCTGTAGAAATGGAAACAATTTTTTGTTTTAATTTTTCAGGACAAAATTTCGTCAATAATGTCCTTTGAAAATGCTATTCTTTCGTATTCTTGACAATTTGCAATATATTTTTCTCAAAAAAATATATGTTGAAACCTTATGCATTATTTATCACATAGTTAAATTTTATTCCTATAGCTTTATTAGTTAAACCTAAACAAAAAATTATATTATTAGTCTAATATTTAAAAACAAAAAAAAAGTTGACCGGTATAGCAATCAAGGTTAGAAAAATACTTGGCAGTACATTTTGGACTTGGACAAGACCATATACACGTGAATCTAGAGACCGTATATAGGAAAAGTGTGTACTCAGTTTTTAATTTTTTGATCTTTTCTCCTTTATAAAGAATTTCAAAGTGTTAAGGATATACAAATTTCTAATAATTAATATAAATATTTCTACCCATTAGTTTACATTAATATGGGTATCAAATGAATTGCAATTTTAACCTTGAAGATGAAGTTTTTTTGATTTTATATATTCACAATGTTTGTTCTCTATGACAAGAGCTACAACTTTCCCTCAGAGAGTAAGTCAAAATTCCGAACGATTTGCAAGATATGGGCCTGACACAATTATCACTTTTTTTTTTGCAAAAACGACAACGAGGCCACAAATCTTTACTTTTTTACTTTTTTATTGACTATTTTACAACCTCATGAGGTCAGACGTCTTACACATATTAATTAAAAAAACAAATTAAACAAAATTTCAACATATTCTTCCAACTGGTTCTATCCTTCGCCTTTTCTCGCCAGTTGGTAACACCAAGGTTACGGAGGGATTCTCTGCCTGGTCTTTCCAGCGGAGTCTTGGTCGTCCTCTTGTCCTGCTTCCAACGCGTACGTTATCGAAACCCTTTCGCGCTGGGTAATCTTCATCCATTCTGATAACATGGCCTAGCCAACGCAATTGGCCCAATTTGATTCATCTAGCAATATCCACGTCAGAATATAGATTATATAGCTCTGCGTTCCAGCGACGTCGGTACTCGCCGTTTTCGCTAACACGATCATATATTTTACGGAGAATTTTTCTCTGGAAAACTCCCAGGTGTTTTTCATCCGCTTGCGATATGACCCAAGTTTCGGAGCCATATGTCAAGACAGGTAAAATGAGAGTCTGATATAGCTTGACTTTTGTCCGTCGAGAGAGGGCTTTGTTCCTAAACTGCTTGCTGGGCCCGAAATAGCATATATTTGCAAGCACAATTCTCATATCTATCTCCAGACTGTCCTTGTTCACGGCGGATCCAAGGTAGACAAATTCATCTACAACTTCAAAATTAAATCGGTTGTCAACGTTCAAGTGCGGACCAAGTCGAGAGGTTTCTCTAGTCATTCAATTTTGAGTTTCCCTCATTAACAGCTAGACCCACCTTCGCTGATTCCTTTTCGATTCTTGAAAATACTACAGTAACCTCTCGTAAATTTCGCCCAATGATGTCTATGTCGTCAGCATACGCCAGCAATATATGGCTTTTCGTGTTAATGTTCTTGTTCGTATTTATTGCAGCATTTCTCATTATTATCACCATTAAGATGTTGAAGAGATTACAATTCTTCGGGGGTCCATAAAAAAAAGTGCATGACTTTGGGCAAAATTAAGAGACACGGGTCTTTTTTTTTTGGTCTTTTATCACGTAGTGGTGTCCGTATATGGTTATATTTTCAGGACTTCAAAAATTACACACAGTGTTATTACAAGCGAGCACCAGAGTTGCAAATACTTAAATTAATCACTCCATGCTTACAGCTTAACAAATTACCAGCTAAGGAGAATTCAGTTTTCTTAATTTTTAATAGTATCTGACAATTGTCATGGAGTTGCAACCGAAGAAAAACTTTAATGCTTTCGCTTCATTTCTACATTTTGGCTCACACGATTTACTTTGTTGAAAATCCAAAAGAATACAATCGCCTCGACTCACTTTACATGTTTTTTTCTTCCTGGGGTCCCCAGTTTAATTATATTTAGTTAATTTATCTTAAGTTGCCTCTCAGTTGTTTTGTTTCATCACTTTTCTGCTCAAATGAGAAGTGGCGGAACATTTCACACCGTATCTCTTTGAATTTAACAAACTTCCTTCCGCATTTAACAGCATTTCCTGTTTAGCCATAAATATTTCATATCACACCAGCAGCCCACAAAGCAGCAACAATTTCATTTAACATAACAATAAGCTCTTTAGCATCAACACTTTGCCCATAAGAGACTGCCGGCTGAGGCTGTTTGGCCAAGTGGCGGAGGTAGCCTACGAACATTGGTATTTCGAGCGAGGGAGAATTGTGAGTTGCTCAACATACGAGTAGTTTGAAAATTGACGACTGGTGCTTTTGCAGAAATTGTTAAGATAATAGAGACTTTCAGCTAAAAAATAAAAATAATGCATCATGAGAGTTGAGTGTCTTGCAGTAACTCATTGAATGCATTTGTGAGACATACAGACTGAACACAAATAACTCTTTCCTTTTAACTCTCTTTTCGTTAATGTACATATGTTCATGCATTTGCCTTTGCAAATGTTCTCTTTAATTTAATGCAGGCAAAGCTGTTGCAGATTTTCTCGTATTGCATCTGTTACCTTAGTGCATATAAAATCTCTTTACATAAGATATGTATGTTTTATTGTTGATGTGATGTTAGTTAACAGAGTTGCGCTCTTACGATTAAAATTCCTAGCTACAATTTTCAATTTGCAACAACTCTCCTTTATGAGTTCGAGTAATTCTTTTCATGTGTACTTCAAAATCAAACTCTTCGGCTTAAAATTCGTGCAGATTATACCGGGCTATTAATTATTGTAATTTTTATTAACTTTGGTCTTTCAATTATCAGTATTAATTCTTCTAATATCAAAAATTCTAAACTCATTGAAAAATTAACTCTGGCTTCCAAGGGTACATTTATTTATTTCATTTACGATAACATTCAATATTTATTTAATTTCACGGCCAGTCAAGTGGACAACCCTAGAAACAATTTGAAGATATATACATATATGTGACCTGCTCCACAAAAAGGGACCTCTAGGACCTTTTTTTACTTTTTGAGTGATTCTTATAGGAAATGCCGCAAACCGCAAGTTTCTATGTCTTTTAGTTTTTTTTTACAAATCACCTGTAAAGGTGAACATAATTAATGAAAAAATTGAAAAATGTGATATAAACAGATAATATATACAGGGTGTCCCCTAAACTTTTGTCTAAACTTAAACACGTGACAGCTGAGAACAAAAGCTACAATGTTTGTTCTTACGCCAATTGCCTAGGTGGCTTCGTTTTCGAGATATTCGTGTTTAAAATAATTGCATTTTTGAATGCATTTTCGAGAAATGCAAAATCTACTTTTTAAATGAAAAAGAAATATCATTGAAAATTGCTTCAAAATTGATTTTAAATAATTTATTTTTTCGTTTGAAATGAAAACGAATTTTTTTTTAAAATGTTTTCAATTAACGAAAATTTTCAAAATGAGATCCTTGTTGCGTTATGCACTTAGATAGGCGGTCTCTTATTTCAGTTGTAGTTGTATTAATAGTCATTTCCTGTCGCATTTGATTCAAAATCAATTTTGAAGCAATTTTCAATGATATTTCTTTTTCATTTAAAAAGTAGATTATGCATTTATTGAAAATGCATTAAAAAATGCATTTATTTTAAACACGAATATCTCGAAAACGAAGCCACCTAGCCAATTGGTGTAAGAACAAACATTGTAGCTTTTGTTCTCAGCTATCACGTGTTTAAGTTTAGACAAAAGCTTAGGGGACACCCTGTATAATATTTGAAATTTAAAAAAAGTTCAATATCAAAGGCACAAAATTACAAAAATATCAAAATTTTACTCTTTTTTACACCTAACACGCTTTTTTGGTGGTTCTTCTGTATTTTGCTGCTTTTCACCTTTGTATGATTTTTTTATTATCTTCCAGTTTTTTTTTTTTTTGTTATTTTCATCTCCGATTTATTCACCATTGTAGCACGTTTCTTTATAGATTGTTTATCTCCGTCTTTGTTTCTGGTTTTCACATCAGCTTGAGCTTTTTCAACTGCAGCTGTCTTCTTAGGGTGTTTTTCCACTTTTGCTACCGATTTTTTATGAGTCTCAGTTTTGTTTGCAGTCAGTTTTTTTTTCGTCCTTATTTTTTTTGGTGACTGCCTTGTTTTCGGTTGATGTAAATTCTTCGGATTTCGCTGCCTTCTTCTTCATCGGTTTTTGTGGCTTCGGAGCCACATCATCGCACTTTTTCTTATCGAAAACAAGCTCTCTTATATTTTTGTCTAAATACCATTGTCTTTCTAAGTTTAATCCATCCGGAGTAATAACGTTAGGATAGGATAAATCATCGGTGCAGATACGTAGCTCAAATTTTATTGTATCCTGGCTATCTGCGAATAATTTCGCTTCCACGCCATCCTTACTAATGGTGAAGTGGTGAAAGGTCGTAATTCCAACTAATGGCCTGAAAAACTTCTTGAAATATTCAACCCAATCATACCATGTGACGTTTTCCATTGTCACTGGTTTATTACAGCCGGAGGGAGAAGAGGCAGTCACGCAGTTCTTGATATCTTCGTAAGTATCAATATTACTGATGGCGTACTTGGCTTTAAAAATTCCAAAGTATCTATCTGGCGAAAATTTGGTGTGCCCCGTTAGAAGAAAGTTGAAATATGTCTGTTTGTTTAATCCTCTGGCCACTTTCCACATAAGGTATCAATTTCGCATCACTACACCATGGCGATCGAAATGTGCGAGTAAACTCTTATACCTCTTGAGTCCACAAACGTGTAGAAATAGAAACATTTTGCGGCAGATGGGCAACTGATGGAAGTAAAAAAGTACGTGACCTTTTGAGCTGTCTTGAGTTGACTTACGTCCATACTTGATTTTCGCCAATATATCTTTATAGGCGTCATTGAAATCGTCATGCCCTTTACCAGACTGAATTTGGCTTAGAATAACTAAATCTTGTTCATCTTTCATTAATTCCAAAAAGTTATGTCTTGCAAAAACAATTCGTTCTTCCGGAATTACAGTAGAGCATCCATTCGTAGAGCAAGGTTTTTCTAAAAACTGCGACAAAGTTTGTTCTTCCTCAATATCTTGAAGAGATAATTGCAACGCTTCTGAAACTTCTGGCGATGAAAATGCATCCGACTCATCACTGACTATAGGTAAACATTCTTCCAAACAATCGCTGAAGTATTGTTCTTCAACACTCTTAAATTCGTCTTCCAGACACATTTTCTTACATTAATTAAGATTTATTTTAACCTGAAATTAAATAAATAATAGATAAATTAAATAATAATAAATAATAGATTCAATTCTATCGGCTTAAATCCAAAACGTTGATAACACTGTGATAGTTTTTGACCCGAAAAAAATTAACTTTGATGAATCCTTTTCGAACTATTAGGGGGAAGTCGCCTGAGTGCGAAAGTACATTTGGAAGTGTCAGATTGGCTCCAGTTTTTGAGAAATCGGTATATATGGATATAGGTAAGTCTGCGCTATTTAAACAAATTTTACCGGCCATAGGCCTATTTTTTTTCGCCTAAAAGGGCTTAAAAAGCTTATTAGAATAGAAAAAGAAATGTTTGCGCTCGGTCCAACTTCTTGAGATATGGGCCTTTAATGCTTGAGTATATAATTGGCCATATCTCACATATTTATGGTCCGATGTGGTTCCGGTGAATATCATTACAAAGACCATTAGAAACTCTTTAAATATGCGTATAAATATATTACATTTTATTAACCCATTGGGGACAAATTTCAAAAATACGATTTTTTAACCTCACTTTTTTGCCAAAAATCAGATTTTCTCAAAAAACAGCCCTCGTAAACCTATTTTCTACCTAGACTCATGTGGTAGGCAACACTTGAGGCTTTGTTTTAAGGTATAATAATTCGCATTAACCCTTCTAAGACCGGAGATATTTATGTTCAAAGTTTGAAATACAAGAAAAAATTAAAGTTTTTTTTAAATTTGTATTTTTTAAATTTGTCCCCAATGGGTTAATAAAATGTAATATAAGTTATATGCAGATTTAAAGAGTTTTTAATGGTCTTTGTAATTATATTCACCGGAACCAGATCGGACCATAAATATGTGAGATATGGCCAATTATATACTCAAGTTTTAAAGGCCCATATCTCAAGAAGTTGGACCGAGCGCACACATTTGTTTTTTCTATTTTAATAAGCTTTTTAAGCCCTTTTAGGCCAAAAAAAATTGGCCTATGGCCGGTAAAATTTGTTTAAATAGCGCAGACTTACCTATATCCATATATACCGATTTCTCAAAAACTGGAGCCAATCTGACACTTCCAAATGTACTTTCGCACTCAGGGGACTCCCCCCTAATAGTTCGAAAAGGATTCATCGAAGTTCATTTTTTCGACTATCACAGTGTAATTTGATAAGGAATAAAACAGCTCTAGTAATTTTGAAAACAAAATTGACAAAAACAAGTTTTTAACTGTTAGAAATATTTTTCATAGAGGCAACACTGCATAGAGAACATCGTACAATGTACCAGAGAGTCGAAATACATCGCCAGATGATCAGGTTGAAGGAAGAGTTGCATAACCATGCGCAAAACACGGATAAACGAAGTGCTTTTTTTAAACGCGTTTTTCTCAGTAAGTTCTTTTTGGCGTAGAGGCCCCTTTTCGTGGAGCAAGTCACATATGGGTATTTCGGAGAAATCACATTGTTATCGTCATAGAAATTATAAGGCAAGTATCGGGGTTTCCAATAAGAACTTGACAACTTTTTTTTTAAATAAAAAGCAAACCATTTGAGATATTTCCAAAACTTTATGATCGACTTGAAATACATTCAAAACACTTATGAATGGAACTCGACTTCTTTCATATAGCCACCGCGGGCACGTCGGCACCGGTCGATTCGTTGGATCCAATTTTCGATGACTCGGTCACACATTTCGGCTGCTATTTCGCGTTTAATGTTGGCTCTGAGTTCGTCGAAAGGTTGGCATAGACCAATGATTTGACGTAGCCACAAAGAAAAAAGTTTAGAGGCGTTAAGTCGCACAACCGAGGCGGCCAAGTGACTGGTCCACTTCTTGAGATAACACGCTTACCAAACTTACTCTTCAATAAATCGATTGTAACGTGTGCTGTGTGGCTTGTGGCACCGTCTTGTTGAAACCACATGTCGTCCAAGGCCATGTTTTCCATTTCGGGCCAAAAATATTCGGTAACCATGGCGCGATAACCATCGCCCTTCACAGTAACGTGACGGTCGTTATAGTCGACGAAAAAATATGGCCCAATGACGCCGCGGGCATGCAAACCGCACCAAACAGTTATTTTTTGTGGATGAAGTGGTGATTCATGAAGCACACGTGGATTTTGACCTAACCAATAACGCATATTTTTGCTTATTGACGAACCCATTGAGCCAAAAATGAGCTTCGTCTCTGAAGATGATTTTGCGATGAAATTCATCATCTTGGCGCATCTTATCCAGAGCCCAATCGAAGAACGTACGTCGCGTCAAATGGTGCATCGGCTTAAATTCTTGAGTCACTTGATCTTGTATGGGTGTAAACCAAGATCTTTACGCAAAATTCGCCATAAAGTGGAATTGGCGATGCCCAGTTCTTGCGAACGCCACGGAATCGACTGATTTAACTCGTTTGCTACGGACGCCTGAACGGCAGCGATACTTTCGTCACTTCGATCAACCCGTTGTCTCACATCAGCATCACACAATGAATATGTAGACTCAAATTTGTGCACTAAACTTGTTATTGCTTGTCTCCTAGGGCGAGTATAACGACCGAAAATTGGAGTTAAATTTCTTAAAATTACGGTCACCGACTCCGAATTTCGGTAGTACATTTTTATAATTTGCATACGTTGTTCGTTCGTGTACTTTACCATGCTGAAAATGTTGAGTTTACTGATAAAAAGGAAAGTAACAGTTAGATGATCAGTGAAATAGTGCGTTCACAAATTAAATTCAAAGTTGTCAAGTACCTATTGGAAAACCC
Organism: Phaonia tiefii; assembly: GCA_963931995.1. Lineage (NCBI taxonomy): Eukaryota > Metazoa > Arthropoda > Insecta > Diptera > Muscidae > Phaonia > Phaonia tiefii. The sequence goes on along the minus strand of OZ008371.1, from coordinate 34,964,722 downwards.
TTTATCAACCCTCGTAATTAGAAGATAGCGATATTTCGGAGAAATAACTTTTTTGTCGTCATCGGAAACATAATCCATTTATTCTATATATTCTAAAGCTATTCTGACTAAAGGGGCACGCAAATGCACACACTCACAGCAAAATTCGGTTGAGGCAACCGAATTAGCTGTAACTGAATTTAGAGGGTACCACAGCCTCGTTAGACGTCGACACAACCTCATTAGAGTGTGACACAATCTCGGTAGAGTTTGTTGTGATAGCCGAATTATAACGCATTTACACCGCCGTTTGTTGCTGCCCGGTTAGCGCTAACCTTGTTCTCTAATCTTTGACGTTTACACCACCCTTTTTGAGATTACATTTACATTTCAGGTGGCAACTCCGTGCATGGACAAACTCTGCGCCATGACCAAATTGTAGAAGACAGCTACACAACAGAAAACTTAAGTTGGCGGCTATTGGTTTTGCCAGTTTTGTACAAATTTGGGATGATTTTTAAGAACTGAACCTTTAAAATTGGATCAGTGGGTCAAACCGGGCCAGTCGATAAAATCGGCTTACAGTTTAAACCAATAAGAGCCATTTGTATAAATGGCGGCGTGAGCTTCAAAAAAGTTTTGGTGGCGGCGACGCGTCGGAAAATTTTCGATCGGCTTCTGTCTGTCAAACAGTTGAGTTTTTGTGTATGTTCATTGTGTATGTTCATGCATCATAGTTTACACCAGTTTAAAATGAGGTTAAAAATTAAACGTCAGAGTTTACTGATTAAAATTGTATGACTAATCTTCTGGGTTAGTGCGGGTTAACAGAGTGCGGTGTAAGCGACATTTACACCTACCTAGAACATCGGTTTTGTCGGCGCTTTTTTCTTCCGGAGTATGACATTTATAATCCCGAAAAAGCGATAATCTTGGTAGGTGTAACTGCAGTTTTAATCTTCCAAGTGCGTTAATCTTGTTTGGGGTAAATGTCGTATTAGAGGGTGTTAGAATCGAATTTAAATTCGTCTCTCTAATTAAATAAACTCATTTATAAAGAATGTCTCAGTAAGATTGCACTTTTTAAATTTACTGTAGTTTCGAAGAAAGTTTACCACCTAATGTGTCAATAATTCGAAGAGTGTTAATTTTTGAAGTGTGTGTTCATTTGAAGAGTGTTCATTTGAAGAACTAGGATGGTTATGGACAGTAAGACTCCTGTGTGTCAATGTACCGGTCGATATCTTAAAACTATTGTGGTGTCAACCAGAGTGTCGCCGAAAATCCAAAAACATCAATTCGGCATCGTTCTCAACATCTTTTGATTTCACGAAGTACTAGGCAGCGGATTTTGACACAGGACCTGCACCATCATGCGTACAAAATTCACTTACTCAGGAGCTCCAATCAGCAGACCATGGAAAATGCCGGCATTACGTTCAATAGGTAATGGAGCAAAGTGAATTCAATGCCAATTTTTCAAAAAAAACGCATCTTCTCCAATGAAGCGCGTTTCCATCTGAATGGCTTCGTGAATACACAAAATTGTCAAATTTGGGTCTCCTCATGTAATCCATCAGAATCAAATGCACCCACAACGAGCAACTGTTTGTGAGGCCGATATTGCAGTGACTGTGAACTGCATTCGTTACACGAACATGGTAACGGAGTTCTTGTGGCCTCAACTGGACGGCATGGATCTGAACGACATATGGTTTCAGCAAGACGCCGCCACCTGGCAAACCGCGGATGTAATAATCGATTTGTCGCAGCAACGATTTCCAGAACACATTATCCCAAGTAATGCTGATATCAACTGGACACGAAGATCATGTGATTTAACGCCGTGCGATTTCTTTCTTTGGGGTTTTGTGAAACCGCGGATTATGCGAATAAACCAGAAACAATTCCTGAGCTCAAATCCGAGATTCAATACGTCATTGATGAGATACAGCCACATCTCTGTGAAAAAGTCATGGAAAATTTCATGAAAAGAGTAATGGCCTGCAGTCAGAGCCATCAGACCCAATTAAAGAGTTTTTCAATAGCGACGCTACAAAAGTAAATCGATAGGGACAGCAAACGACGTCATATTTTTTCCCGCTCTTTTGACATTTCTCTTCAGTAAGGTTTGCCATTTCAACATGGAAAGATATACGAGCCAACAACGAGTCGAAATTATTAAAATTTACTACCGAAATTTGGAGTCAGTGGCCTCAACTTTAAGAGCGCTACGTCCAATTTCTGAATTCTGAACTCTGAATTTCATTTCTGGCTGAATGGCTTTGTCAATAAGCATAATATGCGTCATTGGTTAGACAGCAATCCACACGTAATCCATGAGTCATCATTGCATCCCAAAAAAATTACGGTTTGGTGCAGTTTATGGTCCGGCGGCGTCATTGGGCCGTACTTCTTCCGTGATGATCAAGAACGGCACATTACTGTGAATGCGAATCGCTACCGTTCAATGATAACCGAATATTGTTGGCCCCAATTGGATAATATGGACTTGGAGGACATGTGGTTCCAACAAGACGGCGCCACAAGCTACACAGCGAATGCCACAATCAATTTATTGGAATCCAAGTTTGGTGAACGTGTTATCTCACGAAAGGGCTAGTCGATTAGTCGCCTCGGTCGTGCGATTTGACGCCGTTAGATTATTTTCTGTGGGGCTACGTCAAGTCTATGGTCTATGCCAACAAACCAGCGACGATTGATGAACTTCGTACGAATATCGAACCTGAAATTGCAGCAGTATCGGCCGATTTATGCTTGAAAACTGTCGAAAATTGGGTTCAGCGTCTTGACTTCTGCAAGCGTGCCCGTGGTGGCCGTGCAAAAGAAATCGAGTTCCATACATAATGGCATCGAACGTACTTTCACAGGAATAAAGAATTTCATGGGTATCTAAAACCGGTTTTGTTTTATTTAGAAAAACTTTTGTAGCACTCTTATTGAAAAACTCGTTATTTTCTACTAAATCGGAACATCTCCTCTTTACTATACATTGAAAGATCTCACGACTATCTCGAAAAATACGTGTCTTTATTTTAAAATGAAAATACCCTATACATGTCACTTCTTTGGAGTCCCGATCGTCGAGGGTCACCGCACCAATTCTGGCGTGATTAATCTCTTGATTTAGTGATATATCTCTTGATAAACCGTTTTATGCACAGGCGATTGCAGTATAGCTATCTCAATCGACCGACCTTGCAAAACTTCAAAACTGTTGATATCTGCGTGGACATTTTCGGCAAAATAAAACGTTTTACTACACATCAACATGCGCTGAAGAAACTGTCTTTTTTGTTGCTTCGATGCAAATATAACGTGTTTGTTCCTTCTCGCAAATATATTTTGCCTGTGTCCAATCACACTGTATTGGCTATTCAATATTACATGTTGGAGACACAGTGATTAATAGGCAATAATGTATATTTTTGTGACCCAAATGTGGTTTTATTTGCTGAAAACGGCTATAAATAAAAACGATGCAGACAACAAAAAAACAAAAAGCAGCAGATCTTCAATTCATGAAAACAATGCTTTCAAGCATGTACATGGTTCCTGGAATATGTTTTTTCAGTATTTACAATATTTTTACTTACTTTCACTTCACTTCACTTCAACTTGCAAACAAGCCAGGGTCCTCTGGCCACAGGTGGCCAGGAAGAGGAGTAGGCAACTACTTAACTTGCCGAGAGGCAGGTTATCCACAATGATAGGAACACTTACGGGACATTGTCTTGTAGGGAAACACGCCCTAAGATTGGACGAGGAAACGACGAAAGACCTTCTCTTGGATTGCCCTGTTCTGGCAGAACTAAGAAGTGGGATGTTCGGAACACATTTGGTTAGCACCGTAGCCCTACAGGATATTCCTGTAGGTCTTATAGACAAATTTATTGAAAGGGCAAATTGGCTAGGCGACTAGTTAATAGTTGCTATAGAGGAACTGCAGCTATCACAATGGGCTTATTTAGCCTAAGTATGCTAGACAGCGTGCTGTCTTGCAGCCTTTTCAACAAACCAACTAACCAAGGCGACTCCGAGGCTTGGAGTTTTGTATTTTTGATATTTGACGGGAGTCGGAGTTGGTGTTGAAGTCGTACAAATTTGGAAGACTCTGACTCCATCTGTAGCTTTTCTACTAAAAGTCACAATTTTCAAATAATAATTTGTTGGCAAATTTGTTCTTGTTATAAACACATTTTTATACCGAATTAAATAAATAAAAATTGGCTTCGTTTCTAATTCGATTTGTCGTGGCTGTCATGGGGTCTCATGCAAAGTATACTATGTTTATTGTGGTCATATCTCGCAACAAAACCGATGTATTGTTAAACCCTTGGTACATTTAAAAGTGTTCCAAATCACTTCTAACATATACTTGCAAATAGACATCCGAAGTGCTTGATATTTACTTACTGACTTACTTAGGTGGCCTCAAACAACCCGTAGGACTCAAGGGCCTTAGAAAATGAGAACAACATGTTTCTCCAACCGGTTTGATTGTCGTCTTTTCTCCTTCAGTTGATAACAACAAGCTCTCGCATGCAATCTTCCATCTGGTATTTCCAACGAGGTCTTGTTTGCCCTAATTTTCGAAAACCTGCGAGTACGTCGTCGAATACCTTACGCACTCGTTCATTCTGATCCATTCTACTGAAATGGCCGAGCCAGCATAAACGCGCTATTTAGATACGCATAACTACGTCGATGTTGGGCTACAGATTATTAAGCTCGTGGTTCATCCGTCGTCGATACTTGCCATTTTCTATAATAGGTCCATATAATTTTCGGAGCAGTGCAGAGCAATTATCTGAATTCCAAGAATATTATCCGATCAGAATGAAGTTTACTAGAAGATTTCAGTTTCAATGAGACAACAGGCCGAGCTTTCACCCAATTAGTAAACAAGAGTATAGAGTCGGAAGTAGGACTTGAACTCACTTTGTCGGACGATCGTTTTGAAATTTGTATTATCTTCGCATCAGCGGCTCTTAAAGATTTAGGCAATTAAAAATCTATTCAAATGCGTCATTAACTGAAAGTTTGTATTTTCTTCTCTCTCATTTCTTCTTTTTCTTGGCACGTTAAAGAGACGTTTGTTTGACTTATCATATTTGGGATATAGTAGACGACGCCGGCTTCAAGTTCAGAATTTGCTTTAAAATCTAAAGTTTTCAATCAAAATGATTCCTTCAACCCGTGTTATGATGTTTTGTATACTTTGTGGTTTGCCGTGGATTATTTGTGACCTGCACGTTGAAAGATCGGTGTATTTTAGTTGTTTGGATGGAAATATATCGTGTTTGTCGCTTGCCGCAAATATAGTATACTTGAGTCCAAACACATTGTGTTTGCTACTCAATATTACACGTAGGAGACACGAGGATGAATAGGTTGTAATATATCTTTTTGTGACCCAAATGTGGCATTGGTTGACGAAAACTCGTGAAAACAAAACGTGACAAACAAACAGAGACAAAAAAGCCGCCGATCTTCAAATTATGAAAACAATGCTGATAAACATATACATGGTTCCGGCAATATGTTGCTTGGGCCTCTTTTTTCAGCCATAACTAAAAATGGCAACAACTAGAACTTTACAAATTTTCTATAGGGGCAAAAAGTGTCTATGTTTATTGCAGGAGAACAGAAAATATTGGAAAATTCGGAAAATCCGGTTCTTGGTAATGGGTCTTTAAGCACAACATTCAAATCCGATAATTCTTTGTAGTTAGGAGCGATATGTAGCAACGTGCCGTCTGTGATGAAATGCCTAGTGTGCTGTTTTCTTATGGATGTGAACGTGGGTTCGATCCCTACTTTGACCACCTTATATATAAATAAATGGTTTTCCATTACATCGTATGAACGAATTACAGAGAGCTTCTCACAACCAGTGAGCCGTGCGCTTTCTAGTTTTATTTCCTATTATTGGGACCTACAGTTTTACACCGATTCCGAACGATATTTTGAAAAGCGTTTTCATGGCTAAATATTCGATATGCCAGGTGACCGCCGCCGAAAGTATTTTAAGGTGGCCATAGCAGGGATCGAACTCAGGATCTCATGTGCAAGACGCACGCACACTAATCACTGCACCACCAAGTGCCACCTTTGACCACCTTACATTTTTTTAAACGATGGTTTCCTCGTTAAGAGACAGTGACACTATAGAAGAATTTGCATGAAAGAGCTTCTAAAAACCCCGTTCGGAATTGGTGTAAAAAAGCGTAAATTTAGAAAGCGCACAGCTCACTGATTGTGAGCAGGCCCAGTATTTCCATGGGATGAAATGGTATTTTTTTATGCAGGAAACGATTCGACTACGATTCATGATGTATGCCGATACTATCCTATTACGGCAGTCGCGATGCACAAGGGGCGACCATCACCATGTTCAAATGATTACATCGAAACCAGTTTCTTATTTAAATTAATTTCTTTGAATTATAAGGAACATCAGTCTGTTATACGAAACCAATTTGTTTACTCAATCATTTAAGCTAAAAGACTTTAAAAAGGACTTGTATGTTATTGAAATGTTAATAAAATTATAATTGTCCTTACGTGCATCTGTTGTATAATTTAGAAGAGAGCGAATTCATCCTTTAAAGCCTTTTAATGTTAACATAACTCTGACAGCCATTGAACAGCAGACTTGTCAAGAATCTTAAACTCCTTTTAAGATAATGACGTTGCATTGTATTATATCAAGAGTTAAATTTTTTCTCTCATAGATAAATAGTGGAAAGTGTCGCAGATAAGAGAAGCATAATGAACTCTTAATCAACTCTGCTGCACCCTAAAGAGTTGGTATTTAAAAACCATAATTCCTTAAAAGGATTTTAATGAGGAAATATAGCTAGAGGTGAAAGAAACATTTTTATTTCACTAACCAAAAGCTGATCTGTTAGGTCGCAAGGATTTATAATTGAAACGAAGAATATAGACTAACGAACACAACTCACAAATCATTGTTTATTTCAGCAGTTGGAAATTTATTTTTGAAACAATTTTTATTTATTTCAAATTAAAAAAAAAATATTTTCCTTTCAAATATTATTAAATATTATTTACTATTTTGTTTTCAAAAATATATTATTTAATTATGATTCGTTCTATTCAAATTATTATTTTTTTAATGTTTTTTCAAACTTAAAGCTTTGAAAACACAATTTTGTTAATAATAAATGTTAAAAATTATGTATTATTTTTTTTTTGTTTGTTAATTTGGTTTAAAATATGTTTTTTTAAATGTTTTCTTCAAAATAATTTTAAATTTTTAAAAAAAGGATTTGATGTAATGGATCTTAGCAAACCTATTGAAAACCTACCTATTGAGTTATTTCCAGCACTCTTTAACAAAACCTTATAGTTACAAAAATTTTATTTTCTTTTATGTTGCCCAGACTTTCGTTCTCCTTCGTGTTCATCCACTTTGGTTTAATTACCCGGAACAGCTGATTTCGTTTGTTAGTTTGTAGTTAAATAAACCAGGATTGTAACACTAACACTTTTTCTGATACACAGATCACGTTTGCAAAAAATATGTTCATGTTCCAAAATAAAATCGATACCACGTGGGTTCGTAGAATAGATCATGGTGGATCCACCTGAGTTAAGTGAATATGTCAAGTGAATCAAATTCTCCGTGGTACATGGTTGACATTATATGGTTGATGGTTGATATTATACATGGTTGATATTATATTTTTTTTATAAATCATTTTGCTTAATATTTTTTAATTCTTCTGCCAAAGTTTCTATTCTTCTCTCATTTTTAATATTGAAATGATTTATAGTTTTGCAATTACTTTTTCCCCATAATTATATTAATTTAAAAAAATTTGTTTTTTGTGCAAAATTATATATTTTTTAAAGAATTTTATATTTCAAATTGGATTTTTTCAAATTGTTCTATTTTTAAATCGTTAGAGTTAAAAAAATGTATGGGTTTTGAATAATTGTGAAACTACTTTCTATAAAATAATATTTTTAAAAATAATAATTTTTGTTTAATTACTACTTTGTTTTGAAATAATTTTTTATATTTCTAATTTTATTTTTCAACTTATTTTATTTCCTGTAAATGGTTTGGTAAAATTAAAGTTTTGAGAAAGTATTTTGAAACTATATTTTATTAGTTTAAAAATATAAAATATAAATATTTAAAAAAAAAATATTATAATCATATAGTAATTATTAAATTATCAAATAAACAAAATTTCCTACTGATGATGCGAAATATCGAAAAAACAATATTGACCTCAAGCTTGGACAAAATTTGGTTTATTTATTAAAAATATACTTTTTTTAAATTATCATGTTTTGGCTAAGTAATTTGTTTTAGCTCGTTTTTTATAATTAACAAAATTAGTATACCAAACTATAGTTTCAAAATTATTTTGTTTTGAAATTATTTTGCTTTTAGTTGTTTCCATATTATATTGACGTTCATAATTTTTTTAAATTAAAAAATTTATAGAGTTGAGTAAATTTTGAAATTAATTTTTTTTCAATTATTTATAATTTTAAAAATATATATTTTTCAAAATTAGTTTGTTTTACAATTTGATAACTTTTCTCCAATACTTTTTCAAGAAAAGGTTTGGACGGCGGCGGAGCTCAAAAAAAACCGAAAATCGAGCAAAATGTACGGGTTTCAAAAACCAAAAAATTTGTTCCCGGTCGATAAAAATGGACTCCTCCTCAAATGTGCTTCGCTGTGCTTCGGCAGAGTATTTTTGTTATATTTGTTTGAAGAAACAATTTTTATTTTTTGTAAATTTAATTAATTATTTGTGGTAATAATTAGCGACGCAGGCAAAAATTGTTTAATTGAAAAAAAAAATGTTTTTCGAATTTTTCTTTTCATTTCTCTAGACCCGATGTACTTAATTACTTATTCGGTCTAGAACAGGGACCTTACAAAACGAAGATGACATATTTCGCCAACCAGTTCGATCTTTTGCTTTATTTCTACAGTTGGCAATACCAAGTGTACGCTGGGATTCGTCAACCTGATCCCTTCAGCGGGGCCGTGGTCTTCCTATTTTTTGTCTTTCTTCGAGTTCGGTTTCGAAAACCCTTCGTTCTGGTTCGTCTTCATCCATTCTACTGACATGGCCTAGCCAGCACAATCACATTATTTTGATCCGCTTAACTATGTCAATGTCGGGAATAGCTCATACAGCTCATGGTTCTTGGTTTTGTCTGCTTGCGATAAGACCCAGGATTCTGCGTCACAAAGCAAGACAGGTTGTATGGACTGGACCTTTGTTACACGACAGACGGCTTTATCTCTAAAGTGCTTGCTAAGCCCAATATAACATCTATTCGCAATACCCGATGTAATGTGTTAAAATATTGCAGTCTGGGTCCACAAACGTCGCCCATCAAAAATAAATATAAAGTCCTAGTGAGGAGATTACCTTTCATTTGAGTGGTTACATTTACTTGTTGGTAGATGTCCCTAGGTTAGCCCGTTTTTTGGACCCTTGGGGTCCCATAGGTCCGACCCGGAAACATTTTTTTGGTTTTTGAAATTCCCATATTTTGCTCGATTTTCGGTGTTTTTGAGAGGCGCCCACGGCCCAATAGTTCAGCCACCTTTTCTTATACGTTTTGAAATGATGTTCCCCTACGATAATATTAATTCAAAAATAATATATTTTTTTAAAAAGTATTTTGTATTTCAAAATTGTTTTTTTTTTCAATTATTTTAATAAAACAAATTGTTTTTTGAATAAATAAAACTTATTGTCTATAATAATAATAATTTTCAAAATATATTTTTTCAAACTTATTTGGATATTTGTTGAAATAATTTTTTTAAGTTCTTTTGCCTTATATAATTTTTCTTTATTATTTATTTTTTAAAATAAAAAAATTTATAGTTTTTGAGCAAATTTTGAATTAATTTTTTTTTTAGAATAATTTTTGAAATATAATATTTTTTCCTAAATTATTTTGTTTTACAATTTTTGAAATGATTTTTCCCAAACTTTTTCTTCAATCGGTGTAATATTATTTTTTTGTTAATTTTCGAATAAATTTTGAAGTTTTTCCAAAATAATATTAGTTTTAAAAATTATATATTTGTTTCAAATTTATATTGTTTTGAAATTATTTTGTGTTTTAAAATAGTGTTTTTTTTCAAAAGCCATCAGGGATGATTTTTATTTATTCGGCATTATATTAATACTTTTTTTTTGCTAGTCAAGCAATTAGTCAAGCCCAAGACTACTAAAGGGTGTCCCAACAAGAACGCAATTTTTAAATCTGGCAACATTCGAAGTATCATTGTTTGACATTTGAACAATTGATATTGTTTGCTAGTAGAAGGTACGAGGTTAGTAAAAATGGAACGCTACACGAATGAAGGGAGTTCGTTAATTGGGTATTGGGGAGACAACATGAAAATGCTGATTTTGCCGCTAAAATCATCTTCTGATCTTCAGTCAGAATTGTCGCATTTGGGGTGAGGAAAATCCTCGAGTGATTCACGAGAAGCAAATGAAGCCTAGATCGTGCGATTTAACACCATTAGATTTTTTTCTTTGGTGTTTTTTGAAGTCGATGGTTTACGCGAATAAGCCGACGACGACTCAAGCCTTAAAAGAGGAAATTGGACGCTGCATTAATGAAATACCGCAGCATTTATGCAAAACCGTCATTGACAATTTCATAAAAAGATCGCGTGTATGCCAGCAAAGCCGCGGCGGCCATCTGCGCGATATATTGTTCCATACATAACCTCATTCTGTCTACTTTACGATATAATAAAGTTTCACGATTTTTTTGAAATATCTGTATTTTATTTAAAATTTAAAAATTGCGCTCTTGTTGGGACACCCTTTATATGTCTCTATTAATAGGGATACAGTTTTCAAGAACTATTTCCTGTACAGGTTGTCATCGAAAGCCATTGCATAGATTGTTGTTTCAAAAAAGGAGATTGGCGTTACAGTGTACCGTCGTGTTTTTTTAAATTACAACTTTTCAAAGAAAATTTTTGAAAACTAGTTTTCTTGTAAAATAAATAAATAAATGGTTTCCCGTTACAGTCCATGGAGGAATTGGGGAGAGCTTTTCTCAACCAGTGAGCTGTGCGCTTTCTAGTTTTCTACTCAATGATTGGGACCTACAGTTTTTACACAGATTCCGAACGGTATTTTGAGAAGCTTTTTCACCGCGAAATATTCGATAGTGTTGCCGGCACTATGCAAGGTGACCACCGCCGGAAGAAATAAATATAAGGTGGTCGGAGCAGATCATTTACAAGAGGCGCGCACACTAACTATTGCACCACCGACGGTGCAATAATGTAAAATAATGTAAATTTAAACAATATTGTTTTTTCAAATTTCGTTTTCCTAAATTTTATTTGCAGTTTAATGGATTTTTAAAATTAAATAAAATTAATTATTAAATTATTATTTTTCGACCTTGAGTGCAGTATTACTTTTTTATTTTCGATATTAAAAAATGAACAAATTTAAATTAATTTAATTAATTAATTTTTTTTTATCGAAAATAAAAATGATTAGTGTTATAACAAAGGTCGAATATCAAAATATAATCATTAAAATCTTTGAATAAATTTTGGAATTATTTTATTGTTCAAAATATTATTAAATTAAAATAAGTTTTTCAAAATTATTTTGTTTTTAAATAATATTGTTTTTTAAATTAGAGTTTTTTAAATATTTGATTTTATCGTTTTTTTAAATTAAAATATTTTTAAATTTATTGTACGCGAATTTCATCCTACAAGTTTTGAAGTTGTGATACAATTTCTGAAAAAATTTTGAAATTGTTTTTTCCAAACTAATGATTTTGAAATAATTTTTTTTTTTAATTATTTTGTTTTGGAATTATTGTCGATTTAAATTGATTTTTAAATTATTGTAATTTTTCAAATAAATATTTTTATTCTAATAACTTTTTTTTATTACTTGTTTGTTTTAAAACTTTTCTTATTTACGAAGTTTAATATTCGTTTCCGCGCTGTTTTTATTTCTGTTCTTCGTTCTTTATGCTCTCCGGTCTCTTGCAATGATGAGCGAGTGAATTGTTGTGCGGCACCGAATGTTATTTCTGCATTTGCCGATGCATGCGCTTCTTTCTCTATGGAAGTCCTGTTTGCAAATGTCATTGCAACGAGTTGGTTGCCTGCAATTGGACTCTTCTTGTGCAGACCTGCAAACAGAAAATTGCTGATGACACAGCCGACAACAACTATAACAACAGCAACAACAACAACATTACTGCCAGCAATTGCTGTTACTATTATTCTCTATTGCAATTCGCATGCTGCTGTTGGTGGCTGGCTGGCAGACTGGCTTGCTGACTGGCTTTTTTCGTTCTCAAAGTATTGCTGTTGTTGGTGGCGTTCCAATAGTTCTTTCTGTGCCGATTCTGTTCTGTTCACATCCTCGTGTTTTTGTTGCATGAGTGCGTTTGAGCGTTGCATGGCAGAAGGTTTTGATGTTTTTATTTTTGTGTGTGTTTTTTTTTTTTGGCCAACGACTGTATGATGGTTACAAACATTAGTCTAAAAGCGACAATCTATATGAACGGTCGCGCTTTTACGCTACTTTTACTTAAATAGGAAAAACTCCAAAATCAGCAACATCAGCTAAAAACCAAATCAACAAAACAAATACACAACCAACCGTAAAAAAAAATTCCGGCTGCTTACGACAAAAATTCTAGAAAATTTAAATAGAAAAGCTAAATTAAAAAAGTTTTCAATTCCAAAAATTGTGCTTCAAATTTGAAAAAAGTAATTTTCTGTTGCAAAAGAAAAATATATTTTTTTTTGCAGCTTTTGGCTAAATAAGAATTTCAGGAAAAAAATCAAAATTTGTACATGAAACTTGTAATAAGGAACAGCTCAGAACTTGTTTCACAGTGTTGTAAAATTTTGAAATCCAAAAGAAATTTTAAATATGTTCTCAGTTTAAATTTCGTATTGAATTGAGTTTCGAACAGCTTAAGGTTATAATAACAAAAATAAAATCACAAGTCCCATTTTAAAATCTCAAGGAAACACTACAAACCAATAAAACTTCAAATATTTCCGCATTACTTCCACAGTGTTTATGGTGTTCGATATAAAGTAAAAATTAAAAAATTACAACATAAAGTTGTTAAAATAAATCAAGAGAATATATAAAAAAATATCCAATTCCCAGTTCGTTCGAAATTAGAAAAAAGTGTTAGTTTTAATTAAGATTTCAAGTGAATAAAACCAAATTTATCTTTCACCAACCAACCAAACAGCCAACCAACCAACTAAATCCCATTTATATCCAGTCCGAACATTTGTTGTTTATTGTGTCTCTGATGTTAAATTGAGTGTTTAAATTTTTGTATAACAAATTGCAAATCGGCGTTTCAGTATTGCCACAGCATAATACCAAACCAAAATTGCATGAGCAGCTCTTTCAAACCCAGGTTTGTAGTTATTGTCTTTACCATTAGTTGTACGATATGTCTAGCAACCATAAAACAATTAACTCATGTTTACCGCAAAAAAATTAGCCAATTGTGTAACCCAAATTTGTTTCACTTTTATCAGCGAGTGTTTAAAATTTAAACACTTTCAATTTGTCGTATTTATATTGCAAAGAGACAGGCGCTTCAGTGGCGCAAATGTTATGTTAAACTATTACAAATTCTAAGATAACCATTCATAACACAGTGTTGTATTTTTTCTAACTCAAACTCTTTAAGAAAATGCAATATTCCCAACTGCCAAATTGTTATTCGAGTTTTATGATAAAACCTGGGAACACCAGTATTGAACCATTCAAGCTACGGTAACAACAATAACAGCCTGAAAATAATTGTAGAGACAGTTCGCTGCCACAGAATTGCAGTTGCAACAACCGAATTGTGGTTATCACGCCTGAATTTAGTACACACAACTGAAAATCGGTTGAAGCAACTTCTAATGAGGTTATGACAAGTTCTAATGTGGTTGTGACATCCTCTAATACGGTTGTTACAAACTCTAATACGGTTGTTACAAACTCTAATACGGTTGTGACAACCTCTAATGCGGTTGTGACCACCTCTAAAGCCGTTGTAACAACCTCTAATGCGGTTGTAACTACCACTAATGCGATTGTGAGCACATCTAATATGGTAGTGACAAACTCTAATGCTGTGGTGACAACCTCTTATGCGGCTGTAACAAACACTATTGTGACAACCCCCTATGCGATTGTGACAATCTCCTGTGCGGTTGTGACAAACTCTAATGCAGTTGTGACAGGCTCTAATGTGGTTTTGACAACCTCTAACGCGATTATGACATCCTCCAATGCGGTTGTGAAAACCTTTTGTTCGGATGTGATGACATCTAATGGGGTTGTGATAACCACTAAATTCGGTTACGTTTAATTGGCAAATTTTTTCCTGTGGGTGTACTATATTTGTTTAAGGCTCCCGAGCCCAAAGGTAGTTCCGATTTTGATAAAAATTTTGCCATTATGTGAGCTGAGATTTCAAGTATCAGGGGTATATTACAAAGGCTGTTGTTTTCAAAACTCCATTTATTTAAATGTCGCCGCTGCAGCGGTCGATATCTTAAAATTTTCTGAAATTCTCCCAAAATTGCATGTAATTGAAATGTTGCTAGGAAGGTATGGCATTTGACACCGTCCTGATGAAACTGCATGTCATCCACATCCATGTCATTCAATTGAGGAACAAGAAAACTAGATTACTATGTCGCGGTAGACACCATTATCTTTTATTGACCAACAGTCGCATTCCGACGAAATATGTTTCGATTAAGGCCGCAACCAAACTCTACACCAAACAGTTACACGTTGTTAAAGGATTTTTTTCTCTAGTTCAGATGTGAAGACATCTAATGTGGTTGTGATAACCTCTAAATTCGGTTACATTTAATTCTCTTATTTTCTTGTGTAGGTGTACTATATTCGTTTAAGACTTCCGAGTCCAAAGGTGGTTTCGATTCAGGTAAAAATGTTGCCCTTATTTGTGGTTATATTAGAAGTATTAAACATGCTCAACAAACGCTGATGTTTTCAAAACTCCATCTATTTATATGTCACAGCTGAGGCGATCGAGATTTTAAAATACCAACTCATAATGGCTGTCCCCAAATTCACCCAAAATTGCATGTAATTGAAACGTTCCTAGGGAGGTATGACATGTGGCATGAAAACCACATGCCGTCCAAACCATACATGGGGCAAATTATTTATATGACAATTATTATTTGTAGTTTAATTTGAATTACCTTTCGAAATGCAAATTCGAAAAAATTTCAATACCATTGGCAATTGTACGTAAGCATGGCAATTGTACGTAAAGCATTTCTTTCATATCTGGCAATTTCGGTTTTTAAAAATTTTATACAGTACAGGTTTATGAACTTGAAAGTACTATGAGGCAATACCTAGCGAAATCACAAACCTCTATATATAAAATAATTTAACAACAGAATTGCCAGAAGTGAAACAAATTCAAAATAATTAAAAGCATTGCCATATTTCAGTACAATTGCCACCCGATTCCACAACCTGCATTCGCATTGCCTGTGTAAATGTAAATTCAAAGTTTTTTATTTACCATTGCGAACAATGGTCATTCTTTTGCATTTGCATTAGATAAAGTAATGCATATTAAAATCCAATGCAAATAAAACAAAACACATGTATGATCCCCACCCATGTTATTGAAATTAGGAACAAGAAAGCTAGACTATCACGTCACGTCAAACACCATTAACTATTATTGTCCGACATTTTCGAAGAAAAATATTTCAATGAAAGAACCAGCCCAAATAGTGACACGTTGTTAAAGCATTTGTATCTCAACAATCACTCGTACATTTTTCGAAACCAATATGCGAGAATTTTGACGATTAACGAAACCATTAATATTAAAATGAGCCTAATCACTCAGGATGATTTTTTTGTTGAAACCCCTTCATTATTTGCAAACCATTTCTCGAGAGTGACGACGTTTTATTGTTTCTATTATACTATATGATTCGATCCGAAATTATTTCTAAGTAATTCGTTTCAAGATTTTTTTTCCAATTAACAATAGTTTTCAATAGAAAATCGTTTTTACAAGAAGCAGTGAAATATTCGGTAAAGTATTGTTTTGGATGTTTTCGCACTAGTAGGTGTTGATGAAATAATTCTCGCTAATTTGAGAATTGAGGGCATGAGAATTAAAACTCGGTAAAGACCATTTTTGGTGAAATGCGTTTTTCCCATATTCTTGTTGTCTAGACCAAGGCGCACCCTCTGATATAACATCCACACCTCTATAGTTCCTAGTTTGGCCGCTAGGGAGCATCAAAGTACATCCATATTGTCAGTGAGTATGAAAACAAGGTATTCAGAAAACAGTTTTTTGCTTCTCCTGAAAAGTTGCAAAATTGGTCTTTACCGAGTTTTAATTCTCATGCCCTCAATTGTTTGTCACTATAATGTGTCAGCTCATATCTAAATACTTGTGGAGGTGCATTGGTGGGCATTGAAATAGTTATAGCCACCATCCAATTTCACTGCTTCTTGTAAAAACTATTTTCTCTTGGAAATTATTTTTAATAGGAGAATTATGATGAAAAAACATAAACTTTACAGATGCACGTCGGTGGTGCAATGGTAGTCTCCGCGCCTCTTGTACATGAGATCCTGGGTTCGATCCCTGCTCAGACCACCTTAAAATTTCCTTCGGCGGCGGTCACCTCGCATAGTTACGGCGACACTATCGAGTATTTAGCCATGAAAAAGCTTCTCAAAATACCGATCGGAAGCGGTGTAAAACTGTAGGTCCCAATCAGTGAGTGAAAACTGGAAAGCGCACAGCTCAGCGATTGTGAGAAGCTCTCCCCTGTCCCTTCATGGGATGTAATGGGAAACCATTTATTTTTTTTATTTTAAAGTAACAAAATTATCTCTTCAAGTTCACTATATTTCGATATCCTTTGAGCTATATTTTTTGTGTTGCATTTAGACTCTAATTTTTAATAACCTTAAACAATCAACTGCCACGCTGTGTTTGTCCATCATCAACAACACTTCACCTCAAACATGGCACGGAATTCAAATCTTGCATAAATTTTCGGACAGCCATTAGCTACCGACTACACACAGAAAAAAAAAATGGTTCTGCTCAAACGAAATCTCAGGTAAATGAAATCCGGTTGGGGAGTGTAATTGAGGCAAAATATCGTACATTTGTTGAATCAAAAAAAAAAAACACCTCATTTCTGATAAATAGATAAAATCGTTCACGAGAATCCTACAACGTTTCCAACAAACGAAATATGTTAATTCTAAACTCCAAAAAAAAAAACACGAAAAATTAAAAACGATTTTATTGAATGTTAGAAGGAAATTTTAATTTTGTATGGGCTATCAGATCAGCACTGGAATTCTGTAACCGGGTAATGACGCAAATCGGTAGTTAAATTGACGAAAATTTTGTTACTGCCAACATATTGCAATTGCCACAACCAAATTGTGGCTATCACGCCTGAATTTTGTACCCGCAATTGAATATCCAATGAAGCAACTTCTAAGTCGGCTGTCAAGTTTGTCGTAAACAGCAACACTTTACCTCACACATGGCACAGAATTCAAATCTTGCTTGTTTTTTCGGACACCCATTAGCTACCGACTACACACAGAGGAAACTATCGTTCTGCTCTAATGAAATCTCAGATAAATGAAATCTGTTTGGGGAGCGTAATTCTGGCGAACAGACATTTGTAGAATCAATAATAAAACCATCTCATTTTGGATAAATAAATAAAATCGTTCACGAGAAGCCTGCAACGTTCCCAACAAAATTTATATGTTAAGTTTTTAGTGAATATTAGGACTACATATTAATTTTGTGCGGCTCTGGCACTGGAATTCTATAACCTTTCAACGACAAACATCGGTAATTAAATTGACATCGGTTGGAAATTTTGTACTGCAATATTATGAATTTTGACAATTTAACTACCGACGTTGGTCGCTAAAAAGTTACAGAATTTTGGTGCAGGTCTGTTTCTCCAATTAGTGAAAAAATTTCAATAGACGAAACTCTTACTTGAACTTAGATTCGCGGATGATCGATACGAAGTTTCTGATTCTTCTCATCAGCGTCACCTAACGTTCAACTCTAGAGACCGTTTATTCAAATCTGTCACTAACCCTAAGTTTTTATTTCGTCGTCTGTCCGCCACTCTCCATCTCTCCCCAGAATGTTTTGTTGTCATTACACTAACACGTTCATATTCTCTACTGTGAAGGTTTGAAAGAAGTTTCGTTTACAACGGGTGCCCGCAACTGCACGCAATATTTGAATTCCGTGCCAGCGGAAAAGTGTTATTGTAGAAGAAGAACATACAACGTAACAGCCGTTATCTCAGGGTTATTAAAAATGGGATTCTAATTGAAAGATCAACACGCTTTCGTACAAACTTTTCTTCAGGGATTAGGAATAATTTTCATTGTGATGGCTTCGTTAGACGACAAAATTGTTGCATTTGGGGTTAAAAAAAATGCACGAGTGATTGTTGATAAACAAACCGTTTTGAGTAGATTTTGAGCTGTGGTCATCATCGAGCAATTTTTCGTCCAAAATGCTAATAATCTTGGTTTGTTGTTCCTAAATTGCGTTATCAGTGGCCCGTCAGTGGTGCAATGGCTAGTGTGCGCGACTCTTGTCCATGCGAATGTGGGTTCGATCCCTGCCCTGATCACATTGCATTTCTTTCAACGACATTCACCTCGCTTGGTCATGGCGACGGTATGGAGTACTTTGCTATGGCAAAACTTCTCAAAATTCCGTTCGGAACCGATGTAAAACAGTAGGTCCCATACACTGAGTGTAAATCTAGAAAGTGCAACGCTCACTGGTTGTCAGAAGCTCTCCCCAATCCCTTCGTGGGATGTACTGAAACCATTGGTTTTGTTGTTTGTCAGATCAGGTCTATAGGGTAAATGAGGTATCACTTCCCATCCAAGCTTACATTTTTTTCGCTGTTTCTGCAAAGATGTGTGAGGTTGTCGTGATGGAAAACCACGTCTTTGCGATTTAATACATCAGGTTTTCTAAATTTCATTAAATGGTTGTGGACGCCATGCGGTGCCCATGTCACACATAACACAACAATTCAATTACAATCAATGTTACGTGGAATTTTGGGAATTTTGGTCGGGTCCTACCATATCATTTTGCATTAATATATGATTACACGAGTACCTGTGTCGTTTTTTTTTAGAAGAGCTTACTAATTATTTAAGAGCCGTCGTTTGTCGCAAACGAGCTGCAGTAACACCAAACTCAAAACAAAAGTGTTTGCGAGAAACGAAAAACGTATATAATTTTTGTCATATCGAAAACCCAACTAATTGTACGGGCCAACAAATTTGTTAACACTGAGACCAGATTATAGATTTGTAGAAGTTTGACTTGCTCTGAAGTCGAATCGGATTTTTTGTTTCATTAATAGCAAAAATTCCATACCAATGAATTTCAAGGCACGATTTCAACTTTGATAAAGAAAGTTTACCGGTACAACCAAATAAATAGAAGTTATAATAAATAAATAAATATTTTCCCATTACATTCCACGAAGGGATTGGGGAGAGCTTCTCACAATCAGTGAGATGTGCGTTTTCTAGATTTACACTCACTGATTGCGACCTTTAATTTTACACCGATTCCGAACGGTATTTTGAGAAGCTTTTTCAAGGCTAAGTACTCGATAGTGTCGCCGCCACTAAGCGAGGTGACCCCCGTGGAAAGAAATTTTAAGGTGGTTAGAGCAGAGCTCGAACCCACGTTCTCTCGCACAATAGCCGCGCACACTAACCGTTACACCAACAGCGGCCAGTTAGTGTATGTTAAAATGACTCAAAATTGAAAATCAAAAAAAAAACATCCACTCTAGTAGTCAAAATAAAAAAAATAATTTTGTATGAAACCACAATTATAAATCAAAAAACTAATGACGAAGTTCGATTCCTCGTACCCGAGCTAGGGTAAAACCGTATTCTCCGGCCTTGTCTATGAAAATGTTTACAAAAAACTATCACAGGGTAATTATTACTTTTTCTTTAACAATTTTTCGTCGACCCGCGGTTCGAACTCAGGCACCTTATTTGCCAGCAGCACTTCCCACCATCGAGTTATCAAAGACATTGCGCTTGGACGAACAATAACACCATTAGTGCCAAAAAAAATTATTTCTCCTGACTCACTCAGTAATACGTGTAATGAAATTAGGGTTCTTGTATGCCGAAAAATCTAACATAATACTTCGTCGCACCTACTGAACTGCATTTTATTTTTGGTGGGATATTGATGTATATGTATATTGTCTAAGTACGTGCCATCTAATTAGCACGTGCCATCTAAGTTTGTTGTCAGGTCACTGTCCACCGTAATTTCGTTACCGGTTTGATGTCCATTGGCCCAAAATCCACACCAAACAGTGCATTCTTGAATGACACATCCACTGAAAATAACTTCCCCAGCAGCATACTGCAGGAACCACGTACATGTTTGCAAGAATTGTTTTCGTGAATTGAAGATCTGCTGCGTTTTGTTTCGTTATTGTCTGTCACGTTTTTGTTTTCAGCGGTTTCCAACAAACAAGGCCACATTTGGGTCACAAATACATATATTACAACCTATTAATTATTTTGTCCCAAATATGTTATATTCAATAGAAAACACAATGAGTTTGGACACAAGTGTACCATATTTGCGACAAGCTGCAAACACATTATATTTGCGTCCTAATAACAAAATGACGTACATTTTTCAGCGTTCACGTAGATTTCCAGTTCCGTTTAGCTGGTTTACATACCAGTTTAGATGAAAAGATTGCCATTCAAGCATACAATTGCTCAATAGACGGTGCAGAAAATTATCTCTACATGCTGAAAAATCTGATTTCTTTTGTTGTTTGGATGCAAATATAAGGTGTTTGTAGATTTTCGCAAATGTAGTATACTTGTGTCCAAACACATTGTGTTTGCTATTCAAGATTACATGTTGGAGACACAATGATTAATAGGTTATAAAATATGTTTTTGCTGTGGCGTGGTTTCTTGAAAACTGCTGACACAAAAACGTGACAGGCAACAAAGAAACAAAAAAGTAGCCTATGAAACAAAATAGTAGTAGATCTTCAATCCCATGCAGGCAAACATCTACTTGCTTCCTGTAGTATGTTGCTGGGGTTATTTTTATTTCAACGTGTTGTCTCCAGTTTCTATGTCAATTGAATTTAGTAGGCGTCTCGAAATTGGTCAATTTCTAAAATCCTTTTACGGGTTCAATTGTTGGTCATGACAATGAATTGAGGTTGTCGCGGACTAGTGCACACTTTGTCCCACAGCAGCAATATTTTAGGAAGAACAACCTGTAAGAAGACATACGGGTGTTATCTCGTTTTACACCGACATAGTTTCTTCGAATTTCTGCACCAGACGGTTGATTGTTGACTCAATTGGTCTATTAAGATGAGTGAAAAAATCCGCACTATGCGAACTGCGCGGGCATTTTCATAAAATATTTAGACCACTTTTATGCTTTGTTCAACTGTGTGTCGCTGTATGAATAAGTTTGTCAAATCCCGTAGTACCAATTGTCGGGGAATATAAAAAAAAAAACATTAGCGTATCATTAATCTCATACATGGGTTTTTTAATTTGCATTGAATTTTAATTTGCATTACTTTATCTAATGCAAATGGAAAAGAATTACCAGTGTTCGCAATGGCAATTACAAAATTTCGATTTTGCATTTGCTCAGTTACGGCAAATGCAGGTTGTGGCATCGGATAACAATTGTAATGAAATATGGCAATGCTATTAGTTATTTTGAATTTGTTTGACTGCTGGCAATTCTGTTATTAAATTATTTTATATGTAGAGGTTTGTGGCTTCGATAGGTATTGCCTCATAGTACTTTCAAATTCATAAACCTGTACTGTATAAAATATTTGAAAACCAAAACTGTGACATACGAAGGAAATGCTTTGAAAATAAGTATAATTGCCAATGGTTTTTAAATTTTTTTGAATTGCGTTTCTATAGGTTATTCAAATTAAACTACAAATTATAATTGTCATATAATTAATTTGCCCCATGTATGATAAATCTGCATTACCATTGAACTACCTGTATTCTCTAATTCAATACCTTATCAAGTTTTATAAAAAAAAATACAGTTAATCAATATAGAGACAGCAAACATTTTACAAAACATTGTTTTGTACCATGAACGATTTTCAATGATAAAAATTTATCAGTTTTCAATCAGTTTCTCCTTTGGAAAAAATTAATCATTAATATTATACTAATAAACTAAAAGCAAAAATGAATTAACTACTAAAATATTAATGGAAAAAATGTAACAAAAAAAAAAAGTAATTCGGTAAAAACTTAAACTGCAACGAGTAGTATTGGTAAAAGTGCATTCATGCATTTGCTTAAATTAAATTCCCACTTGCACATGTATGTAGTTGTTAGTAATTATGTGTTATATTATACACTAATCTATCTATAACAAATGAATATTGTTTATCTATAATTTACGTTTTTCTTGTTTATTATTATTTTTACTCAGACCAGATTGTCTATCTATACCGGCAAATGTAGCAAGGCGATGCAATCAAAGAAATTGTGTAATTTCCTTAAAATTTATGATAAATTTTGTTTGACTGTAACGCCTCCTAAACAAAATTGCTGCTCACTTTATCAATGGATAGAGATTTTGTAATTTTTTAAATGTTCACGCGCGCACACACAGACTGCACAGTGGATGCAAATGAGTAGTTTGCAGCAAATAGTCTGTATCTTAAATAAATCATTATCAGCCTCCATTCACAGGTGGCCTAATAGCCCATTTTGTTCAACGACGACACTATTTGACAAATTACTGCAAATCATTTCAGTGATTATTATGTCTTGCGTTGATCTCTCTAATTGAAATCCACGATGAATTATGATGCTTAACCACCTTATCTTTTTAATGGAGAATCAATGGAAATTTGCGCGCGTTTTTCAATGGATACTTTATACTCCTTACTTATAACGGGTTGCTTGTTCCTTATAACGGGTTGCTTGTTCCTGGTTGGTTTTCCAGTGTTAGGTTTTTGCCAGTTCACTCGTGATTCGTGACATTTGCCAAAGTCAAAAATGATCAATTTGCCCTGCCATTTCATTATGAATAGACTTACAATTGAACATCGCTTTCAAATCATTGACGGTTTAGTATCAAAATTTGGGATCTGCGAAAAATGTAATTCGCACGTTACATCCATTTTATGGTCGTCATAATCGACCCATCGAGCAGGCTATTCACACCATTGTGACCAAATTCCTCAACAGTTTCACTCTATTGGACATCAATACTACAAAAACCCGTATCCATTGAGTGCGTACATAGACAAATATCGCTGCTACATCCGCCAAGGTTACTGAAGATTGCGATACCTTCCCACCTTCCCACCGATAGCAGCAATTCTTCGCCTGAATCTTGGTTTCCTGTATGCGCTGAATTGTCGTTTTGAGAAAATGAGTTCAAATTTTCGTTCCACCCTAAAAATTGGTAACCATCTGGTTTATACGGCAAAAACAATACTCTATAGAGGGCGGATCAATAAATCCGTGACTTTTTAAATGAAGCACTGTTTTTTTTTTTTGCAAAAAGATATTATATTTCAACATAATCTCCTTTTAACGCAATACACTTAGTCCAACGTTTCTCCAATTGTGGTATCCCTTCCAAAAAATAGGATTTTTCGAGGTCCATAAATGAGGCATTTGTTTGATCAATAATTTCATCGTTGGAGCTAAATCTCTTTCCACCGAAACATTTCTTTAGCTTTGGGAATGGAATATAGTCGCTGGGGGCTAAATCCGGAGAATATGGCGGATAAGGTACCAATTCGTAGCCCAATTCAATTGAGACTACACACATGTTCACCCGAGCATTACGTTTATGGAAAAGAACTTTCTTCTTGGCCATATGGGGTCGTTTTTTTAAATTCTCGTTAAATTGGTCCAATAAGTTGGCATAATATTCGCCGTTTATTTTTTTCCCTTTTGAAGGTAATCGTTGTGGAATATCCCGCGTGCATCCCAAAAAACTGTTGTCATCACCTTATTGGCCGACAAACTTACCTTAACCTTCTTCGGAGCCGGTTCACCCGGAGAAACCCATTGTTGAGACTGCTGCTTGGTCTCCGGAGTGGTGTAATGGATCCTTGTTTCAACCACAGTTACAAAACGCCAAAAACACCTTCAAATTGCGGTTATACAACCACCAGAGATCATTTGAAGTTGTCACACGATTACGTTTATGGTCAATTGAGAGCAAACGCGGCACCCATCTTGCAGACAGCGTTCTTAAACCCAGCTGATCATTTAAAATCGAAACCACACTACCATATGAAATGTCTATGGCATCAACAATCTCACGCACTTTTACTCTTCGATCGGCCAACACCATATCATGGATTTTTTCCACATCTTCGGGTGTAATGACCTTAATTGGTCGTCCAGAACGTGCAGCGTCATTTGCACTTGTGCGACCACAACGAAAGTCAGTAAACCAATTTTTTTGCCCTTGAAATCGATGGTGCAGAGTCGCCATAGTATTTATCAAGCTTTTCCTTGATTTGTTTGATTTTTCGCAAAAAATAATGTTTAATGAGCACCCGAAATTCCCTTTTTTACATTTTAAAAAAAAATCACGAGGTTGTATGTTTTGAACAGCTGTTAAACGCAAAGTAAATGGCGGAACTTGCTCAAAATTTGACAGTAGTCGTTAAACAGGTGGTACTTTATGAAAGCAGTGTTTTACTTCATATAACTACGAGGGGAGTTCAAAAAGTCACGGGCTG
The DNA here is from genome assembly GCA_963931995.1 of Phaonia tiefii. Classification (NCBI taxonomy): domain Eukaryota; kingdom Metazoa; phylum Arthropoda; class Insecta; order Diptera; family Muscidae; genus Phaonia; species Phaonia tiefii. The sequence goes on along the minus strand of OZ008371.1, from coordinate 34,939,806 downwards.
ATTAATCCGCCCTCGTATCTCTGAAACCAATGAAGATAGAAGAATGAGTGCTTCTCGTTCCAAAATCCGTTGCTAACTCAAAAACATCAAAATGCCGTAGCAAAAGCAACACGTTATATCTGTGAAACCAAGAAATGTAGAAGAATAAGTGTTTCTTGTTCCAAATCCTTTTCTAATTCCAAAACGTCAAAGTGGCGTATACGCCAAATCAACATACAGGCAACGAATTAGGTTTGTGTTATTCGACCACCTGTTAGATTTTAGTTACGGACCTCTTTCGAAAGTCATGCAAATTACAGCTGAAACCGGGCCACCTACGCCAACGCCATCCTTTCGGTGCAAAGGCCTTAGAGAAGCTGGAAGAAAATCACCTTTTTTTTATCGAAAAATTGTCTTCAGCGACGAGGCTCATTTTTGGGTACGTAAATAAACAGTATTGCCGAAGGGTAGCCAGAGGCTGTTTAAGAGCTGCCAATGTGCCCTAAAAAAATAACTATTTGTTGCGTTTTATGGGCTCGTGGCATCATTGTACCGTACTTTGAGTGTTTCTCGTTCCAAATCCATTTCTAACTCCAAAACTTCAAACTAGGGTATGTGGAAAGTCAACACACAGGCGACGAATTGGGTGTATGTTATTCGACCACCTGTAATCTTTAAGGTAAGAACCTCGGTCGAAAGTCATACAAAATACAGCTGAGATCGGGCGACCTACCATATCGCCATCTTTTCGGTGAATGTGCCTTAGAGAAGCTGGAAGAAGATCACCAATTTTTTTTATCGAAAATTGTTCTTCAGTGACAAGGTTCATTTTGGCTCAATGGGTACGAAAATAATCAGTATTGTGGAAGAGTAGCCAGAGGCTGTTTAAGAGCTTTTAATGCACCCTAAATTCACTAGCTATTTGGTGCGGTTTATGGGCCAGTGGCATCATTGGACCGTACTTCTTCAAAGACGATGATGGCCGTAACGTCACGGTCAATGGTGAAAAATAACGATCGATGATCACGCAGGTTTTTCTCTGCCCAAAATGAAAGAATCTGGCTTGAGTGACATGTGGTTTCACCAGGACGTTGGCATATGCAACACATGAACTAATTGAGTGGCGAGTTAAAAAAATGGTTTCCCATTACAACCCATAACGGAATTGGGGAGAGCTTCTGACAACCAGTGAGATGTGCGCAATCTTCTTTTATAGTCACTGATTGGGAACTACAGTTTCTACACCGATTCCGAACTGTATTTTAAGAAGCTTCTTCCCGGCCGCCGTCACTATGCGAAGAGGCCGCCGCCGAAAGAAATTTGAGATGGTCATCGCAGTGATCGAACATAGGATATCCTGTACAAGAGGCGTGCACACTAATCATTGCACCACCGACGGCCACTGAACTAATTGAGTGGCAAGTTTGGTGAGCAATTATCTCACGCTGTGGCGCTGGCATTTGGACCCCACTAAACTATTTTTTTGTGTGGGGTCACCTGAATTCTGTCTTCTATGCGAAACAACCAACCACAATTGTTGCCTTGGAAGACAACATTACATGTGTCATTGGTGAGATACCGGCCAAAATCTTCGACAAAGTGTGTCATATTTTGACACGATTTCCGACTTTCATAGACGGACGGACACTTTCAGAAATTTGTAAAATGTTCTAAATAAAATAACAGTCACATGATGGGTTCTTTGTGGGGGAAGAACCGGCCCTAGTTCTACACGATAAAAAAAAACCCGGCCCAAGCAATATATTGCAGGAACATTGTATATGTTGGCAAGCTCTGCTTTCATGAATTGAAGATCTGCTTCTTTTTTGTTTCTTTGTTGTCTGTCACGTATATATTTTCAGCAATTTTCAACAAAGAACCCCACATTTGGTGGAAAAAAATTTATATTATAACATTTATATTATGTGCCTCCTATTTATTATTTATATTATGTGCCTCCAATACATAATATTGAATAGCAAGCACAATGTGTTTGGGCACAAGTATACTATATTTGCGACAAACTACAAACACTTTATATTTGCATCCAAACAACAACAACAGACCGATTTTTCAGCGTGTAAAGAGACGCATGGAAAATCGTTGTTATTTGGGTTACGTATTCGCTACAGTCCTCATTCCAAAACCACGTTCTTATGTACAAGAGTCGCGCACACTAACCATTGCACCACCGACTGCCACAGCACCCTATTTCTATTGAATTTAATTCACAGATTTTCTACAGTTTGATTTGAAGACTCAGAACTTTTGAAGAGGATTATTAATATTTCATTGAATTGAATATTTGCTGCTTTTTTTGTTTCTTTGTTGTCTGCCAACTCTTTCTTTTCAAAAGTTTTCAACAAACAAAGCCATATTTGGGTCACAAAAACATATATTAGAACCTTTAGTCATTGTGTATGCGATTCGTAATATTGGGTAGCAAACACAATGTGTTTGGACACAAGTTTACTATATTTGGGGTCAGCTACAGACACGTTTTATTTGCATCCAAACAACAAAATAGACAGATTTTTTAGAGTTGAATTTTCTTCTAGCGTAACGCGACCCATTTCGTAAATTTGTAAACATTAACTAATAATCCCTTACTTCGGAAATGTCAAATTGGTCAGCTGCTTTGAAATTACGCGGGATTCATATTCCACATTTTTCATGGCCCACACTTTATATAGCCTCGGCCTTGGGAGGGGGAAAAATGTATGTTTCTGATATGGTGTAATCGGAACAGGGTTTCCCATTAAAAGGAATTTAGTAGCAGATTTCATTAAAACGGAAAATTTTAAAAAATCCCGGACCGACGTATATTTTGTTTGAGTTCTCTACTACCCGTAAATTTTTATAGATTTTCGGCTCGACCGAAATCATTTTAAAATGTTAATGCCAATGTATTTACCTTTATTTTTTTTATTTTTTTTGAATTGTGTTATTTTTTGCAACCTCAATTTCTGTCGCACATAAACAAACACCCTTTACTATTCTAAAACTATAGGCTGTTTTAGTTTTCAAATCAATTTGTTTTATTGTATTGGCGCTGGCAGTTGGCCGGCGCGTTCCTGCGATTTGAGCCCCCTATACAATTTGTGCATCAATGAAGCCTACCCATTGCAACAATGAAATGCATTTGTCGCTGAGACGAAACCATTTCTATTGGTGAAACCAGTTCCGTTGCATCGATGAATCTGTTTGTTAATCCGCTTTTGATGGTTACATTCATTGCGAAAATCAACAAGTACCTTCATGTGGCGAAGCTCATCAATTCAGTTTTGGTTCATGCAAATTCTCTGATATCGTACAAGTTTTGTATTCTTGTGACCTGGCTACTAGTAAAAAATTATAGGCTAGATGTCGGAATATCATTTAGAAAACTAAACAGGCTAGTTAGTTCCTTACTATTTTTATAAGCTTACAAATTTATTCAAGCTCAAGACCTTTTTAAATAATATAAATAATATATTACTTTCAAAAAAGTGGAGCATAAAAATGTTCCAATGGTACCAAGGCTGTCTGTATAGCTATTTCGGATCTTGCCAAGATCTTCATCAGAAACAGACCCAGTAAAAATTCCCGTAAGGGAAATGATTTTTATAAGCTTTTCGAAATATTGTGGATGTTCTGAAACAGCGTGCAGTTCTAAAGGCTTGCCATTCATTACGACACGAAAACGCAGCGGCGAGCAAAATTGTAACAGTTTTGACATCGTTTTGAAATAAATTTGTATATTTTATATATTTGGTTAAAAGCAAAAAAAAATACTAAATCAAGTTAATGTTCTCTCGCGAATAAAATCAAAATCAATTTTAATTCTTTGTTGATATATACAATACTGAACATTATATATTGTAAACAACAGTAATTATTGTACAAATGTTACAATTTTGCTCTGTGGTTTGATGCTAATTTATTTGTTTTCTAATTCATTATTATGTTCAGTACCCTCTGGCTTTTTCAAGAGTTTGGATACAGCTAGTCATGCTGTTGCAAAATTTAGCCATCATTTCCGTTGGAATAGCTTCTCATGTTTTATTTATTTATCCCACAGCTCGTTTATGCATTTTGGAACATCTGGGTACTTGGCGAACTTATTTTATGTAACTCTAAAAGTTTTCGATCGGATCTAAGTGTAAATTGTTGCCAGTTTAATCAGAGTTTAACAATTTTGGGCGAATGTTTTGTGTTGTCGTCATACTCCTTCAGTAGCAAAACACTCCTTCTTTCTATATCAGCTGGTAAATGATTTTGCAGAATTGAAAGACATTGTTATATTTTCGTAATACTTTCAATTTCTATCGGAGTACCTACTCCATTCTTCGTGATACATCCCCATACCACTATGGATCCACGACCATGTTTCATGGATTGTGTTGCTGCATTCGAGGTTGTTGTCTTTAGATCTTTGGTCCAGTACCAAGCAGCGCCATCGTACTCAAATCGATTGAATTCAGTCTCATCAGAGCATATAACCTTGAACACATGGCGAAATTGTATTTTTATTATTTAAAACGTTTGGAATTTAATACCTACCCTTCTTCCAGTCAGCCTCAGTCCAGTTTTCGTAGACCTGGCTGAATTATTTATGGAGTTTTATATTCTTCTGTGATAGAAATGGTTTTGATTTCTCTCCTGCAGTCTTAACACCCAATCTTTTGAGACTTTGACGAGCAGTCCACTCACTGGCGCCAATATTTAACGTTTTTAGTGCCGCAGCTGGGGCAATTGCATTGTCAATTGTCACTAATTTTTCCAAATGACGACAAGGGCGATCACCAATCTTTCTGAACCGTCCAGTACCCATGTTCTGTAACTCTCACATCGAGAAATTTCCCGCATGGACAATGTGAAGCGAAACAGAAATATGGTGAATTAGCACAAAACCCCGTTTCTCACACTGAACTGTGTCTGTTACTTTATTTCGCGAGAAGTTTCTGTCATTTGTCAATTTTCTCGCCTCACTGGAAAACCGCGTGGAAATCTGTGTCTGTAAAGTAGTCGATCGAGAAAAAAATATTTTCAACTGTCAAATTTACTAGAAAATATTTTAGTTTTTCGGTTTTATGTACATCATACAGAAATACATGTGGTAAATGATGATAACATAGAAAAGGTAAAATCATAGAGTAATGACGTATAGAGACGCCAACTCTCTCAGTAAATTTATGAGATTTGGTGTGTTGCAGATGGGCGGTTGGATTTTGTAAAGTATTGCTTTAATAATACCAGATAGAGGCAATGACTCAAACCATCCAACAATAAATCAGCAATGGCATTACGATTTGTGCGATAAAGTTGTTGTGTAAATAAACCACAAATTTATACTAACAATAAAGTATACTTACTTACTTACTTAATTAACTGGTCATGAACAACCCCGACGAGTCAGGGACCTTACAAATCGATGATAACATATTTCGCCAACGATGTTGATCTTTTGCTTTATCTCTCCAGTTGGCAATACCAAGGTACGCAGGGATTCGTCAACCTGATCCCTCCAGCGGAGTCTTGGTCTTCCTATTTTTCGTCTTCCTTCGAGTTCGGTTTCGAAAACCCATCGCGCTGGTTCATCTTCATCCATTCTACTGACATGGCCTATCCAGCGCAATCGCGTTATCTTGATCCGCTTAACTATGTCAATGTCAGGATAAAGCTCATACAGCTCATGATTCATGCGTCGCCGATACTCGCCTTTGTGCTCATACAGCTCATGATTCATGCGTCGCCGATACTCGCCTTTGTGCACTATAGGGCCATAGTATAGGGCCGGAGTATTTTTCTCTCGAAGACTCCTATAGATGTTTCATATGCTTGCGATAATACCCAGGATTCTGCGCCATAAAGCAAGACACGTTGCATGAGAGTCTGCTATAGTTGGACTTTTGTTACTCGAGAGAGGGCTTTATCTCTAAAGTGTTTGATTGGCCCAAAATAACATCTATTCGCAAGCACAATTCTCCGCTTGATCTCAAGGCTGACGTTGTTGTTTTTTTTTTGGTTTACGACAGATCCGAGGTATATAAATTCGTCCACCACCCCGAAATTATAACGGTTATCAATATTCACGGTTTGGTCTAATCGCGTGGAGGCGGAAAACTTGGTGTTTGACCTTCCCCAGAGGAGATTATTTCGTTAATAACGGGTTTTTCAATAAGAGCGCTACAATAGTTTTTTTAAATAAAACAAACCCGGTTTTAGATACCAATGAAATTCTTTATTCCTGTGAAAGTACGTTCGATGCCATTATGTATGGAACTCGACTTCTGTTGCATGGCCACCACGGGCACGCTTGCAGAAGTCCAGACGCTGAACCCAATTTTCGACGGTTTTCAAGCATATATCGGCCGATACTGCTGCATTTTCACGTTCGATATTCGTACGAAGTTCATCAATCGTCGCTGACTTGTTGGCATAGACCATAGACTTGACGTAGCCCCACGGGAAATAATCTAACGGCGTCAAATCGCACGACCGAGGCGGCCAATCGACTGGGCCATTTTGTGAGATAACACGTTCACCAAACTTGGTTTCCAATAAATTGATTGTGGCATTCGCTGTGTGGCTTGTGGCGCCGTCCTGTTGGAACCACATGTCCTCCAGGTCCATATTATCCAATTGGGGCCAAAAATATTCGCTTATCATTGAACGGTAGCGATTCGCATTCACAGTAATGTGCCGGTCTTGATCATCACGGCAGAAGTACGGCCCAATGACGCCGCCGGCCCATAAACCGCACCAAACCGTAATTTTTTCGGGACGCAATGATGACTCATGGATTACGTGTCGATTGCTGGCTGACCAAGAACGCATATTTTGCTTATTGACGAAGCCATTCAGCCAGAAATGAGCCTCATCGCTGAAGACCATTAATTGGACGTAGCGCTCTTAAAGTTGAGGCCACTGGCTCCAAATTTCGTTAGTAAATTTTAATAATTTCGACTCGTTGTTGGCTCGTATATCTTTCCATGATGAAATGGCAAACCTTACTGAAAGGAAATGTCAAAAGAGCGGGGAAAATATGGCGTCGTTTGCTGTCCCTATCGATTTACTTTTGTAGCGTCTCTGTTGAAAATCCCGGTATAATGATCACCTATTAAAAGCCTTCTCATCATACCTTTCGGAACCGATGTAAAACTGTAGGTCCCAATCATTGAGTGTAAAACTATAAAGCGCACAGCTCACTGATTGTGAGAAGCTCTCCCCTATCCCTTCATGGGATGTAATGGGAAACTATTTATTCGTTTAACCCCGTATATCCGAAATTTGGAAGCCCATAACACCTAAATATGATTTTTCTCAAATATGTATATTTCATGCTTAAAGTCGTCTGATCTAGCCCCCTCCACAACTTTTTTTCGCGAATGGGACCTAAACTTGGTGTTCCGTCGGACCACAAAGACAAGGAAAAAATTAAATCAGTTGTTATAATGCTTCCACCTGCACTAATTACATCTTGGCTCGATGCTTTGTTTGTTTATTTTAATTTTTGACATCTGACTCGAATATTCCAACATCAAATGAAATCAGTGGTGCTGTTTCTTGCTGTGAGTTACATTGTTTTTTTCACATGTCGAGATCCGGTGGAATTATTTGTTTCACACTTTCTCGATGTGGGAAGTTTTCACATAAGCTACAGAACATGGATACAGGAGCAGTTGAAGTTTTAATATTTTTCTGCTGTTTTATTCTCTGGATATGATATGACATAAATTGGAATTTTTCAACCACATGATTTCAACCACTTTAGTTTCTTAAATTATTGATCAGCACGAAGACAAGAATGAACGATTGAATAAATTAATAAGAAATTTGTGAGCTACGTAGTGGTCGCATTTGAATTTCTGGATCGTTAACCAGTTGAAGACAGTGCAATATTGTAACGTAGGAGAGAGTGGGTAATTGTAACATTGGAGTTGTTTACATATTACCCTCCTTTGAACATATATGTATGTATAATTGTTGTATTGTATGTTCATTATGAAAGATACCATATAAATATCATATACCATATACGATATCATATCAAATTCAAGAAAATGTTTTAGTTCTAACGAGAAACGCTGCTAAAAATTAAAGTTTGAAACTTCCACCATGGGAAACCTGTTACAATTTTGCTTGCCACTGTATACGTTTTTAAGAATATTTTTTGACCCTTTAATATTCTTGTGTATTCGTTAAAATTAATAATAAAACTTGGCATTTAATTTCGTGGCATTAAAAGTGTGAATACATCAGGAAAATCAATAAAATTGGAGATTTGCGGAAAACCCATTCAATTATCCTTTCCTAATATTCCTTCCACCTTTGCTGCACTCAACATCTTAAAGATATTTCACAAAATTTGCTTTCATTAAAACTGCCTTAAGGATAGTTAAACGACAAACAATTATCATATTTTATGAGCATTAAAGTGCACCACCTTAGACTCCGCCATGCATATACAGATCAACCTATTCTATCCATAAATAAGGTCGACCTACACCATAAACTCACATTAGCTTTGCATAATACAGGTATCGTTTCAATGCCCCCTTTTATTTTTCCAAAAACGGCAATTAACAATTAACTAGAGTTTTGTATGGAGGTAAACAGAAAATCTTTGGAAATTTACTCCTACAAACGCCACCCTCTGTATAAGCACCAACGCCACCACCATCATCACCCCCATCATCATCATCACTATCATCGCCTGGCATCAATAGCGTCTAATACAAATTTTATTAGACCTTCTACTATATTATCCTATGCAGCGCTAAAGCGTTGTTGCGTTTCGCGTGGTTTGGCTGTGGCGTTCGAGCAAACTAGTATAATCCTCTCACAAATTTACGGGTAAGGGAATATTAGCGAGCACACCTTTTTGTGAATGCATCGATCGATATGCGGCGCAGTATAAATATTTACAAGTGAAAGAGAAGAAAAAAAAAAAGCGGCACCTTATGCACTTTATGCATTACAAATGAAAATTTGTTACTAAAAAGGGTGACACATGTGGGAATGAAGAAAAATAAGGCGGAGAAATAGAGTCAGGTGTGTCAGGAATAAAAAAAAAATACAGCAGACAGTTGTCCGAGGCCTTCCCTGCAGGCTGTGTCAGAGACACGGCCATTAAGTTTAACGTAGAATACGCCATCCGATAAGACAGAAAACATATATAACAATAAATGATAAATAACATAAGCAAATTAATTTATTTATTTGATAGTTACTTTTGATAATATGATAGGAAAAATAGGATAAATATGTTTTTAAATTAACATTCAAATTTCTCGCAAAAACTGAGTCAATGGTTGTGTTATCAATAGTTCTGGGATCATCGTTTCGAATATAATCCAAATTAAATGTATTGGATTATATTCGAAATCCAATAGTCCAATCGAATAGTTTTTATTTTAATTTACTAAACGTCAACTGTCAGCTGCTGTCAAACAGCATCACGCAGCATTGTTATTTTGCTTACTTGGCAGCACTTTCATTTAACATAAAAATGTATATTTTCATATATTTTTTATAATTATATATCCATGTTAAATTCAAATTCACAATTTAACATTTTGTTGCACTTAAACACATAAGCAAATATACGAAATATCAATATTTCATCAATCAAAACAACAGCCAAAGGTTTGTGTCCACACTGAAACAGCAGCATAGTTTGTGTTCACGCTACAAACTCAAACACTCAACCAAACACCACACATATGTTTGAGTCTATGTGTTTAAACAATTTTCATTTGAGAAATTTAAATATTAGGAAGATATCAACCAATATGAAATGTATATCAAACGAAAGATAACATCTTCATTTACCTACAAAAAAATTTTTAAAAAAAGTTATCTCGCCGTTTCCTCCTAATCAATGAAATAAATATTACAACAATAACAATCTGACATGACTCCCTATACCGTAAGGTAAGACGTATTCTACGCCAAAAAAAATCCAATGAGTGTTCGAACTCACGGGCGATGTGTTAACATCTTTTTGCTACACGGTACCTGTTCGATTTCTATGAACACATTCGTAAATGTTACATTGGAAAATAAAAAACAGCGTTGAATCATATGACGACGTTACAGTTAAATAATATTAATACTTTAAATTATTTAAAGACCCAGTGCAAGCACATGTTTCATTGTTTTCTTGCTCAATACTTTTTGTTTCATTCCCACAAAAGTCAAAGAATGCAAAGCAACAGACACTTGTATATACATACATACATTGTTATATTCGTACATACGCTACACAAGTTCACAAAATTGTCGTAACGCTCTTGCTATCTCATTTTTATATACATACGTATAATACGTCATTACTCTCTTTGCTCTGAGAGTGCTCCGCACCAACATTTTATTGGACTTACCTTTCACAATAATAAAAAAACAACAACACCAACAACAACAACTACTACTACTACTGATGTGTTGGTGATTTATTTGTGCTTGCTGTGTCGTGGAGTGTTTGTGTGGGTGGTGGGTGTAGGGGGGGGGTTTGGGGTACCTAAAAGAAAAACTGTTAAGGGAATGCAAAGAGTGGAGAGTGTGAGTGTAAATTGTCATGGTGGAGGGTATATAAGCTTCGGCCCGGCCGAACTTAACACCGTTTCTACTTGTTTTTGTATACACCGGGCAATGCTGAACATCAAATGACTCGCTTTGTTTGGCCATAGCAACAACAACGAAACAACCAAACACACAACATCACACATACTTTGTCCGAAGTAGCTGACGTATACGTGATTCACATAACCACATGTTTGCCATATCAACAGCAACGAAACAGCCAAACACACAACATCACACATACTTTGTTCGAACTAGCTGACGTATTAGTGTGTCACCATAACGTCGACTGCGCAAGCCCATGGGCTTGCAAATGAAATTTTGCGTGGCTATGCTTTATATCTCCGTTCAACAACAACAACAGACACATGAACATACATATGTACATTATTCTGTTAATACATACGCTATAGACACAATTTCGTTTGTCTCACCCCTGCCACACCACTCTTTCATTGCTCTCTTGCTCGCTCATTTTTGTTTAACACATCATTATTCTCTTTCGCAGTCGCAGAAAATCTGGTTTTAGCAGCAGCATACAGTCTGGTTCTAGCAGCAGCATAAAATCTGGTTTTAGCAGCAGCATAAAATCTTGACTTTGATAGATTTAGTCCCTATACACCGGGCAATGCTGAACATCAAATGACTCACTTTGTTTGGCCATAGCAACAACAACGAAACAATCAAACACACAACATCACACATACACGCGATTCATACGATGACTTTTACGACGTCGTTTTTCCTTAATTGCTTTTTAAAGCAACTTCCAAAAATCATGTGTGTGCATACGATGATTTTTACTTGCATGTCTTTTTTTGCAGGCAGAGTTGATTGTTATTGTTTAATCGGTTAATATGCTTTAGTAGATTATTCGCATCAAGAAATACATATGTCTGCATACAAAAATTATTTGAATTAATTGAAACCAATTTACGCCTAAATATTAAATAAAAATTCATTATTCCGCATTTTTACTTTTACTATTCGAAAAATTTTGTTTCTTCCCAAGTTCTGTAGTCAATTCTAAAATATATTTTTCTTAATGCCACCTGGCTACTTCAAAGTACGAAAATGAATAAAACGTATCAAGAAAAAAAGAAATTAGTATAAAGAGGAATATGAAAAAAGACACGAAAAACAGAAACCGAGTCTTTTTGTTTACCCCTCTTGCTTCTCTACACCGTTCGCCTATATGTAAAAAGAGACGTTGCTAAAGCAACGTCGTAAAAGTCATCGTATGAATCGCGTGATACTTTGTCCGAAGTAGCTGACGTATTAGTGTGTCACTATAACGTCGACTGCGCAAGCCTCGACTTGTAAATGAAATTTTGCGTGGCTATGCTTTATATCTCCGTTCAACAACAGCAACAGACACATGTACATACATACATACACTATTTGTTAATACATAGGCTATAGACACAATTTCGTTTGCCTCAACCCTGCCACACCACTCTTTCATTGCTCTCTTGCTCGCTCATTTTTGTTTAACACGTCATTATTCTCTTTCGCAGTCGCAGAAAATCTGGTTTTAGCAGCAGCATAAAATCTGGTTTTAGCAGCAGCAGAAAACCTGTCTGTGTGTTGTTTGCATGTGTGGACTTTGATAGATTTAGTCCCTATACGCCGCTTTAGATGTTAACACATCAAAAAAATTTATGTTGCTCTGCAAAAAATATCGAAAGATCAGATATTCCCCTGTCTTGAATTGAGTATTCCCTGCCTCGAATTGAGTATTTTATCTTTAACAAAACTTGATTGCATATGTGTTATAAACTGATAGTAAAGAGTGTTGCAAAAAAAATTATGCGATTTAAATTTTGTGGAATTTTTTGCTGTGCCGGCGGTAGCCTTGAAAGTCTTCTACGTTTGTTCCGGTTGTTAAACAAGGTGCGCTACAGTAACGAGGAACGCGTTATTTTTCCCAAACCCATTTCCAAACTTCGCGGAATTTTCTGTCGTGGAAGTGCACCCAATGTGTCAACAATTTGAAGAGTGATGAAGAAATTTTAAGAAATTAAATCGATTACGGACAGTAGGTCTCCTGTGCGATGACGCACCGGCCGGTGTCTCTCGAAATCATTTCTGATGTAAACGAGAGTGCCGCCGAAAACCTCGGGAGCATCAATTCGGCATCGTTCACAATAACTTTAAATTTTGTGAAAAACCACACAGGGAATTTTGATGAAAGACCTTCACCTTCAGTCGTACAAGGTTCAGCTCACTCATGCCTCCGAAAACCCGCGAGAATCAATTAGTCATCGTTCACAACAACTTCAAATTTTGTGAGGCACCATGCACTGAATTTTCGTCAAAGACCTTCACCTGCAACCGTACAAAATTCATCCTGTACACATTCATCTGTACACATTCATGAGCTCAGGCTGTGGACCAATCTTAATGCCGGCAATTCGTTCAATAAGTGACGAAGCAACGTAAAGTGAATGCCGATTTTTCCAAAAAAGCCATCTTCAATTATGACGTACAATTTCATCTGCATGGATTCATCAACAATCAAAATTTTGGAATTTGGGGATCAGAAAATTGGCACGTGAGAAACAAGTGTATCCACAACGAGCAACTGTTTTAATGCCTATTTTGGTTAGATGGCGTGATAGAGCCTTAGGTTAAGTTGGGTTTGGTTTTAGTGACAGTCGATGAACGACCTAATCAGACTTATTAGTCCATTGTGATACCACGGGTAAACGAGATTAAGCGTTACTTCCTCCACCACAATGGATAAATGGTTGTATGCCCTAAAAAGCACAAGATTTTTTCTACGCCTATCCCAGATAATTCTCCCAGGTCCCTAAATAGGTAGAATTAGGTAGAATAGTATAATAATAGTAGAAGTAGGTTAAGAGTAGATAGAACTAGACTGCTGTAGGATGTTCGATGGACACCTCAAAATACCGTTCGAAACCGGTGTAAAACTGTAGATCCCAATTAGTGAGTGCTCAACTAGAAAGCACACAGCTCATTAGGTATGAACCACTCTCTTCAGTCCCGTCATGGGTTGTAATGGAAACAATTTTCTTTGAACACAATCTCTGCCCTTCGTCTGTCTCTCCTGCATCATTATAGTGGAGCAGTCTTGCAGGATATGATTACACGTCTCTATGGGAATGCCCACACACTCCAATTCCAGTGGAACCTATAAGGTCGTCTCTAGTCTGGCCAGCTGCTCATCTGTTCTGCTGTAAAGACTTCTGTGGCACTCTTGGGTGGATGAATACAGGAGTACAAACTCCAGGGACTTGATGACAGCCTGACTATCAAAGAAGACATTGACCCCAAAGACTGCTGGAATATTATTCCTCAGCCTTTATTCTTTATTCCTCAACTTGAAACTAATACACCATATAATGATGAAGTAATCTACGCGAAAAGGTAATCCTAGTTCGGTCGAAAAGAGCCAGTCGCCTACTTGATCATTCATTTTCGAACCATCGTGAAGAAATTCACCTATCATTCTTTACCAGGACTCGTTAGTTCCAGGAATCCATTTTCGGTATGGGAGTGTGGCTTTCGAGTATGTGACAAAAGCAGGAATGTTGGGGAACCCTAAGGCGCTGTTCCATTACCGACTTCGAGTGCAAAGTTGGTAGTGCACAGTGACACCAAGAGTTCCTACCAAGACAGTATTTTAGAGCCGCATCCTGCTGTTTTCGAAACACTACGGATGAAGACTGGTAAGTCGATAAAAAATTCGGCCCTAATACAGGGTATATACCTGCCTAGAAATTGTTGGCAACCCCAGCACTAGGATCGGATGTGATGGTCCAATGAATCACGAGTCCTAAATACCAATCATTGTAGAAACAATTAGGCCGTACTTCTTTGAAAATAGGGCCGGAAATGCAGTGACTTTGAAGAACAATCGTAACAGGAACATCTAAACGAAATTATTCTCAACTGGAATGGGACCGGAGATGCAGTGACTTTGAAGGACAATCGAGACAGGAACATCACTACGAAGTTCTTCTCGACTGAATCTGTATGAAAGGTAGGTACATCAGGATGTTGGCACTGAATCATATCCCGAAATCCGGATGTCAACTGGCTACCTATATCACGCTATTTAACGCCGTATCGTTTCGTTGTTTGTGGTGAAAATGATTTTCATTTTATCCCAAAGACGATCTAGAATTAGACAACCAGAAGATGTGCGCAATTTGGCAACCCTGGTAAAAGAGAACCAAAAGAAATTCACTCAGATGCATTTCTCTCACGCGTCATATCTAGATTATTTCATACTTTTTGTATAGTTTCTGTAATTTTACTTCAACAGTCATGTCATTTGTATAGTCATATACAGTAACACCATCAAAAAGTTGCTCGTTTATTGAAATATTCAATGAAGAGAGTAAGAGAGAGAATAGAGAATGACTAGGTTTTCACTCGTTCTATTTGTTGGCATTTGAGTGAAGAGAAATTTTGACTGTCTACTTGTACATTGTTTTTGCATAACCTGTTTGTAGCAGGTTGTAAATACAGAATACTTGTGTCCAAACACATTGTGTTTGCTATGCCATATAATCTATTGGAAACACAAAGATTAATAAGTTATAATATTGGTGTTTGTGACCCAAATGTGTGTTTGTCTGGTGAAATCTGGTGAAAACAAAAAGGTGACAGACTAAAATGACATAAAACAGCAGCAAATCATCAATTCATGAAAACAATGCTTGCAAAAATACACATGATTGCTACAATATGTTGCTGGGACCGTTTTCTCAGCGTGTTTACTCAATGGCACGGGGGCCATTTGCCGGACATTTTATTCTCTACATAATTTGAACGTGTCTACTTTGTTATGCTTTAAAAACATCAGCACTTGGTCAAAAAATTGGCATTTCCAAACTGAAACTTTAGCTGATTCATATACGCGGATATATCTGCCTTTTTTGTTTGTTTGAATGCAAATATTACGTGTTTTTAGCATGTCACAAATATAGTATACTTGTGTCTAAACATATTCTGTTTGCTACCCTATATTACAAGTTAGAGACAGACTGATTAATAGATTATAATACATGTTTTTGTGACACAAATTTGGCTTTATTTGTTGAACACTGCTGAACACAGGACATGACAGACAGCTAAGAAAAAGCAGCAAATCTTTAATTCATGAAAACAATGATTGCAAACATATACATGGTTCCTGAATTATGTTGCTGCAGCGCGTATAAGTATATACTAGAAATAGTTCTTGTTTTATTGACAATAAAGCAATAAAGCTTCGATTGGTGAATTTATATACGGCAATCGGTATTTCTAAGTTTATGAGAGACGAAAAGCATGTCTTCAATTTGGCAGCTGCCATGTGGCTCAAGTTCAAAGCCGCGTAGGGTCAAAACAATTTTTATTATTTTTATCACTATTTTTATTTTTAATTAAAACTAATAAATTATTACGAAACCCAGTACAGAATTTTCAGCTGTATTAACAGACTTAATATACTTTTAACTCTTTTTCTAATTTTAAATCTTTTTCATTTTCCAAATATCTTTTCAGGTAAGAAGTGCCATTACTACATCAAATGACATAAGGCACGGTTGGTATATTTTGGGTATTTTTTATAGTAAAAATTTTTATAGTAAAAACTCTTTCCTGCTTATGAACGCAAAGACAAATTTCGCTCCGAACAAACCAAAACTCCGTTAAAAGGAAACTTTCTTTTGGGATTATCGTTGAAGCAAACAATCAGACATATATTTCTGATAAATAATTAAAATCGTTGACGGGGACCGGATTGTTTGGGAAATATAGTTGCGACAAACAATCATTTGTTGAATCAAACTCCTCATTCTCTTTGTAATGACTAAATAAAATCGTTTACGCGAACCGGATAACGTTTGTAACGAACTATATATGGTAACTCACAACTACCACAACGTTTACGTGAAACACAAAATTATCCGATCTCATTAAACGTTATTTTGTTCACTTCAAACGTGTTACAGCAAATTAAATCTCAAAAAAACCTTTATGATAAACGAAAAATGATGCCTACAGTATTGCCGAGCGTTGTAATCCAAAACAACTTCGGATTTATTGAAGTCACTTCGAAAGTAGAGCGCTCTTCTCTGACTTGAACTTTTCTATGTCCTGGCGCATAACCGAATAGGGTGCATTACATGTACTTTGACAATTTTTTGGTTTGACTGCAGCCCTAAGTGTCGAATCCTGTGGAATTTAAATAATAGAAGTCAATAGATTAATTTTGAAAAAAAACTATCTTAAATTCATATTTATTTGTTGGCGTTCAAATTTCACAGTTCACAGTTTCCTATGTTACCCTTTCCCTACAAATATGACAATCTAAACAAACCTCCAAAGGAGATTTTTTCATTTTCATTACATCTTATTTTATACTTTATACGTTGCCATTTAAATCATATGTTACGCTATGAGGCGGTGCTGCAGCCGATTGCTTTCTGTTGTTCCACTGGCATTCTACCACATTCGTGAAAGATGAAGAAAAGTAACAGCAAACAGCAAAAGTGTAAAGAGATACAAACAGCAAACGGCAAATGCCTTTGAGCTTACTTTGTCAGCTGGAATAAATGAAAGTGAAATTGAAGTAGAAGCATGAAAAAATGCAGCAGAGATGCCAATGTGAAGCACAACACAACAACGGCAGTGCAACAACAACTATGGCGTTAACATAAAATAACAACAATATGAACACTCAGCTCGACGAATATGATGATGTCGGGTATTTGGTGGCAAAACTAATGAAGATTATGATGTTGGGGGAAGAGGACGGTGCTGAGGGACTTGAAGTTGTACAAGTGCACAGTGAGTGAAATTTATTTTGCTGTCCAAGGAATGCAAATGGTAAATGTGTATAAATTTGTGTGGGCTCGATGAGAAGTATGTGGGTTCCTAAAACTTTGTCGGTGAAAGGGCTTCTGAAATATAAAAAAAAGTACGGCAGCCTAAGCTAAAGGGTGGCCCAAATAAAATTTGCAATCTGAACCCCCTGTTAATTCCCAGCAGATGACCAATGTGACATTTATAAAGTGATAGATTACACTGCGAGACAAAATTAAATTTTTTTCAAAATAATGGGGTTTTGTCAACGTATTCTGGTAGAAAGTTCTAAAAAAATATATACGTGTATCGGCGTTTTGCCAGATGTGATCAGAATTTTTTTTTTAGGGCGGGTCACACTTTCCGTCCCTCGGAACTTTCCTGCAACATATCGGCATGCAAAATTGTGTGTTCCTTACTTCTGAGGTACAAAATATGTTCAGAAGTTTTATAGAAAAGATTCAGATAAACATTTTTGTGGAACAAATTAACCCTCTAACTGTCACGTATAACCATAATTTTAACTTTTTTTTTAATTTTTCCTCGCAAAAACCTGCTCCAAAATGACGGGGGGCGTGGTCAAAACGTTCCACAAAAATGATCGCCATACAATTTCACTATATGTGTCCGAACACTCCAAAACACAAATCTTAGCCCAAGTGCTAGATAATAAGCAAAAACTAACTGCCTTCTAAGGGCAGTCCTGAATTATTCTCGGATCCATGTAGCTTGTCGGCTTTTTCATAATTTCGAAAGCACCCAAGCTGATCAGGACTGTGCCATGCCCGTTTGTAGTGTTGACAGGCATTCCCGAGTCTCTTAGCCGTAGGGCCACTTTCGCCGCGGTGCATTTGATGATGATGATTTTGAAACCATGTTTCTGTGTAAACTCTTTATGATCGCGAAATCTATTAGCTCTGGAATCTAATTTCGATCCCTTGGCCAGTAGGCGGGTGTACCAGGAGATATAAAATCAATATTCTTCCTGGCCGATATTATCACCCGGTAGAGTTGACGGCCTTTAGGATTAATTTGGCGGGAGCCCCAATGAGTATGTTCGCCATTAGAATTACCAGCAGCAATACAATTTTTGTAAGAAATACGTAAAATTTTTCACCTGTTACCGAAAACGATATGGGCACTAAATGGTGGATACACGCTGAAAAATATTGACCCTACCAACATATTGTAGGAAACATGTACATGTTAGCAAGCACCGTTATCATGAATTGAAGATCTGCTGCCTTTCTTTGTTGTCTGTCTCGAATTTGTTTTTAGTAGTTTTCAACAAAAAAGCCCCATAAATATATACAACAAAAAGCGCCAAAAATATATACTATAACCTATTAATCATTGTGTGTCAACCATCTTGTATTGAGTGGCAAACACAATATATTTGGGCACAAGTATAGTATATTTGCGACAAGCTACAAACACATTATACTTGCATCCAAACAACAATAAAAGACAGATTTTTCAGCTTGTATTTAAAGGAGCTTGTAGAAATTGTTCCGTGATAACTGGTCTTACATACTGTTGAATTCTGCTCCGTATAGGTACTGCAGTACCTCCATGGGTTTTGCCGTCTGAGGGATTGGTTTTATAGAATTTATAGCCCTGCATGGAAAAATTGTCTTTATCTGTAAGATGGATTTTCGCAATCAACATCATGGTCTATTAGTATTTTATGAAAGCGATAAAATTCCAAATTGTTCAATATATTTTATCAAAGGACTTTAATTGGGTAACATTGGAAAGATTCAGTTACGGATGCGACGATGTCTGCAATATGCAACAAGTTGTTAAATTCCTTCACGCTTACAATGGAACATTTAAGATGAAAAAAATTGCATTACATTACACCCAGTTGGAACGAAGTTCCTTTCGCTATGTATTATGTACTAGTTGGTTCCAACACGCCTAAGGCGCCCGTTGAAAAATTTGATAATTTAAATGGATGTTGAAGAAAAGGTACTTTTTGTAAAATGATAAACTTTTTTTAAGAAATTTTTTTTTGTTAAGGAATGTATTGTTTTAAAAACAAAGTAAATTTTAATGTCATTTTTGTAAGACTATATATTATTTTTCCCCGAAAAAGTCCCTTTTTAAAGAGAGGTACTTCTTTTATTAATGCTAATTTTTTTTTTAAAAATTTACTATTTTTAAGAAGAAGTACTTTTTGTACGAAAAACCCATTAGAGTATGCATTTTTTTTTTACGAAGAAATGCTTTTTTTAAGACGAGGTACTTTTTGAAGAAGGGGTACTCTTTTTCGGAAAAGGTTATTTTTTTTTTATAAAAATGTACTTATTTTCGGAAAGGCTATTTATCTCAAGAAAAGTAACGAAAAGGCATTATTTTATTTTTAAGAAAATGTACTTTTAAGAAATGAAATTTTTGTAAGAAAATTTATTCTTTTAAGAGAAAGTATTTTTTTAAAGAAAAGGTTTTTTTGAGAAAAGGGATTTTTTTAGAATTGGTCCATTTTTCAAGAATATGTACATTTTTAAGAGTAGGTACTTATCTCAATAAAGATCATTTTGTTTCACAAAAAAGGTACTCTTTAAAGAAAATTTAGTTTTTTTAAGAAAAGGCAATTTTTTGTAAGAAAATATTGTTGATGGCGACCCTCTGTCTTGTTGTTTAGTAATGACAAAACAAAAACAAATCATGCCTGCTTAAAGCCAATGGCTTTTCGACATGATAAAAAACAGTTGTGCATGAAAGTGTTCCAATGTTAGTGCTTGGTAATCTTCAAACATATGTATAAAAGAATTCTCATTAATACGATGAGTGTTTCTAGATATATAGATTTGATGAATTCACCGAAAACATACCAAAAACGTCAGCGGATGGAGATATTGGCAAGATCCGAAATAGCTATACACACAGCCTTGGTATCATTGGAACATTTTATGCTCGACTTTTGTGAAAGTAATATAAAGCTAATAAATAAGCTGTATATTATTTAAATAGGTCTTGAGCTTGAATAAATGTGGAAAATTGTAAGTTTAGCAAATAAACAGAGGAAAAACTCCCGCAAGGAAAATGATGAAAAGATAATTATTTAAAAAAATACTTTTTTTTAATAAAAGGTATTTTTTGTATAAAAATTTACTTTTTTCAAGCATAAATACTTCTTAAAGATTAGGGTTTCTTTAAAAAATTTTTTTTTTGAGAAAATTAAATTTTTTTTAAGAAAAAGGAACGAGTTTAAGAAAATGTTCTTTTTATAAACTTCTTTGACTTTGGCTTTTCTAAATTTACTTTTTATTGGGTTCAAAACTACAATATATACTAAATATTGGTTACAGGCTCCACCTAGAAAACTTCCCACTAAACAAGAAATTTCCCAACATATGTTAGCCTAGCCAAATCAAAAGTGTCCAATAATACTGGGTTGTAGTTAGCATAATAGTGTTAAAAAAAAGCTGTTTCATTTTTTTTTTCAAAAAAGACAGTTGTAACAGAATTTGTGTTTAACCCCCCGTCAAACACATATTCTGAAACCTTCGAATAAACACATATGCCTGGCCAGACCCCTATACGCTTTTATGCATTTGTATGGCAGAAAGGGTACAGTAAGTTTGAATTTCTAAG
The DNA here is from genome assembly GCA_963931995.1 of Phaonia tiefii. Lineage (NCBI taxonomy): Eukaryota > Metazoa > Arthropoda > Insecta > Diptera > Muscidae > Phaonia > Phaonia tiefii. The sequence goes on along the minus strand of OZ008371.1, from coordinate 34,918,839 downwards.
TATGCTCGTTTATTATTTTTGTCTTTAGACTTTTTTTTTGGTTTGTTGATATATGTAGCTACCTAAATGTAAAACAATTTTTATTCATTTTGTGGAATGCATTAAAAACAAGTATAATCAACTTTAGAATGTTGTTGGCACACAGGACTAGTGCATTTGGTGCAGTAAAAACGTGTCTTCCTACGCAGCTTTTCGTCTTGCGTGGCACAAATTCTGCCATATTTTCTGGAATTCAGTGTACTAGGGCCGCTTTGTTGGTTAGGCAGCATGTTGCTGGGAATACTCAACGGCCTTCCAAAGAAAGATTCAATGGAATGTTGTTGAATGTTGTCCCAAGACATGGTTGTTGTTCATGCGATTTTCGGTATTAGCAAGCACCAATTGTTTACTCCGCGTGTTCAAGAACACTCGTCGCTTCTCTTTTCTGCTTCCTTCTACATTTTCATTGCATATGCTGAAAGCACTGGCCGTTTGCTGTTTTTTGTTCACTTCTTTGGGAAGATACCTTTTGTTGGATCTAATGGTGCCAAAGTATGCTAGTCCAATCGAAAGACGTTTAGCTGCGTCTAATTTTGTAAAGAAGTTATCAGCAATAATAGTTATGCCGCTGTTGGTGTATCGATTAGCCAAACTCATGAGCAGATTTTCGCCGTGGTTTGTCTCTCGTTGTTCTCCCTCTTTACCAGTGTAGAGTTTTCCTTGAAACGGATATTTGGTTTTCGCATCGCATACTTTTATGCCATTGTTTGCGGGCTTTGCGGGTATTGCGTGAACTTTGTGCGTCCACGGTATGGAAATAGCTGCTCATCGATGGTTACACTTTCGTATGGTTCAAAATTACTGGCAAGATTGTTATTCAAGAAGTTCCATATGTCACGAATGGGAGCAGCTTTGTCAGTTTGTTGACGAAATGCGCGCATACGACTATCGTCAAATCGAATACAGGCCATCAAAGTAACAAATCGTGTTTATGACAGGGATACACGGAATATTGGAAGTGCGTCAGTTTGCCACATCAATCTTGAGAGCTGCATAGTATTATGACTGACACCAAAAGCCTATAGTATCCCAATAAAAGGGTCAAGCTCAACACTTGTCATATCAACCCATACTCGTGGTGTGCAGTTTGCATGTTCTGCGTTCCATTTGCGTGTAACTTGTTCTATATATAGATTTGTTTGTGTTACAATGGTGAACGTAATATTCAGTGAAAAGAACAGCTTGAACACCTCAAGCGGAATGGTCAGGTTTGTTTTTGGTCCACCTCTGAAACGCATGATATGCTGGCGGAATCTCACTGTAGGGGATTCAGTTGTACTACCCTTGGTACCATCTTTACCAAGCAAACAACCGTCTGCAGTTTGAGTTGGTGCATTCTCACTTCCTTCTTCGGATTCTTCATCGCTGTCGAATATTTTATTTGCTTCAATTTCCAATTGATATTCAATGTCCGAGGCGTCATCTTCGGGCTCAAAATCTGTGTTTTCACAGCTTTGGTCTTCAAATAAATCTAGTTCTTCGTCTGCTTCTGTGTGAAGTGCGAAATCACGCTGTAACGCTGATGATAGTTGTTTTTGGAAATAATCAGTAAGGCTGCCTGTACGCAATCGCGTATTGTACACAAATTCTAAATCCTCTGCCATAATAATAGTAATAATTTCACTTGAGTTTTCGCACAAAAAATTAATATTTCGGACTGTCGATGTTGTATGTTCTGGATTAAATAATAAACTAACTGAACTCAAAACCAAAATCACAAACGAAAGAAAGAAATAAGAGAAAAATGAAAACAAAAACTACCTGGAAGCAAACATCTGCATTGAATTCACATAAAAACAACCCATAATATAAAAAAATACCTGAAGACAACAATCTGCATTGTATTTGCAGAAAAATAACCAAAAATGTGTATAATAATAACAGAGTGCAACACGAAAAAAAATAACCATATACGGACACCACTACGTGATAAAAGACTAAAAAAAAAGACCCATGTCTCCCAATTTTTCCCAAAGTCATGCACTTTTTTTTATGGGCCGCCAAAGATTTGGGGCCTCGGTATCATTTTCGTAAAAGTGTGATCATTTCTCAGGCTCATATCTTGCAAACCGTTCAGAATTTCGATTTACTCTCTGAGGCAAAGTTGTAACTCTTGTCATAAAGAACTGCATTCACACTGCATATTGAAATTGTCAGTTGCCAATGTTGTGTGCGAATTATACTGTAGCACTTTCACTTTTTTTACTTTCACTTTCACTTTCACTTTATAACTTTCACCGCTGAGCTCTCGTTGACGTCGCGCTGTGTAATGCCTCGATGTGAGCGTCGTGTCGCTTTTATATTGTGTGCTGCGTCCCTTGTTGCGTGTGCTGAGCTTACTGCATTGCCTGTGCTGCTGCTGTCGGCGCATGATCGCGTGATGCCTAAGCGCTACCTAAACGGTGTTAACCCTTGGACAAACACATGGTTCTGGCCAGGCATATTTCATTTTTTGCTACCTATGGACCTGAACAGGAGAAAAAGGTAAAAAAAATGAAATTAAAAAATTTTCGGCAAATTTTTCACTTTTGCGTGCTACCTTAACAGTGTTAAGAATCATCTGTAGGAAGTTTATATGTTCTAGAAATTTGTTTATTCAGATCTTAGGTAAATTTTTGTAGTTGATTGTTTCCTTGAATTTTGAACGGTTTGCTACCTATGGACCTGAACACGGGAAAAAAGGTAAAAAAAATCGATCTGGAAGGTGAAGTTTTTTGATTTTATATGTTCTTTATGACAAGAGCTACAACTTTGTCTCAGAGAGTAAATCGAAATTCTGAACGGTTTGCAAGATATGAGCCTGAGAAAATGATCACATTTTCACGAAAATGATACCAAGGCCCCAAATCTTTGGCGGCCCATAAACAAAAAAGTGTATGACTTTGGGAAAAATTGGGAAACACGGGTCTTTTTTTTTACTCTTTTATCACGTAGTAGTGTCCGTATATGGTTATTTTGCCATGACTTAAAAAATTACACACAGTGTAAATAATTTCGTACAAATTGTATAGGGGCCTGGCCAGGCATATGTATTTGTTCGAGGAGCGACTTTTTTTTTGCAGCCTTCGTCGTATTGGAACGATATTTTAGATTTTTTCTTAAATAGAACGCCAACAATATTTTATGCGGCTGCCGGGAAATACAGGTATCTATCTACCTAAACTAGAACTATGTTTAATTAACGCTGAAAAACGAAATATGCCTGGCCAGAAACATGTGTTTGTCCAAGGGTTAAAATAAATCTCCGTATATGGAAGTTGTAACAAATTTACAGCCAATTCGAGAACTGAATTCGTGGTTAAACGATGTGGTTCTTAATAACTGAAGCCTTCTCGCGAATAACGTTGCAAGCAACAATTTTTCAAAAAGTGGTTTTTCGTGAATTCAGGGTTCGATTTACTTTGTCATATGAATGCAAAATTAAGACAAATTAATTTCTGACATTTTAAATGCGTGTCAAAGTGAGAAAATTATGTGTATTAACTAAAACCTGTTATAATTTATAAGAGTTTTGTAATTTTATCATTAAGCAGTAGTCTGTCTGTCAGTAAGAAATTTAAATTCTCATAGACGGGAAATAAATAAATACAATTTGTTTTACATAGAGATACAATATTCTAAATAAACTAATGTTTTGACTAGTACAATTTGCTGTTTAATATTAGTAAAAATGGAAATTAATGCAAACCTTAGAGAGACAAACAATGACTAAGTAGCCACTAGTTTAAATAGATTTTTGTGTCTGGTAAACAATTCGCCAGTGCGCTTCAATTTTTGATTTTTAGTTATTAAATTATGCATTTCTTTATAAAACAATAGTTCCCCACTGTGCTTTGGTTTGTCTTCCACTTTATTGTTGCGTGGCTCATGATGTTTAAGCATGGTGCATGCCACATTTTTTAGACACACACTCGCTCTCTACAATATTCCATATTTAATGGAAATGTTGGTTAGTCACTCATGCAGTCAGTGCTTTGCTCCATCAAGTCTTGGGAGTCATGTAATCGTATCAAATTGACTTCTTTTTCTCTATGATATATATTTTCCCTGATTGAAACCGGACTCCGCTATTTTTTTCGCATGCACCTGAACAAGAGTCGATGAAATGTAAGCAAATTGTTTATTTCCTTAATGTAGTCAGACGTGGATTATAATGCAAAAGCCTAATGTCGATGTCAGGCGGCTATCATTCCTCTAATTTTATAGCTAAAAGCAATGGGAAATGGCATGAAGCTGTCATAACTTAAAATTTTGACATTCCCAGTGTGCTCAGTGTATGGAGAGATTAGATTGTAAATGTATTAAAGATATCTTAAATAATTTATACATATGTTTTACCAACACTATTAATGTTATTTTTATTAAAATGTTATAGCATGTTTTTATAATTTAAAAGAAAAGATAACTCCCAACTATGTAGCTGGGCTATTTGAAAATAATGCGAAAATCCACCAATTCCATTTGTTGATCTTTTCTGTCGTTTGTAATGTTTTTCAACACGCCATTCATATGTAACTGAGTAGAGGATTGGCCAAAAAATTGCTCGCTTGTTATTCCGTTACTATTTAATAACTTTTTTTTTGTATTTTATTCTTCTTGTAGTCATTATGTTTGGCACAGAGTGCAGTAAATCATATTGGCTATTGGTAAATTTGAAAAAGCTATAAATCAAAGAAAAAGGTGTGAACTGTTGAATGGTCATATACACTGAGGATTTCATTATATTTAAAATTTTAAAAGTAACAACAAATGGGATGGAGATTGGACGTATGACCATGTTACGGTCTGTGGTGGGTATGGTGAATTTTAAGTCCTTAGTATTACCATGAACGATGATAATTTCTATAATGGTCAGGTAGGCTTATGTTCGTTTCGTAGAATATAACTCCTTAGCAAGCTGTCAACCAGTTTCCGTTCCTTATTATTAAAATTCACATATAGATCTTGGAGTGTCGGAGAGCTTTGAGAATTGTTTTATAGTTTGTTCTCTAAAAATTTAACTATTAAAAAAAATATTTAAATGCTCGATATTTTAACTCTTTAAAATAACCTGGTACGGCACATTCATACATGAAAGGGTTCTGATTGTTTTAATATAACATTGTGACAGTTGGGGTAAATTGACAACACCTTTTATTTAACATATGATTTGCCTTGGATCATCGTTTCAAGGACATGCGCATATTACTAGGACCAAAATCAATCGCAAATAAATTTCAAGTGAAAGCGGTTATAAGCGGTTCTTTTCTTAGTGCAATTATTTCAACGAATAAAGAGCAATGTCTTGGGTTGGCAAGATTGTACCTTCGGATTCCTCATATAACGGGTTTTTCAATAAGAGGGCTACAAAAGTTTTTTTAAATAAAACAAAACCGGTTTTAGATACCAATGAAATCCTTTATGCCTGTGAAAGTACGTTCGATGCCATTATGTATGGAACTCGATTTCTTTTGCATGGCCACCACGGGCACGCTTGCAGAAGTCCAGAAGCTGAACCCAATTTTCGACGGTTTTCAAGCATAAATCGGCCGATACTGCTGCAATTTCACGTTCGATATTCGTACGAAGTTCATCAATCGTCGCTGGCTTGTTGGCATAGACCATAGACTTGACGTAGCCCCACAGGAAATAATCTAACGGCGTCAAATCGCACGACCGAGGCGGCCAATCGACTGGGCCATTTCGTGAGATAACACGTTCACCAAACTTGGTTTCCAATAAATTGATTGTGGCATTCGCTGTGTGGCTTGTGGCGCCGTCCTGTTGGAACCACATGTCCTCCAAGTCCATATTATCCAATTGGGGCCAAAAATATTCGATTATCATTGAACGGTAGCGATGCGCATTCACTGTAATGTGCCGGTCTAGATCATCACGGAAGAAGTACGGCCCAATGACGCCGCCGGCCCATAAACCGCACCAAACCCTCATTTTTTCGGGATGCAATGATGACTCATGGATTACGTGTGGATTGCTGTCTGACCAATAACGCATATTTTGCTTATTGACGAAGCAATTCAGCCAGAAATGAGCCTCATCGCTGAAGATGATCTTCCGATGAAAATCCGAATCATGTTCAAGTTGTTGCTCAGCCCAATTCACGAACATACGACGCTTATGGTGGTCAAGCGGCTTCAGATCTTGCGTCAATTTGATCTTGTAAGGATGTAGGCCAAGATCTTTTCGCAAAATTCGCCACAATGACATCACAGTGATGCCCAACGCTTGAGAACGACGTGTGAGAGACATATTTGGGCTTTCTTCAAATGATGCCTCATCGGCGGAAATATTCTCGACACTACGGGCACTTCTCTGTCTCACTGGCACTGAAACATTTTGTACAGTGCCTGTGGATTCAAATTTTTCCACTAGACGCTCAATTGTTGATCTGGTAGGACGTTTATGACGACCATAAATTGAACGTAGCGCTCTTAAAGTTGAGGCCACTGACTTCAAATTTCGGTAGTAAATTTTAATAATTTCGACTCGTTGTTGGCTCGTATATCGTTCCATTATGAAATGGCAAACCTTACTGAAGAGAAATGTCAAAAGAGCCGGTAAAAATATGGCGTCGTTTGCTGTCCCTATCGATTTACTTTTGTAGCGTCTCTGTTGAAAAACCCTTTATTAACTAACACTAATGAGTTGTATGAATTCAGCGCTACTAACGCAGCATGACTGTCGATACAACTGGTAAAAGGTTACGTGAGGTAGAAATGCCTAACACTGTCACATACTTAGTGCCATTTTCTCAATGTACGGTTCGCTAATTGCCTACAAAAGACATATAAATTCATGGCTTGGAAGCAGTTCAAAATAAATTACTCCCTTAAAATCCAACCAAATTGAGAACATAAATTTCTTTTGCTTGAGTTCAGTTTTTTACGATGTTTGAGTGCGTTCGTTGATCTTGGACCAGGATCTCTTTCTGTTGAGATAGTTGTAAATAATCAATTTGTCATCCCTAGTATTTCCAAAATGGATGATTTTTGTTGCTCTTGGGCAATAAATTGCAAGTGCTTGTAAGTGAGTTTCCTTAAGATCGAGCGGAACCCAAATTGGAAGCTTCTTGTCAAGTCCAAACTGTTTCAAATGGTATGGTTGTGTGTGAGACTTTCAGTTCGTCCGCAACTTCTCGAATATAAACATATTGATCAGATTCAATAATACCTTTGATTTCGCCGCCATTGACCTCGTTTTGGCCTACCGCTGCTGTGGTAATTTGTTATAGTGGAATTTCCAGAATGAGAATTGTGGAATCAGCTTTGGCATGAGCGTTCTGTTCAAGCATCTAAACCATACATACCACAAACATCCCGGTCTGCTTCCGCTTCTTTTTTGTCATTTCGGAAATAAAAGATCAAAATTTGACGAAAATTCCCAGTTTAATCATCCATATTCACAACACGATTTAAATGAAAACTGACCACTGAAAATAATGCGATATATCACGAGTTCAAGATTGAATTGTTATATCTTTAACTGTGTAAAAAAAATTCTTTCCCATTACATCCCATGATGGCGTTGGGGAGAGCTTCTCCTAACCAGTGAGTTGTGCGCTTCCTAGTTTTACAGTCACAGATTTGGACCCACAGTTTTCCACCCATTCCGAACGGTATTTTTGAGAAGCTCTATAATGTACTCATCACTAAGCGAGGTGAACGACGTCGAAGGAAATATAAGGTAGTCAGAGCAGGGATCGAATGGCCATTGGCCTGTGCAATAGCCGCGCACACTAACCATTGCATCACCGACGGCCATTGTAAAACAAAGAATTTAGTCAGCTGATTAAAAGCATTTAAAAAATTTCAAAATCAATATGTTTATGAGAAAGCCCAAAGTCACTTTATTGCCCATCAATAGCACTGTGCGACACCAAAAAAAAAAATGATAGGCTTCTGTCAACGGATTCTGGTAGAATGGTCTAAAAAAAAAATATATGTGTATCTTCGTTTTACCAGATCTGATCAGAATTTTTTTTAGGGCGGGTCAAAGTTTCCACCCCTCGGAACTTCGCTGCTACATATCGGCATGCAAAATTGTGTGTTCCTTATTTCTGATGTCGAAAATATGTTCAGAAGTTTTATAGAAAAGATTCAGATAAACATTTTTGTGGAACAAAGTAACCCTCTAACTGTCACGTATAACCATAATTTTTACTTTTTTTTTAATTTTTCCCTCGCAAAAACCTGCTCCAAAATGACGGGGGGGGTGGTCGAAATGTTCCACAGAAATGATCGCCATAAAATTTCACTATATGTGTCCGAACACTCCAAAACACAAATCTTAGCCCAAGAGGTAGATAAAAGATGAAATGTGACAAAATTCATTATATTATGTGGATTATTTTTAAGGGAAACAGCAACATAACAAAATTCAGTATTAACCCTTAGAAGACAGTTAGTTTTTGCTCATTATCTAGCACTTGGGCTAAGATTTGTGTTCTGGAGTTTTCGGACACATATAGTGAAATTTTATGGCGATAATTTTTGTAGAACATTTTGACCACGCCCCCGCCATTTTGGAGCAGTTTTTTGCGAGTTTTAAATAAAAGTAAAAACTATGGTTATACGTGAGAGTTAGACGGTTAATTTGTTCCACAAAAATGTTTACCTCAATTTTTTCTAGAAAAGTTCTGAACATATTTTTTACCTCAGAAGTAAGGAACACACAATTTTGCATGCCGATATGGTGCAGGAAAGTTCCGAGGGGCGGAAAGTTTGACCCGCCCTATAAAAAAATTCTGATCAGATCTGGCAGAACGCCGATACACGTATATATTTTTTAAACCTTTCTACCAGAATCCGTCGACAGAACCCCATCATTCTGAAAAAATCTAATTTTGTCTGACAGTGTAGTTAGTCGAACGGTTGATCCTCTCATATGCCACCACACTATGGTTGCAATTCAAACCGCAATTTCCAAATTCATATTGCCACCTAGTTTGTCCTGTTAATTTTATTTAGTAACAAGCTTTAGTACTAAATTCCAGAAGATTCTTCCATTTTGATTGATGCGCCAACTATCGGTAAACATTGCGAATGAGTAATTCAAGTTAATTATTCATACGCACTATTGTCCCATTCGTCTACCTAAGTATGAGTGATTTTATTATTATCTATTTGTAGTTTCTTTGATTTTAAATGAGTTTAACCGAAATGAAGCAACATTTCAGGGCGTTTTAAAATTCAAATATTAAAAATAACTCACAACGTAATAGCAATAAAAATTAAATATATTCGTTGTCTGGTCTATGTTAATTGTAATCAGTGGTTAAAGTACATAACTTCTGAAGTGGCTAAAATTGTGAATATTAAAACAATCTTCAAATGGCACTTGCGGCTTAGAGGTAATAAAACTACAATATTCATAGGCTTCGTTCGGTCATTCAATTGCATAAGTATGAGTGATATTGAATTTCTAAACCGTAAAGAATTTTGAAATACATTAAAATATATGCAAAATGTCTACAGTGCTTGAGTTGTGGACTTAAGAATTGGTTATATACGACATTCGAAATAGAGTGTCTTTATAAAAAAGCGACAGACCTGAAAGTATCCTCTTCATATTAACTTCTTATACTTCCAGTGTTTAACCACCAATAAACTGTGACTCTACGGCTGGTGTTTCCATTCAAAATTTTAAATTTAAACAACAAATATTTCATTAAATCGAGTTTGACTACCCAACAAGAACAGTAAAACTAAAGTTGGGATATAAATTGTGGCGATAATGATGCAAAAGTTATAAAAATATACCTAAAAATAAAGTAACAATTAACTGCAATTAAATATATAACAGATTTATGATATATTCACACACACACACTCACTGAATTGAAATATACAAATTACAATTTTATATCTGAATTTTGTAGAACAATTTACACTGTCCTACACACACTCACATTGCAGCTACATCGAGGTGGTCCATTTGAGAATGATTAAACGTAATCACTTCTCTCCCCCATGGAATTTCTTCGTGTACATATATGATTTTTATTGTATGTGTTGGTTGTGTCCTTCCCCCCCCCCCCCCATAAATTTCAACATTAAGTTGTAATTTTTATAGTATAAAATTTATGACACTAGGTTGATATAAAATATATTGTATTTTTAATTTTATTTACATTTTATTTCTGTTGTTGTAGCAGCAGTAGTTTTCTGTCCTCGTCCTGTGTTTCATACAGCCGTTATCATTGTGGGTGTGAAAATTGTATAATACTTCACTTTATTTTGTATACGTTTTCAATAAATAATTAATGAATTGACGAAAATGAAACATATTAAATATGGATAGTTAATATTTATATGCTGTATATGGCAACATGGCATAGTAGTCATAAATGGCTATAAATTGCTCTCGGACACAGGTGAATAATAGTATCAAATGCAATTGAAATATTTAAAATTACTGTGGTGACTAATAAAGTTTTAATATTTTCAAATCAAATCGTAAAATGGTATGGCTTTTATGTGACAGCGGCGACTCGAAGTATTTGGATAAATGTATCGTAAAATTAATTTGTAATAATATAAACATTTTATAAAATCTTTAAATTTAAACTGTTTAGGAAAGAAATAATTTTATAAATTTTAAATCATACAAAAGAGGTGTAATAAATTGTATGAGTAGATTATCATGTCAGAGGTATTAGTATTGCAGTTGTAAACATATCTATTGTGCTTTAAAAAATATTATGTTGCATCTTTAAGTCCATATATTTCATGTTCAATAATCTGAAATTAATAAGAGTATGATTGATATTATTTGCATAAATAATCGTGCTATGGCGTATGAGTGATAACATTCTTAAATTAAAAAATAAAAACTAAAATACAAGAGTAAATACAAAAATAAAAACTAAAATACAAGACAAGATATATCATTTAAAATTTGTTTAATAAATTGCATGAGTTGTATTAAAGATTATCATTACAGGCGTATTAGTATAACAGTTTTATAAGGGCGGATCAATAAGTCCGAGACATTTCGCACTTCCCTCATAGTTATATGAAACGGTATTTTTGAGAAGCATTTTCATGGCTAAATACTCGATAGTGTCGCCGTCACTATGCGAGGTGACTGCCGTCGAAAGAAATTTTAAGGTGGTAGCTCTTGTCATAAATAACAAAAATTCAGAGTCAGATGCGGAGGATTCGGACGATGATTTGGATCCACAACTTAAGAGAGGGTGATTTGCAAGTCCAGGGCCATCAGCATTAATACGAATATTTTTTTTTTATTATTTTTGTAATAGATAGCATAGTATCTCAATGTTGAAGTAAAGAAAAAACAAATGAAATTAAAAAATTTTCTGAAAGTATTTCACTTTTGCGGCTACCTAAGCGCTACCTAAACGGTATTAAGAATCATTTGTAGGAAGTTCATACGTTCTAGAAAGTTGTTTACTGAGACCTTAGGTACAGTTTTGTAGTTGTTTGTTTCCTTGAGTTTTGAACGGTTTGCTAACTATGGACCTAAACAGGGGAAAAAGGTAAAAAAATAGAATTATTTAAAGTTTTTTGCGATTTTGACCTTGAAGATAAAGTTTTTTTTTGGTTTTGAGTGTTCACTAATTTTTATCTCCTTTACAAGAGCTACAACTCAAATAGTATTCCGAATTCCGAACGGGTGGCAAGATATTAGCCACTGTTTCGCAAAAATTACACCGAGGACCCAAATCTTTGGGGGCCCATAAAAAGAAGTGCATGATTTTAGGCAAAACTGGGTGACACGGGTCTTTTGTTTTTGGTCTTTTATCACGTAGTGGTGTTCGTTTATGGTTATATTTTTTCGTGTTGCACTGTAATATTTATGTTGGTTGATCGATGGCGTTTTAGTTTCGTGCATTCAGTCGTCAACCGTTCGTTTTGAGAGGAAACATACGAATGCTTCGACGTAAGTATATAGATGTTTGGGATTGGTCATTTGTTAGCTCTTTGCCCTAATTGTCAGTGTCAGAAAGTTCATACAATGTACAACAAATGTGCCAAAAACTACATAGAGTGCACCGGAAAGTACAAACAATTTACAGAAGATTATACAAATTCTACCAAAATGTTCACAAAAATACACCAAAAAGTACATACAGTGTACCAAAAATTACGCCAAAGAATCACACAGATTATACCACCAAGTACATAGAATGTGACAATGACTTCTAAGTACCAAAAAGTATACTTATAGAAAGTGTACCAAAAAAAGTACATAGTGTACCATAAAGTGTACCAAAGATATACTAAAAAGTACATAAATTATACCAAAAAGTGGAAAATGAAACAAAGTAAATATAGAGTATACTGAAATCAACATAATATGTGCCAAAAAGATACATAAAGTACTAAAGAGTACATAATGTAAACCAAGAGATACTTAGATTATACAAAAAAGTGGATAGCGTGTACCAAAAAGTTCACACAGTTTTCCAAAAGAGTACCTAAATCGAACCCAGGATGTCAAGTACAAGAGGCGCGCACACTACCCATTGCACCACCGACGGGTTTTAAAAATGGAAAAAAGTGAATTTCGAGTGCTCATTAAACATTATTTTTTTTTGCGAAAAAACCCCGTCAATCAAACCGAGGAGAAGCTTCATAAATACAATGGGGACTCTGCACCATCGATTTCAATGGTAAAAAGTGGTTTACTTACTTTCGTTGTAGTCGCATAAGTACCAATGCCGCTGAACGTTCTGGACGGCCAATTGAGGTCAATATACCCGAAAATGTCAAAAAATCCACGATATGATGTTGGCCGATCGAAGAGTAAACGTGCGTGAGATTGTTGATGCCAGAGGCATTTCATATGGAAGTGTGATTTCGATTTTAAATGATCAGTTGGGTTTCAGAAAGCTGTCGGCAAGATGGGTGCCGCGTTTGCTCATAATTGAACATAAACGTAATCGTGTGACAACTTCAAAGGATGTTTTGGAGTTGTTTAAACGCAATTCGAAGGAGTTTTTGCGGCGTTTTGTAACTGTGGATGCTACACGGATCAATTACAACACTCCGGAGACCAAGCAGCAGTCTAGAAAATGGGTTTCTCCGAGTGAACCGGCTCCGAAGAAGGCCAAATAAGTTTGTCGGCCAATAAGGTGATGACAACAGTTTTTTGGGATGCATGGGGGATAATCCACATCGATTACCTTCAAAAGGGTAAAACTATAAACGGCGAATATTATGCCAACTTATTGGACCGATTTAACGAGGATTAAAAAAAGAACGACCCCAAATGGCCAAAAGGAAAGTTATTTTTCATCAAGATTATGCACGGGTGCATACGTGTGTAGTCTCAATGGCACAATTCAATGAATTGCGCTACGAATTGGTACCTCTTCCGCCATATTCTCCGGACGTAGCCCCCAGTCACTATTTCCTATTTCCAAATCTAAAGAAATGGCTCGGTGGAGAGAGATTTAGAAATTATTGATCAGACAATTGCCTATTTTATGGATGTACAAAAATCCTATTTTTTCGATTGCACAGAATAAATTTCCGATCTTTGGCAACCCCTACTGAAGTCTCTGAGGAACAATTTCGTGGAACATTTAAATTCCTAAAACTCCGGAAAGTCCACTCCGCAAAGTTGTCAACCTTGCATACCTTGCGGGAGTCTTCCCGGTGCGTTGGAAGGTCGCCAATGTCCATCCAATTCCTAAAAAAAGTTTATGCAAATAACCGTGCCCGCCCAACTGTAATTTATTCTGCACTCTCGAAGGTTATGGAGAGCATGGTTAAGCAATATCTTGTGAAATATCTTGAGTTGAATGACCTTCTTATTTATCGACGGTATGGTAGAATGAGATCTACTGGAGACCTGATGGCGATTATTTCGGAAGAGTGGAGTCCTTCCACCCACCGGGTTGGTGAGAGTAAGGTAGTGGCTGTTGATTTTTCCAAGGCATTTGACAGAGTATGACAGGATGCACTCTTGTCAAAGCTCGCTGCCTTTAGTGTAGGTGATAAGTTCACTCGATATATATCGAGTTTTCTCAGAGGGCGCACTATACGAGATGTTGTAGTTAGGGTTTCATTAGACGAGCATTGACTGCAGGTCTATCTAGCTCTGTTCTGTCTCCTCTTTTTCTTATTTTCATTAACGATCTCCTGGGTCAGACTGTGATTCTTTTGCGGATGAAAGTAATCCTTGTCATTCTTATTCATTCGATCGTAGGCCAAGTCTTCAAGAGATTGAAGTCAAACGCCGGACGATGAATGAAATATTCGACCGGGATCTGGTGCCAATTCTTGAATGGCGTCGAATGAATGTAGATTTGTAGATTTTGTAGATTTTAATGCGGGTAAGACTCAGGGTTGTTCCTTGTCGCATAAGCGAATTGCTAACCCAGGTGTATCGTCATTGTCTATGGATGGTGTGAAAATTGATGAATCAGACATTCTTGATGTTCTGGTAATGAAAATGCTATGTGATGTCCGTTGGGAAAAACATGTAGTTGAAGTGTCGAAAGATGCATTCAAGTGTCTAAGCTTTTTAAAGAGGTGCAAGAAATACTTCACTCCATCTGATCTTCTTAATATCTACACCACCTACATCAGATCAAAAATGGAATATAACTCCCATATATGGGTAGGGATTACTAGGATATCTTTCGAGCTTCTCGACTGTGTCCAAAGTAGAGCGTCCGTGTTGACAAGGGGCAGTAGGGTACCCAACTCTATTGCCTCCCTTGAACATCGTCGAAATGTCGCTTGCTTGTCGCTGTTCTATCGATACTTCCTCGATATGTATTCCTCGGACATATGTCAATTTATGCCAGACGGTAGGATATTTAGTCGAAGTACGCGGCTTTCCAGGAACTCTCATCCGTTTTTACCGTACTACACACTATAGACAAAATTCGTTCTTCAGCCGTACAGGCCGTATGTGGAATACACTTCCGGCTAGTGTATTTCCCACCAATGTTGTCTTCAAGGCAAATATCAACAGACACTACTCCTTCTTTCGACCCTCCACTACCTGAATTTTCTTTCGCCAGTACAATGCACTGCCTCTATAAGGGGTATACCCTGAGTGTTGGTTTGACAAAAAAATTTATCAACTGCTCTTACGAATGCTTGTACCAACACCATCTCTTCCAGTTCCAACCTACAAAACTCTTCACAACTTTGCTGCTACAATTATAGACTACTCTAATATTATTATTTTACACAAGTTTCCTTTTATTGATCAATTAACTATCAGTAAGGACCTATCAAACGTGTTATAATTTATAGTCTAATAAAAATCTGGCAGTATATGATTTGATGCGTGTGTATAATGAAAATGATGCCAGCGATCGTAACAAGTACTCATTTTTCATAAAACTTATAATAAATTGACATATTAAGGGTATGAAAATCATGACAAGTTTAAATTAAGCGCAATAAATGTGGGGCTATATACCGACAATGGCAAAGTATAATGGTGAAAACGATGGATAAAGAGTGAAAGAAACCCGCTCGGTTGAGGCATGGTTGTAATTATACATCATGGCGTATGATTAAAAGTAATTGCGATGTTGTTATACTATGGCGTATGGTTAACAAAGATACCATTCAAATCATAACGTATGAGTAATATAAATAAATATCCATCATACGCTACGCTGGTCAGTTCGAAAATAAATATTTATCGCAAATTGAATGCTGTTAATTAGTAAACAATTTAATTAATGTTTTACCACATCCAATGAAAAATCTATGACTCATAAAGCCTAAGTGCGGGCTGAAACAAGGACTCGGTGCGGTATTCGTTTACCAAAGGTCATAAAATTTATTGATATTTGCAAAAAATAAAAGCAAGAGCTTACATCATACACATATCACAAAGTTATCACAGATTTTGCAACATTTCCATTTCGATGTGAATGTGTGTGTGTAGATTTTAGTGGTTGTCGGTGGATTAGCAAGGACTTACCCTAACACATGCATACATTCATATGTCTGTACATATTTACTGAGTCATAGTGTGCTCTTTGTATTACAATGTTTTCATTTAATTAACTGATTTCCATAATATGGTCCGCTGCTGATGTTTCTGTTTCTGTGGCTGTCTGTCCTGTCTATTAAAGGTTGGCAAAAATTCTCGAATTTTCTGTTTTTCGGTTTCGGTTTATGACTTACTCGTGTCATCGAAATTTTGTTTATCGTTCTATTTATTCCGCTTTCAGTTTTCCGTTTTTTTTCTGTTGCTCAAATAACAAACAACTAATAAACCTTGAACACATGTGCTGGTAGAAGAGGAGAGGAGGGACTTTGAGTAGATTTTCCAAAAAAGTTTTGATATGATTAAGGGATACAATAACAAATCTAGCACACACACAAATACATATGCAGATATACCGGGGAAATAGAGCTTTCATATGACGTTGTTAGCGGTTTATTGTATTTAACAAATCAGGTTAAATACTGTGTGTTTTTTGGGCACAGTGGGGGATACAAATGACAAATTAACCATTGTATTAAAAGAACCTAGTTTCGTATTACATCTCTTGAAGGCAATAAGGGCAGATTCCTATAACCAGTGATTTGTGTGCTTACCCGTAGCTTTCAAAAAGTTTCCCATGACAAATGTCGCGATAAGGTGGCCATCACTAAGCCAGGTGGCAGTCACCGGAAATAAAGAAAGGCGGTAAGAGTGGGGGATGACTTGGGGTTTTATATGACACCGCTAAAGGACTGCATACAAATTAGTATGAATCCTAGAATTTTTCAACTAATTCGTTATATATTCGAGCTCAAAGTATCGAAGCTTATTTTCTGATAAGATTGGAACTATTACAATATATTTATAGTTCACAAACCTAAAGAAGGCGGTTGTGATTGTCCTGTTTAGTAAGCGTGCAGTTTGAAAACATAATGTTTTCATACATCGTTTATAAAGATCTTGATCGTTTCTGCACAGTTCTGCTCCAAATGATCAAATTTGCCACGATTGCCAAATTTCAATTAGTTTTTTTGCATAGCGCTCTGAGGAGAATCTGAGTATATCTCTGGGTTTGCTAATGACTCCTATTAAATCTTTCGATTTCGGATGGGTTTCTACTCTGTGCACATGATGTGTCTGTTGACTTGGAAAAGTCCTCGCTGTCTCATTTGACAAAACATATGAAACTGATTCAGAAAATTTACCTTTTTGTACGACACATATTGCAAATCTAACATCAGGATCATAAATGCCCTTAACAACGCTCTCAGATATTAAGGGGTTCTACAGGATATTCCATGAACATCACATGTTCCACCTCGTTTGCGAAGTCTCATTTTACTTCTGCACTCTGAGTATTCAGATTATGACCCTCTTCCACCACATTCCACTTCCCTCTGTGGTCTGCTAAGGTATCTAGTTGTCTCCAAGTGATGTTTCAAATATAAACCTCATTCTACAAACTAGGGGGGCGATTCCCGCCGACTGCTACTATTACAAGGGAAGCCTGAAAGCTCCGTGACTTTTCCAACTTCCCTTGTAGTCTATTAAATATCGACACTGCTCCTGTCAACTACCATCATTTGTAGACTAAATAAAATAAATGATTCCCCATTACATCCTATGAAGAACTCATTGATTGGGACCTACAGTTTTACACCGGTTCCGAACGGTATTTTTAGATGCTTTTCCATGGCTAAATTCTCGGTAGTGTCGCCATCACTATACTACGTGACCGCCGCCGAAATAGCATTAAGGTGGCCAGGCCAGGGATCGAAACCAGGATATCATGCACAAGAGGCGCCCACTCTAACCATTGCACCACCGACAGCCACCATGCGTCGATTAGTATGTGTTTGACAGCCATTGAAAGCTGAAAACGTTGTGAATGTCGTCTAAAGTGGCAAAATGAATGCCGTGTGCTCAACGAGCATTAGTTTTTGGGCCAAACCCCATCTCCGAAACCGTCGAACAGCTGCATATATCCTATGGAGGATCCAAACCATAAACTACAGTTGTTAAAACATGGGATATTTAAATCTGTAATTGCTGCACCAGCACAAGTGATACTGAACATTCAGGTCGCCTAAAATACGATGTGACGCCGGAAATCGTTGATAAAAACCATGAAATAACATCAGACAACCGGTTAAAGAAGTTCGAAACGAACTTGAGGCGGTGGACACCCACTTGGCACACCCACATCACACTTAAAATGCACGCTCAAAAATCATAACGGCCCCAGCAACATATTGCAGGAAACATAGACATCTTTGCAAGCATTGTTTTCATAAATTGTAGATCTGCTGCTTTTCTGTGTCTTTGTTGTCTTCCACGTTTTTGTTTTCTGCGGGTTCCAACAAACAAAGCCACATTTGGGTTACAAATACATATTTTATGGCCTATTAATCATTGTCTCTCAAACATGTTAACACAATGTATTTGGACACAAGTATACTATATTTGCGACAATCTACAAGCTCGTTATATTTGCATCCAAACAACAAAAGGTTACAATTATTCAACGTGTAAATATTTGGCCATGAAAAAGCCATTCGTGCGATGGGTGCCGCGATTACTCACGCTCGACCATAAGCCCAACCGCATCACCACTTCAACGGAGTGTTTGGTGATGTTCAATATCAAATCGACATGGATCTCTAATAACACACCAGAGGCCGAGAAACTGTCAAAGTAGTGAACTTACTAGGTTGAATATGTATCAAAGTGGGCCAACGCGGTTGTGTCGGCCAACAAGTTAATGGTGACAGTATTCTTGGGTTACCTGCGGTTTCACTCACATCGATTACCTGGCAAAGACTTCAATAATCACTGGCGAATATTGTTCACAGCTGGTGGACAAATTCTACATCGAATTTCAGTAAAACCGGGCGAATTTCGATTAGAAAAAGTGATCATACACCATGACAAAGCACTAGCGCACAGGTGCGTAATCGCAATGGCAAAACATACATAAATTGGGCTACACTCTGAAAGTTATCTGTTGTCTGCAGGAAACATATATATGTTTGGAACACACTCCAACTATTTATATATTTGCACATACTAAACTCACTTATATTTAAATGCAAACATTAACATGTTTACTTGCAAAGATGCAATCTTTTACATGTAACCATATGCGTGTTTCATCCCAAACATCCATATATTTAATCATGTCGCAACATTCGTGTTTCCTCACAAACAAACAATTGATGACTGAAAGCATGAAAATAAAACGCAACATATCATAGAAGCAAAACTAAGTTTTCATTCATATACGCATTCGAGAATATTTATCAATCACCGACTGAACAGATAATGCAAATAATAATAATAATATTAATGACATTGACCTAAGCTGAGAACAATCTCCCGTTGCCCATCTTTTCTATGTTTCTATGTTTGCGACCAGCGACCCATTCTATGTTTGCGACCAGCGACCCAACACACCTTGTATTTGCATCGAGACAGGAAACAATACAGGTTTTTTATCGTGTACAAATTGCTACTTCATCCTCCGAATACTCCGTATTTAAACTTAAGTGACTTTTTCGGCAGTGAAAGATTTGGGTCGAATATATATATATTGTTACGAATTTTCTTATTCGTCCTTTTTGCGTTGTTTTATTCCCAATAATAAAGCAAAGTTCGTTTTAAATTACGATAATTACAACGGTTTAACTTCCTTTTATTTTACTTATATAGTACAACAGTTTACTTTATTTATACCACTTTAAAAAGTCTTATATTTTACTATCAATTCGCGTTGCTCACTTTACGGGGTTTAATCACAAACTGTACTCTCCATTCCAAAGACCTCCGGTATTTATACCAACTCACCATACTCAAATGAAGGTAGATCTAGCGAATTCAAGAACCTTCTAGACATTGTTGTTGTTGCTTATCTTTGTAGAATGGCGGAGAGTTATCTTTACTGAGGCGAATTCATGCTACTGGTTTAGCGAGCTGGTACCTTGTTACAATGCATACTTTCAGGCGCAGCACTAACCGCCTATTATTTACATACTGTTAGTAGAGTCATTAGCAGCACGCAAAAGCTTTTACTTATTCGTAACAATATACTTAACTCCAAGAATGTATGTTACCAATGCTGCCAAATCTATTTTTATTGTCCTCTTGTACATAATGAGAGTGATAGATATATAGATAGAGACAATGATTGAAATGGCCAATGATTGAAATGGCCAATGATTGAAATGGCCAATGATTGAAATGGCCAATGATTGAAAAAATATGCAAAGACAAACCATGGTACGATGAAATGTATCACATGACAGATGATGAAAAGAACCCTGCACGTATGGTAACGCAAGATGTGACGCGAGCTACCACACATTTGTATAAGGAGGAGACGAGAGAAGAAACCCGTTTTGAAAATCGGCTGTGTAGAAAGCGCGATACTAAGAAAATTGAATCTTACAGAGGGGAGAATGAAGGCCGTAAAGTCTGCCGAAAAGTACAAAGTCACACCAACAGAAATGGATCAGACCCCCCGTTTGCAGAGATAAGGACGGGAATCTTGTCACAGATGTGCAGAGTATGATGGGAATA
Source organism: Phaonia tiefii (assembly GCA_963931995.1). Lineage (NCBI taxonomy): Eukaryota > Metazoa > Arthropoda > Insecta > Diptera > Muscidae > Phaonia > Phaonia tiefii. The sequence goes on along the minus strand of OZ008371.1, from coordinate 34,898,298 downwards.
TGAAGAAATCATTTTACTTGTCCTAGGACACTAGGTGTGGATCACATACAGGACGATGGCATTGACTGCCTCCCTCGTAGCCAAGCGAAGATATAATTACAGTTTCCCGGGTTAAGAATAACAAAGTTGCTGGTGCTGATGGACTACCGACGGAGCTGTTTACAGCTGGCGGCTATGGGTTGAAACGTTGCACGCATCAGCTCATCTGCTCAAAATCTGGCTAGACGAATGCATGCCCCACGTTTTGAGTTTTAGCACACTGTGTCCTGTTTTCAATAAAGGCGACTCGACAATGTGTACCAACTATCGTGAAATTAGTCTTTCATCCATCGCATACCAGATACTCTCGAACGTAATGTGTGAAAGAATAAAGCCGTTTGTTGCAGACCTGATCAAACTTTATCAGTATGGCTTTAGGCCTGAGAAGTCAACTATCGACCACATATGCACACTACGACAAATCCTGGAGAAACCTACCACCTCGTTGTAGATTACAGGGCTGCGCGGAAGCTGTACCAAGCAATGTCGGAGCTGCGAAGCTGACACGAATTATAGAATGACAATAACCTACACGAAATCCTTAGTAAAGTTTGGTAAAGATCGCATCGAATCATTTAGCAGGACACGAGGCCTCATTATTTAATAGGAGACGGGGCGCTATTATGCGATCTCTTCAACATATAAATTGAGATCATCATGAGAAAAGCTTTGTGCTGCTCTCATGTGCTGATGATTTTGACATCATTGGCTAAAATCTGCTAGAAGTTACTGCAGTATTTTCGAGAACAGAGAAGGAATCACCAAAAGTGGGTTTGACAGTAAACGAGGACAAGACAAAATTAGTGGTTCGACAAGCAGAGCATTCACCCGAATGGGGATAGGGAGAATGTTGATCACCGTTAATATTTCGAGGTAATGGAAGAATTTATTTACCTCAGATATGATGTGGACAGAAGCAATAATGTTAGCCTGGAAATCAAACGGAGAATTATGCTTGCAAATATGTGCTAAGCAAGCACTTCAGAGATAAGACCCTCTCCCGAGAAACGAATATCCAACTATATCAGACTCTCATGCAACCTGTCTTGGTCTTATCGCGTGCTGATGAAATATCACTGGCATAATTCGAGAGAAAAATGCTCCGAAAAATATATGGTGCTATAACAGATAACGGCGAGTATCGACGACGGATGAAACACGAGCTGTATAATCTGCATTCCAACATCGACGTAGTAATGCGAATCAAAATAACATGTTCGCGCTGTCATGACCATGTCAATAGAGTAAATCAGACTGAACCAGTGCGAAAGGTAATCGAAAACGTACTCGAAAGACAGTAAAAGATAGGACGACCAAGACTTCGTTGGAGAGATCAGGTGGAGTAGTGGCTGCGAGAGTTTGGTGTTACCAACTGGAGGAGAAAATCTGCAGATCGAGCCGGTTGGAGGAACATGTTAACCTCATTTTGTAATGTCCTTGACCGCTCTGGGTTGTTTGATGACACCTAAGATAAAAAGTAAGTAAGGTATACATAATGCTTTCATATCTATCGCAAAAGTCAGTTGGCGCTAGTTCGTGGTTTTCGTTACTAACAAACAACGCATAATCGCTAATTTATAACGAAAACACTCCTTAGTCAAGTTTATTTGCAAACTTAACCAATAATTTTCCTTTAATTCACATTTTGTCCCACTGTCCCCATACTCGCATATACTTTACAAATACTAAGAAACAAACACACTGATATATTTAAGATAACGCAAACAAACAATAACTTCAGGAACAACAATAAGAGACACAGTGAGCAAGAGAGAGAGAGAGAGAGAACGTGGTAGAGAGCAGTTGGAGAGAGGGGTAAAAAAGTTAATAGCCAAAAACAAGTTTTCTACATTTCCTTAGTTTTTGACTGACGCCAATTTTATGAACTGATTTTACGATGCATTGGCGCCAAACAGAAATCATTCTATTTTTTGTTTTTGTTTTTCTTCCAACAGCTGTAATTCCTAGAATCTGTCTAAGGATCTTTTGCTGTGTGTGCCTGTGTGTAATAAACAGAAAGTTCAAACCCACACTACACATTCACACACACACACACACAGATGCCATCATTTCCTATTCAAGGCACTTTCTTGTCTGTTTGTATGTTTGTCTGTTTGTATCAAAATGAGTTTTTATAAAAATTCAACGGAAAATTTTGATTTGTTGTCGGCAGTGATGGCGTTTTATACAAGGATAACACAGCACCGGAATCAGTGGCTGCCGCATTTCATTGCTTGAGTTATCTGGCAAGAATGATGACTTATTTGTTGTTGTTGTGGCTCTTATTGTTGCTGTTGCTGTTGTTGTTTTCTGTTTCTGTTGCTGTTTGTGATGAGATAGTACCACAATGTAATAATTCCTTTCCTCCTTTTGTTTTATGGCAGTTTTGGCTTTGTTTTCCATCTTTTTACATCATGTTTAAAAATTTGTGTTGGTCGCTGTTTTTGTTCTTTGCCTCGTTATCTCTCTCAAGTATTATAAAAAAAAAATTATTTTAAAATAAATGTTTAAAAATATCATGAACGAGAAATATTTCTATCAACGATATCCTTGAACAGGAAAAGAATGGATCTGCAACAACTAGAACAGAATATGAAATATGAAAAAGGGTCTTGCGTAGTTAGAAGCAGAACATTTTGGGAACAGCGGCTACAAAAGAGTCATAACTCAAAACATACAAATTTGCAGTTTACAGCAAACGGTTTTTATTGTTGTTTATATATTTTTGTATATGTTGTATGAAAATTCTAAATAATATAAATTTTTATACGGGGGTTTCTTTAGGAACAAAATAAAAGATTTGGCAGAATTTTACAAAAAATTAAAATTAAAAAACGTTTAGTCAATTCAGTTCAATTCAATTCTATTCAATTCCATTTAATTTCATTCAATTCAATTGAATTCAATTCATGTCAACAAAATTCAATTCAATTCACGTCAATTGAATTCAATTCATTGCAATTCAATTCAATTCTGTCCAATTCAATGAAATTCAGCTCTGTTCAATTCAATTAAACTAAATTCAATTCAAGTCAATTCAATGCTATTTAATTGAATTAAATTCAATTCAGTTCAATTGAATTTAGTTAAAATTCAATGCAGTTCAATTCAATTCAATTTTATTCAATTTTGTGTAATTCTACTGAATTCAATTCAATACAATTAAATTCATGTCAACTCAATTCAATTCACGCCAATTGAACTCATTTTAGTGCAATTCAGTTCAATTCAATTCAGCCCAATTCAACTCAATTAAATTAAACTCAATTCGATTCAGTTCATTTCAATTTAATTCAATTCAATTCAACTCAAGTCAATTAAATTCAACTCAATTCAATTAAATTCAATTCAATTAAATTTAGTTAAAATTCAATGCAATTAAATTCTGTGCAATTCTACTCAATTTACTTCAGTACAATTCAGTTCAATTCAAGTCAATTCAATTCAGTTCAATACAATTCAACTCAATTCGGTTCAACTCAGTTCAGTTCAGTTCAATACAATTCTACTCAATTCTACTAAATTCAATCCAGTTCAATTCAATTCAAGTCAATTGAATTCAATTCAATTCAGTTCACTTTAACCCAATTCATTTCAATTCAATTTAATTGAAATCAATTCCATTCAATTCAATTCAATTCAATTCAATTCAATTCAATTCAATTCAATTCAATTCAATTCAATTCAATTCAATTCAATTCAATTCAATTCAATTCAATTCAATTCAATTCAATTCAATTCAATTCAATTCAATTCAATTCAATTCAATTCAATTCAATTCAATTCAATTCAATTCAATTCAATTCAATTCAATTCAATTCAATTCAATTCAATTCAATTCAATTCAATTCAATTCAATTCAATTCAATTCAATCCAATTCAATTCAATTCAATTCAATTCAATTCAATTCAATTCAATTCAATTCAATTCAATTCAATTCAATTGAATTCAATTCAATTCAATTCAATTCAATTCAATTCAATTCAAATCAATTCAATTCAATTCAATTCAACTCAATTCAGTTCAATTCAATTCAATTCAATTCAATTTAATTCAATTCAATTCAATTCAATTCAATTCAATTCAATTCAATTCAATTCAATTCAATTCAATTCAATTCAATTCAATTCAATTCAATTCAATTCAATTCAATTCAATTCAATTCAATTCAATTCAATTCAATTCAATTCAATTCAATTCAATTCAATTCAATTCCATTCAATTCAAATCAATTCAATTCAATTCAATTCAATTCAACTCAATTCAGTTCAATTCAATTCAATTAAAGTAAATTCAATTCGATTCAATTCTATTCTATTCAATTATATTGACATGAATTCAATTCAATTCAATCCAGTTCAATCCAATTCAAGTCATTTCAATTCAATTAAATTCAATTCAATTCAGTTTAATCCAATTCAGTTCAACTCAGTTCCCGGGTTTCAACGGGATAATGGGACCCTGTACCCTGAAAAGTAAGTTTTCTAATCAACCGAAAATCGATTTTTGTCCGTGTTTTGAACACGCTATGGGGAATATTTACGGCTTTTAAAAAGTCTCATCGAATACCGAACTTTAGATGTAAGGAGTACAAACTTGAACATTTTTATGAGATTTGGTGTGGTTGAGTGCCTTCGCTCATTAACTGCTGACCCTAGATTTCCATGTCAGATTCTGATATATCCCCACACCAGCACTATTCATGACATTTATACACGTACTGGATATTCCGTTACGGCCGAATGAAATCTCTTATAAGTAACGGGGTTTTCAATAGTTCGATGCCATTATGTATGGAACTCGATTTCTTTTGCATGGCCACCACGGGCACGCTTACAGAAGTCCAGACGCTGAACCCAATTTTCGACGGTTTTCAAGCATAAATCGGCCGATACTGCTGCAATTTCACGTTCGATATTCGTACGAAGTTCATCAATCGTCGCTGGCTTGTTGGCATAGACCATAGACTTGACGTAGCCCCACAGGAAATAATCTAACGGCGTCAATTCTCACGACCCAGGTGGCCAATCGACTGGGCCATTTCGTGAGATAACACGTTCACCAAACTTGGTTTCCAATAAATTGATTGTGGCATTCGCAGTGTGGCTTGTGGTGCCGTCCTGTTGGAACCACATGTCCTCCAAGTCCATATTATCCAATTGGAGCCAAAAATATTCGGTTATCATTGAACGGTAGCGATTCGCATTCACAGTAATGTGCCGGTCTTGATCATCACGGAAGAAGTACGGCCCAATGACGCCGCCGGCCCATAAACCGCACCAAACCGTAATTTTTTCGGGATGCAATGATGACTCATGGATTACGTGTGGATTGCTGTCTGCCCAATAACGCATATTTTGCTTATTGACGAAGCCATTGAGCCAGAAATGAAATACAGAATTCAGGAATTGGACGTAGCGCTCTTAAAGATGAGGCCACTGACTCAAAATTTCGGTAGTAAATTTTAATAATTTCGACTCGTTGTTGGCTCGTATATCTTTCCACGATGAAATGACAAACCTTACTGAAGAGAAATGTCAAAAGAGCGGGAAAAAATATGACGTCGTTTGCTGTCCCTATCGATTTACTTTTGTAGCGTCTCTGTTGAAAACCCGTTTAGTATTAGTTTGAGGAATGTAATTGCGGCAAACGGAAAATTGTTGAATCAAATTCACCTAAAATAAATAAAATCTTTACGAGAACTGGAAAGTAACAATTTATATATGATATATAAAGTAGTAACTCCAGGGACTCCAAAAATAGTTTACGAGAAACCAAAAACCTTTCCATTAACAGTTCTTACCTTGACCGCAACTGTGTTATTGAACTCCAAACTCAAAAAACTTAATTTTTTGGATTTTTTGTTTTCGGAAACCAAATCACTTTTGGTTTCAACAGCCATAAAATTTTAGGTTTGAGCAATTAACATCTGAGTAGTCGCTACATCACTTAAAAAACTGATGTTGCCTTTAAACAAAAAACCCCAATTTCTCCCAGCGCCTCTCTCGATAGACCCTTTTTATATTGTCTGTTTTTAAACAATTAAAAAGGGAAATAAACAGCAACAAAATCTATAAACTGAGAAATGGCTTTCATCATTTTGTTTTTATATCTTTTTTAATTGTTATATTAATCTTAGCATTATTCCTTGAGATTCATGATGCTTTGTTGTTGTTGTTAACACATACATTTCGTTTAATGCCCGTTTTGTCTAACGGACAAATAGTTGAATCCTTTAAGCTGCTGCCGAGGGGGAAATTATATGTATTTTTTTTTATTATTCATTTCCTGTTTGTTGGTCCTGACGGAGTGTCGCCGTTTATTGCTGTTGTTCTTTTTTTTATGGGGTTTTCAATAAGACTTTTTAGCCAAGGATAACAACTGCAATAATAAATCTATTATGGTGGCTGAGATGGATGGCATTTAATGGGGTTTGAAAACAAAAACGCATTGACGAGAAAAGTTGTCACTGTTCGGTATCAAGATGATGTCATCTAACGAAATGTAGTTAAATATTTAATATTTTTCAATATTTTTTTTTAGTTTTTCAGACTATTGTTTTACCTTTACTTAAGCCTAGCGGTATTATCTCACATTTTTTTTAAATAAATCATAAATCTATCTGTGTTGAAAAAGGAAAAAAGTTTTCTAGAAATAAACCAGTTAACTGAATCACCTTCGAATTCTACATTGAAAGCAAAAACTTCTCCTCACTACAACATTTCCAATTTAAATTGAAAAAAATTAATTTAAATTTAAAATTTATATTTTCAATTTAAAACACCTCAATTTGAATTTAAAAATTATATTTGAAATACATCACTTGAAATTTAAAAGACATCAATTAAACTTAAACACTTCAATTGAAATTTGAAACACATCAATTGAAATTTAAAAGACATCAATTGAAATTTGAAAGATGTCAATATAAATTTGAAGACATCAATTGAAATTTAAAAGACATCAATTAGAATTTAAAATTTGGCACCTGATATTTAAAAATTATTAATCAATTTTATGTATTAGATTTTTAAGTTTCAATTGATCTCTGTTAAATTTCAATTGATGTCCTTTACATTTCAATTGATCTGTTTTAAATTTCAATTTATGTGTTTTAAATTTCAATTGACATCTTTTAAATTTGCATTGATGTGTTTTACCGGTTTGCAGCAAAATTTGAGTTTCGATGTGAACAATCTGTGTACATTGCCTTCGCATTTCTCATTTGAGCCATTGGGCATAACTTAAGAGTAGTCAGCCTTTGTCAAAAATTATTGGAAATAAAATGAATTTGAAATGAAATGAAATGAAATGAAATGAAATGAAATGGGGTCGGTGATCACTTCAAGACGGCGCTCATTGTCATCTTGGGGAGATTATATTCGACCCTAGTTATTTGCAGGGCAATATGAAGGCATTGCATTTGACTCCCCACCTTTATTGTTACGACGGGTTTACTTGTCGTCAGTAGACCATCCTGGTTGTTACGAAGGCTTTGTTTTTGGTGAGTAAGTATATCAGCTTTCTTGTTACGAACGCTTTACCACTCATGAGTTCTGCATCTATGTTTTTACGAAGACATTGCTCACCATGGGCACTGTATATTTGTTGTTAGGAAGATTTAGTCTTCGTTAGTACTATACCTTTGCTATTACTAAGGGTTGACTCATCGTAAGTACTGCGACCTTTGCCCCTAGTAGGTTCTCCACCTTGCTGTTAAACAGACATTTCTCATCGTGGGCATCGTAGTTATGAAGGCTTTACTCGTCGTGAGTACTGCACTTTTGCTTTTTCCTTTCACTCTATAAACCTCGTTTCCTTGCCTTTACGAATATAGTCTTTTACCGCGAGGGCACTCCATGTCCAATACGAGTATAGGAGCCGAAAAATATGACCCAACACATTTATCTGCAATCATCGAACCAGTAACCACAACCGTTTAGCTGAAAAGGCGATAGAACTGTAGTTATTATGAACGCCGTCCCCGTCCTCCTTCCTGATCAGCGCCGATTCTCACTGTACAACCGAATGCCGATTCCTAATACACCGCCACATAACCAGCAACCCGAATTCGAATTATTGAATTATCGATTATGTCCGTGGGTTTTAATGCTATCCGAACCAGCCGATGGCATAGACCATCATCCTCTACCACCGCACCCTCCGAACTTACCAACCACTACCGTTTAACTTCCGCTCGTCCCAGGTCAACTGAAGTTCGAGCAAACACCGATACGTATTATCTACTCGCTGAAAACTTTGTCTTATTTATTTGTTTGGCTGCAAATATGGAATGTTTGTAGCAGTTTGCAATTACGGTATTTTTGTGTCCAAGCATATTCTGTTTGCCCTTTAATATTGTATGTTGGAGGCACAATGATTAATATGTTAGAATATATATTTATGTGGGCCCAATATGGTTTTAGTTGTTGAAAGTCATAGACCATCATCCCCAAACACCGCACCTGCAACCCAAACTTTTCAACCTCTACCGTTTAACTTCCGTTCATCCCAGGTCAACCGCCGTTCGAGCAAACAACGATATTGATTATCTACACTTAGAAAAATTGTCTTACTTTATAATTTGGCTGCAAAAATATCATGTTTGTAGCTGTTTGCAATTACAGTATTCTTGTGTCCAAGCACTTTGTGTTTGCTCTTTAATATTACACATTAGAATAAATGTTAGAATACATGTTAGAATTAGAATATGTTAGAATATATGTTTTTATGGCCCCAATATGGTAGGAAGAAATACACTGTTTCATTTTATAAGGGTTTGTTGGTCACTACGATGACCCCGGAGACGTCTGAAACTATCTCAGCCGAAGATCAATTATCTTATTCTGAATTGAAAGATTCTAGAAAGGTTTTCTCTAACAACTTTTCCTTAATCGGTGATATTAAATAGATACATTTTTTTATGATTACTGGATCAATTGCAGGACTCATGTATATGAATTTCATGAATTGTAGATCTGCTGTCTTTGGTCCGTTGCTGCGTAACGTGTTTTTGTTTTCACCAGTTTTCCGCAACCAAAGCCATATTAGGGTCACAAAAATATATATTATTAATCATGGTGTTTTTAACATGCAATATTTATTAGCAAAAACATTAGGTTTGAAAACAAGTATAATATATTTGCGTCAAGCAACAAACAGGTTTTATTTATTTAGGTTAGGCTAGGATGACAGCCTGCACCTAAGGCTCACTTAGACCCTGTAGTCCATTGTAATATGTACCACAGGTACTAAAGGAAAAATATGAGATTGGAGTTGGACCAGTTTGATTGCTTTAAAAATTCCAAGAGTAGGAATAGGCTAACATCAGCCAGATTTGCTAACTCCTTAAAAGAAATGTGGGCCTAGCATAACCAGCCTCCTTTTGGAAAGAGCGGAGCAGGTACACAGGAGGTGTTCTATTGAATCTATCTCCTTGTCGTGACCACAACTTCTGCAAAAGCAATTTCTCGCGACTTTCAGTGTCTTTGCATGACGGCCAATGAGACAGTGACCCACCGTGACAGACACTAAATGCGATATATCCTGTCTCGATAACCACAGCTGGGCGTTAGTGCGTTTTAAGTTAGGCGGGTCACATCAGCTTGGAATGTACACAGTTCCCACCTGCCAGTCGTTGCCGTAAGGGCACAATTTCTGCAAAAGGGCTTACAAGTTACCAGAGGCATGCCCATAATATTCTAGTTACTCTGGAGTATATAAGGTAGTATCCAGTCCAGCATGTTAATTAGCTTTGCAGTTCCCGGTTATGTTCCTTTGGTCAGTAACCCAAATAAATTGTATAATAAACTGTTCAGCCAACTCATTAATATATCTGCGACACTCGATGACATTTCTCGAATTCATGAGGACAGTTTCCAGGGGTTTAACGGCAGCTGGACTATCAGAGAAATTATTGATTCTAGCCTTAATCAGAATCACAATTCTCAGCCATTCCAATTCTTCCTTAATAGTAAAGATGTCTGTCTGGTAGACAGACTTTTCGCAATGGATAGCTGTTGCCCTTAGAAAAGACACCACAGCCTACTATTCCCGCAAGCTTTAAACCATCTCTATAGAAGTTCACAAATCTCTAATGTCCAGGGATGCGACCATTCCATTCTGATCTATCAGACATAAGAGTGTGGGGTGGTTCTACTTGTCAAAGAGCGGTTCGGTCAAAGTGTAATGGACAATACCTGGAAAGTCAGGCATTCTCATGAAAATAACATTGTGTTCGAAGCCATTTTCTGATCGGTTCCCTAAGTCTAACAGGAGTCGCCGTGGCATACTGTATTAACCCAGTCACGGCCACTGTTACATATAAGCAACCGTATTTTATCCGGGGGATGCTTTGTATGAAAATTACAGGAGTATTAAGGTTTAATTTTTTAATTTTATCTTATTACTTAACGTCTATTTTATGCCTAGAGGCAGTTTCATTCTTCGGAACCACCGCAACCATCGGTTCAAGATTTCAGACGTCTGTCTATTGGACACCTCCGTGGTCATTAATGGGTTACACGTATTATGAATCTTAGTGCGTCAGTCGGTGTCCTTCTCAACGAACTACTGCCACACATACCAGTCAATCGCTGAACTTTATTCAATCGCGTTGTAGGTGCATTTCCATAGAGCCAACCACCAGACGGTGGCCGTCGGTGGTGCAATGGTAAGTGTGCGCGCCTCTTGTACATGAGATCCTGGTTTCGATCCTCTGACCACTTTAACATTTCTTTCGTCACCTCGGTCACCTCACATAGTGACGGCAACACTACCGAGTAGTTAGCCATGAAAAAGCTTTTCACAATACCGATCGGAATCGGTGTAAAAACTGTACGTCCCAATCAGTGAGTATAAAAGTGGATAGCGCACAGCTCACTAGTTGTGAGAAGCTCTCCCCAAGGGGAAACCATTCATATTTTACTGGTATAGACCGCTATCACAGACTAATTGGGGTCTCTTTCCAGACGTTGGCTTTGAAATTTAACTTCCTGTCGCGTAAAATATCTAAGTATTTTGTGCTTTCAGAGAGGGAATTTTGATGCATCCTAAGGAGACAAGTACAACAGTTGGTACTTTATACATCCTGCTGAAAAGAGAAAGTTCTGTGTTGGGTAGGTTTGCCCCAAAACCATTACCCCAAGCCCTACTTGCGGTGTTATGAAGTGCCTGTTGTAGGATGCCCCTAAATGGACTTGGAAACTTTCCTCTAACCGATAGCAGCAGATGCCGTGGCAATCTGCGTACGTTAGGTAACTTCTACTTTTAGGAAATTCTCATAATTTAAATAATATAAAAAATAATACAATTTAAATAAATTAAAAATTACAATTAATAGTAATAATATGGATGAAACCTTTGTTAAGAATGCGAATTTCACAAATTTCAGTTCGAATAGGGGCAATCACAACTTCTGGGAATGTTGTTTGCCAAACTTTAATCTGTTGCCTCTCTCATTCACCAAACTGACCAACTGTAACTATTTCCATCATAATACTGTGTTACTTAACCATAATGCGGTGGAGTTTTGCAACCAATACGTTAACGTTTATTTCACAAAACTCGCGCAATGACATTTCAAAGGAAAACGTATTTCTTATATAAATCCCCACAGTGCGTTGCCTTATAAATCATCTCATCTTTCTAGCAAATTGCGTAATGATTACTCGCGTCTTACCGTAAATGGGACTCTCTCATCCACGACAACTCACTGATACATCTTAAATGTCACTTCATCATCAACACAAGCACCACTAGTAGTACCAAGATGTGAAATAACTCTCACTTCTTTATACGTGAAATTGTTCATTTTCACTAAATTTTCTTCGTGCGAATCCCCCCCCCCCTCCCCTCTCATCACGTATGCTTTTATTAATTTTAAAAATGTTTTAATGAAAAAACTTTTTTCCCTCTGTGTACAGCATCATCTTCATCATCATCACCATCATCATCATCATGAAAATCCTCATCTTCAGTGTAGAGATTGAGTTGGGTCTGGGGAGAGGGACATAAAAAATACATAAAACAAAGAAGTAAACTTGTATCTCAGTGTCTTGTTGTGTGTCATGTACTCTTGTAATCTTTACACTTTTAACATCATTATGCGTATGAAAACATAAAGCAGCAACATCTTCCTCTCTCTCTCTCGAGGTTGCAGATCTGCAGTAAAGATTTCAAGTTGCTAATAAAAAAAATTATAAATAATTGTAAAGTTTATTTGCGTAGACTAATACCCGCAATGTTGCATTTATCTATAAAAAGTAGAATATGAAACAGCAGTGTCCAGCTAGTGGATGATTGGGATTCAAAACATGACATTATACTACACACGCCGAGGAAAAATAGCTAATGCAACCAGTTTTCAAATGCGTCATAATGTGGTCAACTCAGTGATTCCAAACTACTTCAAGCAAAACAAACATAATACCATTAACATTTCTTAATGATATTATGATCGGACAGCAATAATTTATGACCACCTCTCAATTGTAGTATGTTCAGGCAATTCGTAATAACGGGTTTTTCAATTAGAGCCCTACAAAGGTTTTTTTTAAATAAAACAAAACCGGTTTTAGATACCAATGAAATTCTTTATTCCTGTGAAAGTACGTTCGAAGCCATTATGTATGGAACTAGATTTCTTTTGCATGGCCATCACGGGCACGCTTGCAGAAGTCCAGACGCTGAACCCAATTTTCGACGGTTTTCAAGCATAAATCGTCCGATACTGCTGCAATTTCACGTTCGATATTCGTACGAAGTTCATCAATCGTCGCTGGCTTGTTGGCACAGACCACTGACTTGACGTAGCCCCACAGAAAATAATCTAACGGCGTCAAATCGCACGACCGAGGCGACCAATCGACTAGCCCTTTCGTGAGATAACACGTTCACCAAACTTGGATTCCAATAAATTGATTGTGGCATTCGCTGTGTAGCTTGTGGCGCCGTCTTGTTGGAACCACATGTCCTCCAAGTCCATATTATCCAATTGGGGCCAACAATATTCGGTTATCATTGAACGGTAGCGATTCGCATTCACAGTAATGTGCCGGTCTTGATCATCACGGAAGAAGTACGGCCCAATGACGCCGCCGGCCCATAAACGCACCAAACCGTAATTTTTTCGGGATGCAATGATGACTCATGGATTACGTGTGGATTGCTGTCTGACCAATAACGCATATTTCGCTTATTGACGAAGCCAGTCAGCCAGAATTGAAATTCAGAATTCAGAAATTGGACGTAGCGCTCTTAAAGTTGAGGCCACTGACTCCAAAGTTCGGTAGTAAATTTTAATAATTTCGACTCGTTGTTGGCTCGTATATCTTTCCATGATGAAATGGCAAACCTTACTGAAGAGAAATGTCAAAAGAGCGGGAAAAATATGGCGTCGTTTGCTGTCCCTATCGATTTACTTTTGTAGCGTCTCTGTTGAAAAACCCTTTATATCTGGATAAAAATTACAACACTTATGCGCCCCAATCATAATATGAGATGACAGATAATTATAAAACATTTGTCTTTCAACTGATAAGATCATCATGATATACCAATTCCTTTCCACAATTGTAATACAAATGACTGTCAAATATAATATGATCATAATATAATGACCCCTAAAAAATCAATGAATGTTCGGACTCACGGGCGATATGTTAACACCTTTTTGTTACGCGGTACCTGTTCGATTTCTATGATCACATTACTAAATGTTACATAGTAAAATAAAAAAAAGAATAGATTCTGTGCTGAAGGCTCTTTTGCTATTGCACTAACTTTTTTCTTACAACTGCTGTAACATTAGATGTAATATTGTTAAAATAAATAATGCAATATTTAGCGGAGTGAAATAATTGTTTTTGTTTTGCCATAAATAGAGCGACGACAAAAAGTATTAAATAGTATAGACAACTTATTGCACTCTTTTTCCGCTCTCATGTAGAGAGTCTGAGTAAAAAGCATAAACGAGTCTTATTCCCTTTATATAATATTTCAATAGAAATGCACCAGTTTGACAACGTTATTACATAAAACAATACAAAAAGCATATATGTTTCAAAAGGCATCAATGTTTCACATCGAAATTATGAATGGACCAAGTTATGACAAACAGACAGTAATACGTTTTGAATCATTCGCCAGATGTCGCCAGTGCTTTTGAGTCACACAATTGGTTCCAAGAGTTCTCTATACTATTCAATACTCTTTGGCGACGACGACCTGCTTCTTTGTTCGCTGCTGCCACATCAATACCATCACACGTATTTTCAGGCAGAGACTATTGTTGTACAACAACCACGTCTGTGATGCTGACGCTATGTGTTGTTTGTGTGTGTTCACTTTGATATATTGCCTTACCCGTGCCTATAGATGTTAACACATCAAAATAGTATTAACCGCATAAACCTATGATGTTTGCCCACAATCATGCAAGTCCTCCATATTCATAACAAGATCAATTCTAACGGGTCTTGGTGAACTGTGTAATCGTTTCTTGGATTGAAGTGTAGAGGGATGGACAAAATTCGTAGCGTTCAAATTCTTAGCATCTGCTAAGGTTTCAAGACATAAAATATTTTCATATAAATCAGAAGTGACAGTTTGCTTATTTTTTATTTTTTCCTGTTTGGGTGCAAATATAACCAGTATGTGGACCTTGTCACAATTATAGTATACTTATACATGTGTCCAAACACATTATGTTTACTATTCAATTTTACATGTTTGAGACACAATTATTAATATGCCATAATATATGTGTCGGTGATCCAAATTCAGCTTTGTTTTTGGTACAAATAGTGCTGTGTTTGATGTACTCATTTTCATAATTTTGTTGCTACGCTCTGTCGACAGCAAAATAATAAATCAGAGACAAAAGAAGATTATTGTCCACCCCAAAACATATTATAATTGCATTTTTGAGTTACTGTTTCAGTCAGTGAATATTCCTGAATGCGTGTGCACGCTAAAGAATCGGTCCCAGCAACATACTGCGGGAACCATGTTTATTTAAAGAACATTGTTTCATGAATTACAGATATGGTGCTGTTTTGTTGTCTATCACGTTTTTGTTTTAAGGAGTTTTCAAAAAGAAAGCCGAATTTGCGAAACCAACACTTATGTTATAGTATATTAATCATTGTGTCTTAAACTTGTAATATTGAATAGCAAACAC
Organism: Phaonia tiefii; assembly: GCA_963931995.1. NCBI lineage: Eukaryota > Metazoa > Arthropoda > Insecta > Diptera > Muscidae > Phaonia > Phaonia tiefii. The sequence goes on along the minus strand of OZ008371.1, from coordinate 34,883,077 downwards.
AATGTGTTTGGACATAAGCATTCCTTATTTGCAGAACCTACGAACACATTATATTTGCAACAAGATGAAAGTACAGATTTTCAGCGTGTAAACACTGAACTGTTGTGTTTTAGTGTCATGCATTCAGTCGTTAATGGTTGGTGTGGGAGGAAACACACGAAAGCTTCAACATAAACATATGGATGGTTGGAATTAAACACAGCTATGGGCCTATGTAAAAGTATATATCTTTGCAAGTAAACATGATAATGTTTGCATTTAAATCTAAGTGGGTTTAGGTCTTTAAAATATATGAATATTTGGAGTGTGTTCCAAACATATACATGGTTCCTGCAGAATATGTTTGATAGAATATTTACAGAGGCCGTTTTTTAGAGTGTAGAAACATTTTAAAAAGGAAGCTAAGTATGTTTTTCCGACGACAATATATAATGTATTTTTCCGACGACAATATTTCGGTTAAAGCTTCACATAAATGGGGTTTAATCAGACATGAAAATGAGCTGCAATATCCGCAGTGGACTCTTTCAAAAATTGGAATTTGAGTCAAAATCCAATTACGAATGTGCTCCTCACGAATGCAATATCGAAATTTCTGTATGAACAGCGACTACATGTCGAGAGTGGGCTTTGTTCTTAAACTGCTTGCTGAACCCAAAATTGCATCTATTTGCTAGCAAAATTCTCCTAGTTATCTCCAGGCTGATGTTGTTGTCCTTCTTCACCACGGATCCAAGGTAGATAAATTCATCTACCACTTCAAAACTAAATCGGTTGTCGACGTTCAAGTGCGGACCAAGTCGAGAGGTTTGTCTAGTCGTTGACACCATCAATTTTGTTTTGCCCTCATTAACAAAAAGATTTATTTTTCGCTGATTTTTTTTCGGTTCTTGAAAATACATGAGTTACCTCTGGCAAATTTCGCCAAATGATGTCTATATCTTCGTGGCCGTCGGTGGTGCAATGGTAGTGTATGCTCTTCTTGTACGTGAGATCCTGGGTTCGATTCCTGCTCTGACCACCTTCAATTTCTTTCGGCGGCGGTGACATTGCATAGTTACGGTGACACTATCGAGTACTTAGCCATGAAACAGCTTCTCTAAATACCGCTCGGAATCGGTGAAAAAACTGAAGGGTGTGAAGATAAATTTATCCTGATAAAAGTGAATGGACTAACTATATACTCCAAATTAGCCCCATGGGGGCACATAATAGTTAGAATAGTACATATGTAGTTAGTCCATTCACTTTTATCAGGAGTGTCCAATATTGGCAGTTGAAATCATTATTTCTGTCAATTACATGGGTCGCTTCATAAACTTGACTATATCTCCGATCTGAAATAGAATCAGCATATATTTGTAATGGGGATGTTATGTGCTCCCATGGGGCTAATTTGGAGTATATAGTTAGTCCATTCACTTTTATCAGGAGTGTCCAATATTGGCAGTCGAAATCATTATTACTGTCAATTACATGGGTTGCTTCATAAAGCTGACTATATCTCCGATCTGAAATAGAATCAGCAAATATTTGTAATGGGGATGTTATGTGCTCCCATGGGGCTAATTTGGAGTATATAGTTAGTCCATTCACTTTTATCAGGAGTGTCCAATATTGGCACTCGAAATCATTATTTCTGTCAATGACATGGGTCGCTTCATAAAGTTGACTATATCCCGGATCTGAAATGGAATCAGCATATATTTGTAATGGGGGTGTTATGTGCTCCCATGGGGCTAATTTGGAGTATATAGTTAGTCCATTCAATTTTATCAGGAGTGTCCAATATTGGCACTCGAAATCATTATTTCTGTCAATGACATGGGTCGCTTTATAAAGTTGACTATATCTCCGATCTGAAATGGAATCGGAATATATTTGTAATGGTTATGTCATGTGCTCCCATGGGGCTAATTTGGAGTATATAGTTAGTCCATTCACTTTTATCAGGAGTGTCCAATATTGACAGTTGAAATCATTATTTCTGTCAATGACATGGGTCGCTTCATAAAGTTGACTATATCCCGGATCTGAAATGGAATCAGCATATATATGTAATGGGGGTGTTATGTGCTCCCATGGGGCTAATTTCTAGTATATAGTTAGTCCATTCACTTTTATCAGGAGTGTCCAATATTGGCACTCGAAATCATTATTATTGTCAATGACAGGCCACTTCACAAATTGGGCTATATCTCCGATCTCAAATGGAATCAGGATATATAGCCTGCGCTGTTTATGCGCTTCTACGGTGTTAGGCGGCTAGACATTAGAAGTTCATTCACCTTTGTCGTGAGCGACCCAGGTTAGATAAAAAATAACAAATATCAGTTTTTTACAGGAAGAACAAATATTTGTTTCTATTTAAAGCTAATTATATGATATATTCATCATAAATGGCTTCAAAAACGCTTATTGGCTCTTTTTTCTGTAAAAATTTCTTTTTTTTTTTGACAAAAAATGAGATTTCAGAAATTTTGTATAAGTGGTTTGTGTCTTCGATAAATAAATTTATCGGATAAATTTATCTTCAAACCCTTAAAAAACTGTAGGTCCCAATCAGTGAGACTTACATGAGATCTAATGGGAAACCATTTATTTAATTTAGTCTACAAATTATAGTAGAAAGCGCACAGCTCACTGGTTGTGAGAACCTCGTCCCAATTCCTCCATGGGATTGAATGGGAAATCAATATTTATGTCTATATGTCGTCAAAATTTGCCAGCACCACACAGGTTTTCGTGGTGATGGTGTTGTTCGCATTTACTGCAGCTGTTCTCATTATTATCTCCATTAAGATGTTGAAGAGATTGCGTGAAAGTGTGTCGCCTTGTCTCAGTCCTCGCTGGATACAGAATGGTTCGCTGTGGTCAAAGGTGAGTTTGGAATAGGCTTCCGGCGAGTGCATTCCCTATTACCTATTACACAGTGAAACAAACTGCGGGTTAATCTCTGCACATCATGCACCACTATGACGATTCGTTAGTGTATAAAAAAGGATGACGACTGCCTGAAGGATTCTTTCCCTGAGGTACCCGTTTTCGAAATATCGCTCATGTCATTTTCAAATTTTCAGGCTTTGAGAGGATATTTGTGAGAGCAAATATTTCAGAAATGGTTGCAAATTTAATAATACTGTTTTTGGCTGAAATGTAGCTTAGGAATCGTAGAAAGATCGTGCTACTATTACAAACCGAAAAAATATTTTTTTCGTCGATTTTTTGGGAAAGTTTAATTTAATTACTTTTTATGGATGACATTTAGCGTCGGAGACGCAGAATAATGCGGCTCTATAAATTAATCCCAAGAGATTCTGATTGACATACTTACCTGCAAATTTCATTAAAGTTTAACATTTACAACAATTCTTCGAGATTTGATCGTATGACAAAAAAATGAAAGGTAGAAATATATACTAAACCCAATTCGACGACAAATACAAGAAGCAAGAAACAACAGGCATTTTTTATTTGATTGCGGTCGCTTTATATCAACTCAATTGACAGAAATAAATTTGTGTGAAGATAAATTCGAATTTAACGAGCAAAGACAAACCCCAATTATGTTAGCAGAGCTCTGTTATTATATTAACAGAACTATGTTAGACACCTAAATTGGGGCGGCTATATAAAATACCATTTTTATCGAGATCTAACACACATTCATAACCAAAAGTTATAATTTATATTGCACACATTCAGTAAATGATATGTCAGAACCTAAAACCTATTCCAAATCATAATAATATGACATTTTTGTAATAGAAGTACTTGAAAAGATTTCGGACTATTCTGGCTCATCAGAAAAAGCTTACCGATTGCGACTATTGTCAAATTACAGCTATTGACATCTATTTGCATTATTTAATACCCTCGTTTCCAAAGGTACATTCAGAATACCAAATTCGTCCAAGAACTTATGAAATTTTCGAGTCGGACGGACAAGAGGTGGGCATGGTGGTCACCAGGAAAAAGTTTACCGATTTGGACTAGTGTCAAATTACAGCTATTAGCATCTGTTTTCATTATTTTATACCCTCGTTTCGTATTCCAACTTCAGAATACCGAATTCGTTCAAGAACTTATGCAATTTTCGAGTCGGACGCACAAGATGCGTCCATGGTGGTCACCTGGAAAAAGTTTACCGATTAGGACTAGTGTTTGATTACAATTTGATTGATTTTCTTGACAGTGTGAGGGGAATTGAATGGAAATCATTGAGCAGCTTGCTATTAAAATTACAATGTCCTCGTGGAATTACGATAAACTCACAGCAATACCCACCTACTAGCTTAGGTGCAAGCCCAGAAATGCTACGACTTTTCTTTCTCAATGTAGCCTAACCTACACATCTTTATATCTATGTTAAAGTTCCGATTAACACAGTTAGGATTAATCTGCGTCCCTACGAGACACAAGGATTTAAACTCAAACGTAATTAAATTCTCCACTACAATTCAAAACTTTTATTCTAGATTTTCCACATAAGATTAATATCCCGTTTTATTTTATTTTGAAAGTAAGTGAATAAAGTAAATGTCTTATAGAATGTTAACACCCCTACCAACCAGTGGCAGCAGAAAGGATTACATTTTTAAACACAAATACAAACAGATGCAAACATACTCACACACAGACGTCAACAAGTAAAACAAGTAAATGAATAAAAGAGTGTTTGTGTATGTGTACATATCCTTTGTACTTATTATCAATGTGATTATGAATTGTTTTGTTTTCTGTACCTCCTCTCTCTCTCACACACACACACACACACACAATTTTAAAGTGCTGACATGTCTGTGATGAAACAACAAACAGTAGCAGCATCAAATGCCTCATGTTGCAGCAGCAACAAGAAAAAGATAAACAAAACTTCAAACAAAAGAAATCAACTCTTCTTGCCATATTTCTATCTTTGTGTCGCTGTTTTGCTCCTTTTTTCGTCTGTGTAGAAGTGGGAGTGTGTGTGTCTCCATCTGTGTGGAAGAATAATGTAAATATTTGTGTGCATATTTCATATGGGTGAAAGAGTTTGTCTCTCTGACGTCACATCCCCAAATGTAATATGTAAACGCGAGCATCCTTCTATCACTCTCTAAGTCATTTGCTCTCACACTTAAGCGTATAAAAATGCGAATGTAAATACCTATGCAAATGTAAAACTATTTACATATACATACATACTTGATGCATGTAACGCTGTATCATTTAATGCATGTGTATATGCAAGCGCGAGTAAGTGAATGTGTGCATTTTGCCGGATGTGAGTTTAGGCGTGTGTGTGTGCGCGCGCACTCTTTTGCGAGTGTGTCGGTGTGCAATGCGTGAAATTTAATTGCTGTGCAATTACAAAACTTACATGCTCAACATTCATCCATTCATTCATTCATTCATTTAGTCAGTCATTTCAATTCGTTTCATTTCATTCGTGCTCGTACAAACAATTTCATTCATTTATATGAGAGAATGTTGGAATTTGAACAAGTGTGCATGTGTGAATAGAATCATAGAACATCATCGCAACGTTTGGTACAGTGGAACGTTATGAGAAAACAAATTGGTTTAATTTATAAAAAACTTGAAACTGAGACTCAACATTCAGCAAAAGAACACTCAATTCATTTACATACGCATCTAGGAACAGTTATGAATATTAGGCTATGAACACTCCCCTTTTGTAACTCATTTATCGTTTTTCTCTCGCAAGAGCATAACGACAAAAAGGAAACGATGTAAACAGTGCTCCAAACACAGCTGCATTTGTATCACAACATACTAATAATTGTGTCTCAAACGTTTAATATTGAACAGCAAACCCAATGTATTTGGATACAAGTATACTATATTTGCGACTAGCCTAAAATACACGTTATATTTGCATCCAAACTGGAAACAGTGTCGATTTTCAGCATGCAGACGATACGTCTGATGCATCAGGTGTGAGAAATATATTGGTGTCAGGTAATACGACGATAGGTTACCTGAAAGACTCTTGTAGGCAGTGTGCAACTTGTAGTCGTGAATCACTCAATCTGCTTACCGACATCCCTGGCATCTGGCCGAATGAGGAGGTCACTGCAAGTGAATATAATCCTCATGAATATAATCCTTAATATAATCCATTGAAATCATTACTACATACAAGCCTAAAAGGGCTATAAGCAGCTTACATCACTTTAAGTTTCCCGCATGATATCACCAACGAATCTTCGGGACTGTGGCCGACTTATTGATCCCATGATCACCGAGTGAGTGAACTTCAGGTACATTCCTCGAAGATGAGGGGACACAAGAGTGGTGTTTATTTTCAAAGCTGGAAAGGCCTCGCACACTACTCCTAAAGGCTTTAAGCCTCGAAGCCTGTCATCGTTCTTAATGAAGGCTTTGAAACGGCTGTGTACTCCAAGGGTCTACGGAGACTTCACCGCACGAACTAGTAAGAAACATAGAAAAATCATTGGTTTCTAAGGATTATACTTTAGTAACTTTCCTTAACAATGAGGGCGCATTCACTAATATCACTCCTAATGCGACAGAATTCGCGATATCCGCCCTTAAAGTGATGGTGGATCTTATGGGGCTTGTGTACCAAATGCTCACCACTAGGCATGCCACGGCAAATTGGGCACCTCGACTTTTTCGAGATTTGCTATTAAAGGCACACATCAAGGAGGGGGCTTGTCTCCGCTTATACGTAATCTTGCGCTGAATAGAATAGTGGTCACTCTCGAAAATTCGCGTGGGATATTTTTTTGCGTATGCCGACGATATGGCAGTAGCCATAAGAGGCCATTATCCCAGTCCCAAAAATAACATTCTCCAAGGTAGCTTACGAACTTTGGGCAGATGGGCAGGTGCAAATTGTTAACCCGTGTTAACCCGACTAATACCGAGCTGGTATTTTTACCCGAAGGTATCAAATAACTAACCTATCACTTGCAATGGTCCTGAAATTAAGCAGAGTTTGCCAAACACCTGGATGTTATTTTGAACAGCAAGCTTAGTTTCAGACATAACATAGTGGAAAGGGCAAAACCGCCGGCGATAGCCCTGTACACCTGCAAGAGGGCTATAGGATGTAAATGGGGAATATCTCCGACAGCTGTTCACAGGATCTATACAGAGAGGTGGCGAGCGGTGTTGTTTGGGGTTATCATGTGGTGGCAGGTGCTTGCGAAATCCACCTATTATGCACTACTGACTGGGGTTCCCAGAATGGGGACGATGTGCATCACGGGTGCTTTACGCACCAGTCCCACTGATACACTAAGTATAATGTTATACTTGTTCCCGGTAGATATTATAGGTAGGTAGATTGCTTCCATATCTGTCATCAGGTTGAGGCAACTCTCACAATGGGGCATGGTCCGAATAGTTCGTGGAATAGTGCTGGAAGATACACCCAACATTCCTGTATTTGTCAACTACTCAAAACTGGAAATATCACAATGTCATACTAGAGTAGGATTCCTGGAAAAAAGAAGCTCCTGGTATAGAGGTATATGGGAAGTTCTACACGGATGTGTGGCAAATGTGTCATTAGGTTGGCTAAGTGGTCTTCTCTATGGAACTAATGCTATCCCTCTCTCATTAGCTACCCGCTAGTCATCGCGGTCACTGTATTCTCTGACACTCAGGCTGTCATCAAGTGCAACTAATCAGTTTTCCCGACTTCAACATCTACCCAGCGCTGCCTCAGACATCTTAACGATATCCAACTAATGTGGTTAACAGGGCACACGTGCATTCCGGAAAACTAAAGGGCGGATCAACTAGCCAGACTTGGGACTAATACCTTAGAGGTTCCACAGGTATTGGAACGTGTTGGAGTGACCATGGCGACTTGTAAGCATATCCTGCTTGAAAGCCGTTATATGATCATGAAGTAGAGGTAGCCAAGAGGCACCGATTTCACGCACGCAAGAAAAATCTGACCGATTGTGGACAGAAGAAGATCCATGAACGTTATATCTCTAGCCTGAAACAAGATGTCAATGCTTGTTTCAGTTTTGCCGAGGCACTGTCTGATTGTCTGATGATACTGAGGGTCAGCGTAAACGACTTCTGCGACGATGAGAAAGAGGGAAAATTGTCTGAAGATCTTCTCTACACGTGTCCACAACTAGCCGACAGAAGGAAGTCCTGGGTTCCTAGGGTTTCAAAAAACGGCCAGCTACTAATTTTGAGAATGTGGTACTCGAATGAAAGGAAATTTCCTCCCTACTTTTGAGACAGAGTAAGTGTTGGTCAAGCTAGACCTAGTTTAGATTATTGCGACATTCTAGCCAGAAATCGCGAAAAATGGAAAAAATATATTTCGGATTATACCTATGTCAGGTCCCTTCGCGAAAGTAAAAAATAATGGTGGGATGAAGAAGAACACATGATTCTAATCACAATATATTATATACGATGACTAGCGGAAAATTCTCATTTTGGAGTTATGGGTCTCCAAAATTAGGATATACGGCGGGTATACTATGTACACGCTGAAAAATTTCGGCCTCAGAAACATATTGCAGGAACCATGTACATGTTTGCAAGCATTGTTTTCATGTATTTAAGATCTGCTGTTTTTTGGTTTCCTTGTTGTCTGCCATGTTTTTGGGTTTAGCGGTTTGCAATAGGCAAAGCCACTGTTTGTTCTCAAACACGTATGCTACAACCTATTAGTCATTGTGTCTCAAACATGTTATATTGAATATCAAACACAATGTGTTTTGGGCACAAGTACAGTATATTTGCGAAAAGCTAAAAACACGTTTTATTTGCATCCAAACATTAAAAAAATACTGATTTTTCAGCACGCAGTATCAACCGTGTAAAGGCATTCGTCCGCCAGCATTTTGCTGTGATATGATGCAAAATAAATCGAAAATTTTTTTTGGAAAATTTTCGATAACTCAGTTTATAATAGGCCGTGGGAATTTTCAATAGGTATTGAAAATTTATCTATCCATTTATCCATGTAAAACTGATGTCCTATCTGCTAATCAGTACCTTTCATTATTTCAAAACAAAATGTTAGATAACACTCGAAAAAAGACTGATGAAAATAGACAATCAAATACGGTTTCTACGTCAGTAGACACACGCTGATATTGCTGTCTCTTGTTGTTATTTGGATGCAACTATAACGTGTTTATGTCTTGGCGAACTGTAGTATACTTGTGTCCAATCACAGTGGTTGTTAGTCAATATTACATATTTGAGACACAATAATTAATAGGTTATAATATCTGTTTTTGTGACCCAAATGTGGCTTTATTTGTTGTAATCTGCTGAAAACAAAAACGTGACAGACAAAAACGAAACAAAAAATTACATGAGGTGTCAGGGGACACCCGGTTGGAACGAAGTTCCTTGCGCTATATAACGGGTTTTTCAACAGAGACGCTATAAAAAAAATCGATACGGACAGCAAACGACGCCATATTTTTTCCCGCTTTTTTGACATTTCTCTTCAGTAAGGTTTGCCATTTCATCATGGAAAGATATACGAGCTAACAACGAGTCGAAATTATTACAATTTACTACCGAAATTTGGAGTCAGTGGCCTCAACTTTAAGAGCGCTACTTCCAATTTATGGTCGTCATAATCGTCGTACCAGATCAACAATTAAGCGTCTAGTGGAAAAATTTGAATCCACAGGCACTGTACAAAATGTTCCCTTGCCAGTGAGACAAAGAAGTGCCCGTAGTGTCGAGAATATTGCTGCCGCTGAGGCTTCAGTTCAAGAAAGCCCAAATGTGTCTCTTACACGTCGTTCTCAAGCGTTGGGCATCTCTGTGACGTCGTTGTGGCGAGTTGTGCGAAAAGATCTTGGCCTACATCTTTACAAGATCAAATTAACGCAAGAACTGAAGCCGCTTGACCACCATAAGCTTCGTATGTTAGTGAATTGGGCTGAGCAACAACTTGAAAATGATTCGGATTTTCATCGGAAAATCATCTTCAGCGATGAGGCTCATTTCTGGCTGAATGGCTTCGTCAATAAGCAAAATATGCGTTATTGGTTCGACAGCAGTCCACACGTAATCCATGAGTCATCATTGCGTCCCGAAAAATTTACGTTTTGGTGCGGTTTATGAGCCGGGCGGCGTCATTGGGCCGTGCTTCTTCCGTGATGATGAAGACCGGCACATTACTGTGAATGCGAATCGCTACCGTTCAATGATAACCGAATATTTTTGGCCCCAATTGGATAATATGGACTTGGAGGACATGTGGTTCCAGCAGGACGGCGCCACAAGCCACACAGCGAATGCCACGATCAATTTATTGGAAACCAAGTTTGGTGAACGTGGTATCTCACGAAATGGCCCAGTCGATTGGCCGCCTCGGTCGTGCGATTTGACGCCGTTAGATTATTTCCTGTGGGGCTACGTCAAGTCTATGGTCTATACCAACAAGCCTGCGACGATTGATGAACTTCGTACAAATATCGAACGTGAAATTGCAGAAGTATCGACCGATTTATGCTTGAAAACCGTCGAAAATTGGGTTCAGCGTCTGGACTTCTGCAAGCGTGCCCATGGTGGTCATGCAACAGAAATCGAGTTCCATACATAATGGCTTCGAACGTACTTTCACAGGAATAAAGAATTTCATTGGTATCTAAAACTTTTGTAGCGCTCTTATTGAAAAACCCGTTATTATGTACTAGGTAGTTCCAACACAGCTAAGGTGCCTGTTGCAAAATACTGTCATTTAAATGGATCTTGTAAATTTTTTATTTATTGAATGTATTTTTTTTTAAAAAAAAATCCCGAAAATGTCATTTCTTTGATGAGAGGTACTTCTTTTACCGTGATCGGATTAGGGGGAGCTTCTCACAAACCAGTAAGTTGTGCGCGTTCTAGTTTTACACTCACTGATTAGGTCCCACAGTTTTACACCGGTTCCGAACGGTATTTTGAGAAGCTTTTTCATGGCTGAATACTCGATAGTGTCACCGTCACTAAGATAAGAAAAAGCTTAAGAGTATGAATTTTTTTTACGAAAAAAAAAGTAGAAGTGGTACTCTTTTTAGGATAAGGTAATTTTTTAAGAAAATTTACTTATTTTCAGGAAGGCTAGGGTTGTACTTTATTTTTAAGAAATGGTACTTTTTAGAAAGGGAATTTTTGTAAGAAAATTACTTTTTGTAAGAGAAGGTTTTTTTTTTGAAGAAAAGCGTTTTTTACGAAAGAACAGATACAATTTTAAGACTAGGTTTTTATCTCAAGAAAAGTTATTTTGTTTTACAAAAAAGGTATTCTTTAAAAAAAATGTAGTTTTTTAAAAAAAGGCAATTTGTTGTAAGATAATGTACTTATTTAAGAGAAGGTACTTTTTTAAAAAATTACTTTTTTTAAGAAAAGGTACTTTTTGTAAGAAAATTTACTTTTTTAAGCAAAGGTACTTCTTTAAGATGTTATTTTTTTTAAACTTCTTTCACTTTGGCTTTTCTAAATTTACTTTTTATTGGGTTCAAACTACAATATGTAATAAACAGGCGCCACCTAGAAAATTCCCCATTAAACAAGAATTATGTTAGTCTGGACACAAACCAAAAGTACGAGTGTTAAAGTGCTGCCAAATATAATTCCATGCTGAGGGTTGTGTTGCGTGGATTTGCCAGTCTTGCACTTTGGCTTGTCTAAGTTTACTTTTTATTCGGTTCAAAACTACAATATGTTATACACAGGCTCCACCTAGAAAACTTCCCTTTAAGCCAAACCAAACCAAAAGTACCCAATATAGTTGATATTAAGGGGTTGTAATAAAGTAGTTAAAAGAAAGTTATTTAAAAATTTTTCATTTAGCCCTCATCCCGCAACGTGCGATAAGGAACTTCGTTCCAAAAGCGGAAGATCTTCAATTCATAAAGTCAATGCTTGTATATATAAACATGATTCCTGGAAACTGTTGCTGGGTGTCGTATTTTTCAGTTTGTTGTTTTAGCAAACATTTTGTCAAGTCAATACTGCAAAGAGGTTTTTACATTTCCTGTTATCATATAGTAGCAAACATATGTTTGTTGTTTCAATAAACACTTTGTCTGATATTGTATCAATACTGCAAGCAGTTTGTTGTTATATTGCTACATTTGCTGTAAGGAACGAGTTGAAAGGACAAATTACCTGTTGATAAGCAGCAATAATTTTTTTGCTGTTATTAGCAAACTGTATTTTTTTTTGAGTATACGACAGATTTCTTGTCACACTGTACGATATTATTGTTATTCCCATGTTGTCTATATTATTTCCCTGCATCCACTACAGCTTTTCCATTTGTTCATTTGTTTGTCTCTTCATCATATGTGTGTAGATACAAATGATATAGCGATTGTTTTTTTCTTGTCACTGCTCCCTGTGAAGGGAGTTAGATGTCGTCATCTTGTGGCATTAACACTTCGCAGCATTAAAAATATAGTATTGACGAAGGGACAGACGTTTATTTGTGTCATTACTACTAAATCTTAGTAACGTACTAAACATTTTAAACAGTTTTAGTTTATGCATTTGAAACTTGTTTATGGTAAAGTAAAGAAAATAAGTATAATTGTGAATGAACAGTGTATAAACGTTGTTGACTAAAAGAGTAGAGTTGCCATGTCAAAGGTATTCAATTTAAGTTATAGGAAAAAATTTGGAAAATTAAGTATCAAAATACCTTAAGTAATGTAAAGCTAAATATGTACAGGCGATGGATATTAGAGCGGATTTAAAAACAAAATATTCAAGGAACGAATAGAAAAAACAAACACAAAAATTCAGAAAAACAATTGATTTTAAAGGGTGTCTCAGTAAGAATGCACTTTTTCAATTACAATAAGAACACGACTTTATTGAGTTTGTTGTGATTTTTTTATTGGATTGTAAAGAATACATGTTCCGATTTAGTGTTGAATAAACTATCCGCCAAATTGCTTCCACGGCTCTGATGACAGGTCATTACTCTTTTCATGAAATTTTCCATAACTTTTTCACCGAGTTGTGACTGTATCTCACCGATGACGTGTTGGATCTTGGATTTGAGCTCAGGTATTGTTTCTGGTTTATTCGCATAAACCCGAGATTTCACAAAACCCCAAAGAAAGAAAGCCCAGTTTCTTAAAATTTTTTGACCACTAAAATTTTAGGTCCCAATCAGTGAACATAAATCTATAAAGCGCACATCTCACTGATTGTGAGAAGCTCTCTCTAATCCCTTCATGGGATGTAGCGGGAAACCATTTATTTAGTTTATAGCAGGAGCCATATTAGACCGTTACTATCTTTGAACGAAATTCGTTTTAGGACTTTTTAAGACGATTCAGCCATGGCCGTCTGTCTGTCTGGTTGGCTGGTCAACACGATACCTGCCGTAAATCTTTACCAATTACAACCAAATTTGTCTAAGCTTAGTTTGGGATTGAAAATGGGCATTTTGACTACGTCGTTTCTGGTCTTCCCACACAAATCGACACATTTAGTACAAAACTTATTGTCTAAAACGTATTACTGCTGAATGTGATTGGCTTCAAGTCCCACAGTGGTTAATTGTCTGTAAATGTCTATTTAACTGGGGAAAGTCGAGATTACCACGCCCACTCTAGAACCTCCCACATAAAAGCTTGGTGGTCTTCCGGGTTACCAATCCGAATAATCGCGTCAAACACTTTCGACCTTAATGAAATTAGGTTTAAGGCTCCACGTCATCAGACTCCAGTCACCGATTAAGACAAGGGTGTTTTTGTCACGTCCATTTTGGTACCTTCCACACAACTTAAGAAAATAGAAAGGGCTCGTTGGTTCAGCAGGGCACAAGAGGACAATTGAGAAAAAATTTTCCGCTAGACTTTGTCCTAACACTTACTCTCTCTCCTACATCCTTCCTCTTCTCTACAACTTTTCCTTTCTCCCTTCAATTCTTTATAAGGGAACCACAATGGGTCGAAATTACGGCCTCACGTGAACTCGTTATTTGTTTCTAACTCAAATGACGGGCTTCCCTTTCAACCTAACCTAACCTATATAAAAGCTGTTTGGCGGTCTGGTTGTTCGGCACGAGAAGTACCGCAAAACCGAACCAATATTTACGCAGTTTGGTACTGGACAATATTTAGTTAAATTCCACTCTTCTGTGGAAAGTAATCTGATTTTCCGCACCTATTCTGGTACCTTGTCCATCACGATAACTCTCGTAATGGACAACCGATCGTAATGAATTTAGGTGCTAGGCAATATTTTAGTAGCAGCTACTGTGTAATTAATAAGTAATTAATTAAATGAATTGTGTCACGCCCAGTTCTGGACCTCCCATACAAAAGTTGGGCGGATGACCGGAGTATATATGTCTCGTAAACCACAACCAATCTAAATAAAATTCGATAATGATCAATATTTCGGCAAAAGCTATTGTGTAATAAAAGAATCACATGAGGTGCCGGGGGACACCCGGTTGGAACGAAATTCCTTTCGCTACATATTATGTACTAGTTAGTTTCAACACGCCTGAGGCGCCCGTTGCAAAATACGATAATTTAAATGAATCTTCAAGAAAAGATACTTTTTCAAATTTTTGTTTTGATGTGTTAACATCTATAGCGGTGTATAGGGACTAAATTTATCAAAGTCAACACATGCAAACAACACACAGGCAGGTTTTCTGCTGCTGCTAAAACCAGATTTTCTGCGACTGCGAAAGAGAATAATGACGTGTTAAACAAAAATGAGCGAGCAAGAGAGCAATGAAAGAGTTGGGTGGAAGGGGTGAGGGAAAGGAAATTGTGTCTATAGCGTATGTATTAACATAATAATGTATGTATGTACATGTGTCTGTTGCTGTTGCTGAATGGAGATATAAAGCATAGCCACGCAAAATTTCATTTGCAAGCCGTCGGCGTCGGCTTGCGCAGTCGACGTTATGGTGACATACTAATATGTCAGCTACTTCGTACAAAGTATGTGTGATGTTGTGTGTTTGGCTGTTTCGTTGCTGTTGATATGGCAAACATGTGGTTATGTGACACACGTATACGTCAGCTACTTCGGACAAAGTATGTGTGATGTTGTGTGTTTGGTTGTTTCGCTGTTGTTGCTATGGCCAAACAAAGCGAGTCATTTGATGTTCAGCATTGCCCGGTGTATACAAAAACAAGTAGAAACGGTGTTGAGTTCGGCCGGGCCGAAGCTTATATACCCTCCACCATGACAATTTACACTCCCACTCTTTGCATTCCCTTAACAGTTTTTGATGTGTTAACATCTATATGCGCGGGTACGGTCTAAATTCACAAAGTGAATACATCCAAACACAATTTGTCAGACTGCGCTCACACAGATTGTCCGACTGCGATCACACATTGTTTGCCATTAAACTCCTCCGAAACGGCTGGACCGATTGGTATGAAATTTTGTGTGCATATCGGGTAGGTCTCACAATCGGCCAACATCTATTTTTCATACCCCTAAATAATAGGGTGACCCACTCCTATATAGAACGCAGATTTGTCCGACTGCGAAACACAGATTGTCAGACTGCAAAAAAACACACACACTGATATAGCGGCAGCCAATTGTTGTATTCTGTGGGTGCGAAGCACTCTCAGTGCAAAGAGAGTAATGACGTGGTTATACGTATATAAAAATGAGATACAAAGAGAGCAACGAAAATAAAATAAAAGGTATTAAGCAAGAAAATAATGACACTTGTCTTTAAATATGTTTAAGTGTTATTTAGTATTAATATTACTTAAATCAAACGTCATCATATGACTGAACGCTGGTTTTTATTTTCCAATGTAACATTAAGCTTGTTTTGGTTACATATTCGCTTGTTTTGTATGAAGCACTTAGCGAGAACTTAGCGACGAAATTCAGTTTCGCTAAGTTTAAAACAACAAAATTTTGACATCTTTTACCGTTTTTAACCATTTTTCATGTTTTTGAACAAAATGGCTTCTCGCTAAAAAGCCGTTTTCTTTGCAACTTAGCAAGCGATAATCGCTTGCTTGTAACCAAAACACGACTATTTACAAATGTGTTCGTAGAAACAAAAAGGTGTTAACACATCGCCCGTGAGCTCGAACACTCATTGGATTTTTTTATAGAACGTATTTTTTTATAAAAAAAAGATATTTTTAGTTTCTTTTTGTAAGAGTATCTATTATTTTTTCCCGAAAAGGTTCTCTTTTAAAAATAGGTACTTCTTTTATTAGAAGCTAATGTTTTTTTTTAAGAAAAGGTACTATTTTTAAGAAGAAGTACTTGCTGTAAGAAAAAGCCATAAGAGTTTAGTACAAAGAAGTACTTTTGTTTAAGAACAGGTAGTTTTTAAAGAAGTTGTACTCTTTTTCGGAAGCGGTTATTTTTTTTAAGAAAATGTACTTATTTTCAGAAAGGCTACTTATCTCAAGAACAGAAAAGGAAAGTCATTATTTTACTTTTAAGAAAAGGAATTTTTGTAAGGAATTTTTTTTAAGAGAAGTAATTTTTTTTAAGAGAAGGTTTTGTTTAAGAAATGGGATTTTTTTTAGAATTGGTCCTTTTTTCAAGAATAGGTATTTTTGTAAGACTAGGAATTTTTGTAAGAATTTTTTTTTTTTAGAAGGTATTTTTTTTTGAAGAAAAGTTTTTTTTTAAGAAATGTGATTTGTTTAGAAATGGTAATTTTTTCAAGAATAGGTACATTTTTAAGAGTAGGGACTTATCTCAAGAAAAGTTATTTCGTTTCTCAAAAAAGGTACTCTCTACAGAAAAAATAGTCTTTTAAGAAAAATCAATTTGTTGTAAGAAAACGGACCTTTTTAAGAAAAGGTACTAATGTTAAAAAAAATTTATTTTTTTAAGAAAAGGTACTTTTTGTAAGAAAATTTATTTTTTTTAAACAAATGTACTTCTTTCAGATAAGGTATTTTTTTTAAGAGAAGATGTTTTGTTTAAGAATATGAATAGGTTTTTTTTTGAGAATATTTACTTTTTTTTTAAGAAAATTAACTTATCTAATAAAATCAGTGAGTGAGAACTGGAAAGCGCACAGCTCAGTGATTGTGAGAAGTTCTCCCCAGTCCCTTTATGGGATGTAATGGGAAACCATTTTTTTTTTAATAAAATGTTATTTTTTTTAAACTTCTTTCACGTTGGCTTTTCTAAATTTACTTTTTATTGGGTTCAAGACTACAATATATTCTAAATATTGGTTATAGGTTCCACCTAGAAAACTTCCCCTTAAACATGAAATTTGCCAACATATGTGAGACATCTAGTTAATTTCTTTCTCTATGATTCAAACTGTTAGTGTAGACACAAACCGAAGCAAAAGTAAACGACATTGTTGATAATACTGGGTTGTAGCATAATAGTGTTAAAACAAAAGTTGTTTAATATTTTTTCATTTAGCCCCCATCCCGCATAGTGCGATAAGGAACTTCGTTCCATAAACTGACAACTTTGATATGCCCATTTTTGTACCTCTTAGATAAATATTGGGCAGACAAATGGTTGGTAGTCACACAAATATCCCAAAATCACTTAGGATCGTAACTAAGTTGTGTATTAAATAATATTTATCGCAATGCCAATCTGCTATTGAATTTGGTCAAATTTGCCACGAAACTTAGTTCAATTAAGGGTGAATATAGACGTTCTTAAAAGAACTTGGGCGTAATGGATAACTTAGGGTGAGGGTATTTTTAAGTCGGTTCACCCGACTGAAATTTATGTACTGTTTGTAATAAGTTTTTATAATTACAACACTTTGCTCGTTCCTAAAGCCCTCAATTTTAAATAATCGTAATAAACATATGTGACAGCTGCGAAATTTCAGACTTTCCAATTAAATAAAAGAAATCAATGGATGTTCGAGCTCACGGGCGATGTGTTAACATATTTGTGTTACACGGTAACTGTTCGATTTCTATGAACACATTACTAAATGTTACATAGTAAAATAAAAAAAAGAATAGATTTTGTACTTAAGGCTCTTTTGCTATTGCACTTTCTTTTTTCTTACATCTGCTTTAAGATTAGATGTAATATTATTAAAATAAATAAAGCAATATTTAGCTCACTGAAATAATTGTTTTGTTTTGCCATAAACAGAGCGACGACAAAAAGTATTGAATAGTATAGACAACTTATTGCACTCTTTTTGCGCTCTCCTGTAGAGAGTCTGAGTAGAAGAGTATAAACGAGTCTTATTCTCGTTATAGAATATTTCAATATAAATGCACCATTTCGACAATGTTATTGCATAAAACAACACAAAAATCATAAATTTTGCAAAAGGCTTCAATGTTTCACATCAGAACTATGAATGGACCAAGATATGACAAAAAAAGAGAAAACGTTCTGAACCATTCGCCAGTTGTCGCTAGTGCTTTTGAATCATACAATTCATTCCATAAGTTCTCTATACTATTCAGTACTCTTTGGCGACGACGACCTGCTTGTTTGTTCGATGTCTCTACATCAATTCCATCATACTTATTTTCAGGCAGAGACTATTGTTTTACAACCACCACGTATTTGATGGTAATGTTGTGTGTTGTTTGCATGTGTTTACTTTGATAAAGGTTAACAAATTACAAATATGAGATTAAATTTAAAAAGTCCAATCTTACTGAGACACTTTATAAAATTATTTATTTTAAGGAAGGTTCGTAAATAGGGAATACTTCCCAGAAGATATGTTTAGAGAGATAACTTGACAACCCTACCGCTATGACAAACAAACACAACTCCAACACCAAAATAATGTGCAGACAAAAAACAACACAACTCCTAAAAGGCTATGAAAATGTTAAATATAATTTGTATTTCCTAACATGTACAAATTGTTTTTACCAACATCGCGACTGAATGTACAATTTAAAATGAAAAAATAAATAAATAAATGCGCGTACATCTCTGCACGGTACATGGGCATGAATTGTATATTCGGCGGCATCATATATCTGTGGTGCAACCTAATACCACAGTAGTTTTTCCTTACACAGACGACAATTACGTGGGGTTTTCTTAAAACTTTGTGCACAAATAAGAAAAATCATTGACACACTAGACGTGTTTTTGACGCACCACTTTCTTAGGTTATCGCTTATTTTGTACGGAGAGCTAAACGATCTTAAGCGGCATTTGAAATTATCAAGGAATTTTCTGTCTTTTAAAAGTGGATATAACTTGTGGGTAGATATATTTTGCGGGGAATTGATAGATAAGAAGAAGACTTCATACCATACGTGACATGACGACGAATATAATATAAAGCATTCAGAAACATTTCAGAAATTTTAGTATGTTAGTTTTGATGGAATTAATCGTTGGGGCAACTCACACAAGCATATACACTCTGAAAAATCTGTCGGCCTTTGATGTTGCAATGCATACATTGTCCTAAATATAGTTCATTTGTGATTGCTAATCAATATTATATGTTGCAGACAAAATAACTAGTAGGTCATAATATATGGTTTTGTGACCCAAATGTGGCTTTGTTTGTTGAAAACTGCTGAAAACAAAAACGTGACTGACAACAAAGAAACAAAAAAGCAACACATCTTCAATTTATGAAACAAATGATTGCAAACATTTATATGGTTCCTGCAATATGTTGCTGGGGCAATTTTTTTTCAACGTGTAACATTAAAAATGTATTATATTAAATTTGTCAAATTGCTTTTTTTTTATTTTGGACATTTTATACTTATTGCTGTCATATTTTGGTCAACTGACAAACTATCGTTGATTCGTTATGTTTATTACTAGGAATGAAGCGATAGTCGTTAACGAAAACACGCCTACTGTGCCAATCGTTTTGGAATTTTCTTCAACATCAATTATCTATGATTATATGAATTTAAGTTTGGCTTTTTTGTTTATAATTGTTTGAACAAATAATTAAGATTTTACCACAATACAACATTGTTGTCTAGTAACAAATTATCCTAAAAATTTCAATAATTGTGTAATTTTTTGAAAGTTGACTTTTAGGCTAAATGAGGGTGGAGGATATCAACAAGTGGAACAACTATGGATAATTATAATGTTGGTATAGTCAGTTGGGAAATCTTCAAATTAATCAAATTTAAAGCCGAAGTGAAATGTTTGCGTAATTTGAGTGGCGTTTTATAGGCTGTTTCGAATCCTACATCCATATAAAAAGGATAGCCATGTAAAATTTGGAATTGAATTTCGTTTCAAGAAAATACAAATATACATTTTTTCAAAATTATGACTTTATTGATACGGCTTATCATTGGCAATTACGAGAGAATCACAACATCTTTCAAATGACTTCAACGACTTGATTTATAGTACCTCATTCGATCCTACCAATTCTTCAGTAAATTTTCGATAGTATTTCGTATTTGAAAGCCCCAATGGACTCGGGGTTGTCTGCGTAACAATTCTTTTTCACGGTGCCCTAGAGATAATAGTCTAACGGGGTTAAATCGCAGCTGCGAGGATTCCAATGGACCACCGAGATTCGGGTGATTATATTTACATACTTATCCGGTCTCGAACAACCCCGGGGGGTAAAAGTCCTTACAAAACAAAGATAACATATTTCACCAACCAGTTCAATCCTTTTCCTTCACGCTGCAGTTTGCAATACCAAATATACGCAGGAATTCGTCAACCTGAACTCTCCAGCGGAGTCTTGGTCTTCCTATTTTTCGTCTTCTTTAGAGTTCGGTTTCGAAAACCCTTCGTGCTGGTTCGTCTTCATCCATCCTACTGACATGGCCTAGTCAGCTAGGCATTCGCTTAACAATGTCAATTTCGGGATAAAGCTCATACAGCTCAGGATTCATGCGTCGCCGATGGTCGCCGTTGTGCACTATAGGGCCATGAATATTTCGGAGTATTTTTCTCTCGAAGACTCCTACAGATGTTTCGTCTGCTTGTGATAATACCAAGGATTCTGCGCCTTAAAGAAAGACAGGTTGTATTAGAGACTGGTAGATTTGAAGTTTTGTACTCGAGAGAGGGCTTTATCTCTAAAGTATTTGCTTAGCCCAAAAAAAAACATCTATTCGCAAAAACAATTCTCCGCTTGAACTCAAGGCTGACGTTATTGTTTTTGCGCCTAAGCGCGTAGAGGCCCTGCTCGTTGAAACTATTAATTTTGTATTGTCCTCATTTACTGTCAGACCCACTTTTGCCGACTCCTTCTCAATTCTCGAAAAAACCGCAGTAACTTCTCTAATTGTGCGCCCAATGATATCTATATCATCAGCATACGCGAGCAGCATGTGACTTTTGCTGCTGATGGTTTTATTCAAGTTGACTGCAGCGTTTCTCATTATGATTTCCATTAAGATGTTAAAGAGATCGCACGTTAGGGTGTCGCCTTGCCTGAGGCCTCGCTTAGTTTTGAAAGGAAGGTTCGGTAAGATCCTCACCAACTTTCACTGCGGATTTGGTGATCGTCGAGGTCATCCTGCAAAGGCATTGCTTCATAGAGTTTCTTCCATATCGGGCTATCGAAGGCCGCCTTATAATCGACAAATAGATGATAGGTGTCGATTTGTTTTTCGTGGATCTTCTGTAGGATTTGGCGTGGCGTGAAAATCTGGTCAGTTGTCGATTTTCCAGGCCTAACGCCACACTGGTATGGTCCAATCAGGACAGCAAAAATTGGTTTTAGTCTTTCCCACATTATACTTGATAGAACCTAATATGCTATGGATAAAAAGCATATTCCGGTAATCCATGGGCTACTGTGGCTTTGTTGTTCTTAAGCCGGGCAATAGCTGTTCTGACCCCGGCTTGGTAGGTGGGGTGCAATCGACGTCGTCGTCCAAATTGTGATCGATTGTCTCGGCATTGGATATCTCATGTATCAATAGCGCAGAGAAATGCTCTCTCCATATTCCCAACATGCCCTGCACATCTGCGATGAAATGTCCGTCCTTGTTTTTACAGAAGGGAGCCCCTGAACCATGGCCATTAGTTACGTTTTTGACTTTTTGGTAGAATTTTCGGGATTCGTTGTTCCGTCTGTATGTCTCAATTTTCTCACTCTCGCTCCTTTCTCCACTGCCGTTTCTTACGCCTAAAGAAACGGTTTACCTCCTTCTTTTCTCCCTGTACCGCTCAGTTGCAACTCGCGCTTCAAGTGACTGAAGCATTGCCATACGTGCAGCGTTCTTGTAATCATTTGCAATGCGACACTCTTCTTTGTACCATGGTTTGCTGCGAAGCGGTTTTTCAAAACCAAGTACGGTTGTTGCGGCAGTTTTTATAGAGTCGGAGATGGGTTTGCACTGCTCTTCAAGATCGTCATCGGTCGGTTGGGTTCTGTACCAAAACTTGCGAGAGCTTCCTTGAGTTGGCTGGGGCTACCTCTGGTAATTGCAGCTTTCCGATGTCTAGATTTCTCTGCGTCAGGTTTCGTACGATTTTTGCTCTACTTAATATTGTGCGAACCTTTGCTTCTGAATGAATTAATGAAGAGTTTCCCATTACACTCCATGAAGGGATAGAGGAGAGCTTCTCACAACCAGAGTTGGAGCTTTGTAGTTTTACACTCACTGATTGGGACCTACTGTTTTTCACCGGTTTCGAACGGTATTTTGAGAAGCTTTTTCTGGGCTAATTACTCGGTAGTGGCGCCGTCCCTAAGCGAGGTGACCGTCGTCGAAAGAAATGTAAGGTGGTCAGAGCAGGAATTGAGGAATCCATACACTCATCTACAAGAGTCGCACACACTACCCGATGGCCACGAATCTTTTCTGCTACCAGGTAGTAATGAGAATCGATGTTAGCTCCTCTGATCACTCGTACGTCCATTACACTGAATGAATTCCTTCCATCAATTACCACCACGCGATCAATTTGGTTCTTCGTTCTTTGATCACGGGATACCCAAGTAGCCTTGTGGATGTCTTTATGCTGGAAGCTTGTACCAATAATGACCATGGTTTCTGCCGCGGCAAAGTCAATCAGTCTCATACCGTTGTCGGAACTGTCAGCATGTAGACTGAAATTGCCAATAGTTGGATACAAAACACATTCTCCCTGCCTACTTTAGCATTAAAATCTCCTAGTACAATCTTAATGTCATGGCCAGGACAGCGGTCATACGTTTCCTCTAGGAGCTCTTAGAATATATCTTTGGCATCATAATCTTTCTCTTCTGTCGGGGCATGCACACAAATTAGGGAAATATAAAAATATTTCGATTTTATGTGGATTGTGTCTATACGTTCACTCACAGGTTTGAACCTAGAGACTAGATGTCGCAGTCTGTTGCCAATTACTAATCCGCAACCAAATTCGTGTTTTTTTTCATGGCAACTGAAGTATATATCGCAGTTTCTTTTTCTTGTGCAGCCATGTCCTGTCTATCGCATTTCCTGGTTAGCGGTAATGGCAGCCTTATAACTTTCGAGGACATCTGCCAGTTGGATACTTGCACCGGATCTATATAGAGTTCTTCGTCAACAACTAGGGGTTGTTTATGTTTTCTGTTTCGTTTTTGTATTTTCACTGCCAGTATGAACGGTGGCGGGAGGCAAACCCAGTCCACCGGGTTTTTGCATTTTACCTACTGCCAGGATACTTGATTGCAGCCGCCCATTATGGATCAGACGCTGACCAGGATGCGATATGTTGAACCTGGATTTTCTTCTTTTAGTTTCTATCCGCCGTTGGCCCGTATGTTTGGCTCATCCGCCTTCTAAGGACAAAAGAATATGCCCGATTGTTTGATGAGCTTCAGTGACATCAGTCACCTACTAAAATCTAAGACATCAGTGATCGCATAACACAAGTTATGCTTCGGCTCGGCCGAACTTAACACCGCTTCTACTTGTTTTTGTATACACCGGGCAATGCTGAACATCAAATGACTCGCTTTGTTTGGCCATAGCAACAACAACGACACAACCAAACACACAACATCACACATACTTTGTCCGAAGTAGCTGACGTATACGTGTGTCACATAACCACATGTTTGCTATATCAACAGCAACGAAACAGCCAAACACACATACTTTGTACGAAGTAGCTGACGTTTTAGTGTGTCACCATAACGTCGACTGCTTGCAAATGAAATTTTGCGTGGTCATGCTTTATATCTCCTTTCAACAATAGCAACAGACACATGTACATACATACATTACTATGTTAATACATACGCTATAGACACAATTTCGTTTGCCTCACCCCTGCCACACCACTATTTCATTGCTCTCTTGCTCGCTTGCTCGCTCATTTTTGTTTAACACGTCATTATTCTCTTTCGCAGTCGCAGAAAATCTGGCATTAGCAGCAGCATAAAATCTGGTTTTTCACTTTGATAGATTTAGTCCCTATACGCCGCTATAGATGTTAACACATCAAAAACTACTTTGAATTTTCACTCAAATTTTATCACAAAATTCTTATGGACGAGGAAAACTACTGTTTAAATTTGATGCCAATCAAAAGTGGTCAGGTTCGAAAACTCTGACTTTTGTGTCGATTTTTTTTGGAATTACCCCTTATAATAAAAACAATTTTCTATTAAAAATAATTTATAATAGAAAAAAAGATCTTAAACCGAATTATGATTGAAAAACATTTCTTTTACTTACATATCTAACCAGGAAAACACAACAAAACATTTTACTAAAATGTGTAGTAGAAAAAAATTATGAGGAAGGAGCTACAATGTTGTCGAAGATTGAAACTTGGAATTGCAATGTGCTTATAAGTTATTGAAAAAAAGTCGAAGAAAATGTTGACTGAAATATTAAAAAAAAATAATTAAAAAAAAATTAACTTACAGTGTTTTATTTATAAATGCACTAAAAACTAGAAAATAATTTTTCTCTTAGCCTCAATAAGTATATTCTTCTTCATGATGGGGTTGTACAATGGTCCGCCTACTTAGCACTTCAACAACAATGGTCTAGATCAGTGGTTCCCAACAGGTGGTCCGCGGACCCCTGGGGGTCCGCAAGCCATACCAGAGGGGTCCGCAAGATATCATTAGTTTAGACATTACAAAAAAAGCGAACCAAAAATGGATCGTTAGTTGAAAAGAGGATCGTTGAAACGAAATAGGTCTATAGAAGAAGAGGAAGAGAATGCCTCTGATCTTAAAGTTAATAATTCAGTGACTCTCGAATGGAACTTGTCTGTGTCTCAACTCGTCGGCGTCTCTCGAACATAGCTCGTCCAAGATCAGTGTTAAGCCTACTGCAAAAATTTGAAAATATAACTCTAATTACACAGTGTGTAATTTTTTAAGTCATGGAAATATAACCATATACGGACACCACTACGCGACAAAAGACCAAAAAAAAAAAGACCCGTGTCTCCCAGTTTTGCCCATAATCATGCACTTTTTTTTTATGGGCCCCCAAAGATTTGGGGCCACGATGTCATTTTTGCAAAAAAGTGATCATTTTGTCAGGCCCATATCTTGCAAACCGTTCGGAATTTTGATTTACTATCTGAAGGAAAGTTGTAGTTCTTGTCGTAATTGAAACATATAAAGCCAAAATTGTGAACATATAAAATCAAAAACTTCATCTTCAAGGCCAAAATCGCTAAAAACTTTAAAAAATTCGATTTTTTTACCTTTTCCCCTGTTCAGGTCTTTAGGTAGCAAACCGTTCAAAATTCAAGGAAACAATGAACTACAAAAATGTACCCAAGATCTCAATAAACATCTTTCTAGAGCATCTACAACATTTCTAGCTTTAGGTTAAGGAATTAGTAGGGGGTCCTTGTCATTATAGCGAATTTATGAGGGGGTCCTTGGACAACTATTGTTAGGAATCCCTGGTCTAGATACTTTAAATAAAGAGCCTAATTAAAATGAATTAGTTAATTAATTTTCTAGGGATCTCTCAAATAAAACGCTTGCGTTTGAATTAAAAATGGTGACATTTAATTTTGACACTTTATTTGACATTTAATTTTGACACTTAATTTGACATTAAATTTTGACATTTAACTTTGACATTTAATTTTGACATTTAACTTTGACATTTAATTTTGACACTTAATTTGACACTTAATTTGACATTTAATTTTGTCACTATTTTTAATTTAAATTCAAGCGTGTTATTTGAGAGATCACTAAAAAATTAATTAACTAATTCATTTTAATTACGCTCTTTATTGGAAGTATCTAGACCATTGTTGTTGAAGTGCTAAGTAGGCGGACCATTGTACAACCCCATCATGAAAAAGAATATACTTATTGAGGCTAAGAGAAAAATTATTTTCTAGTTTTTAGTGCATTATAAATAAAAGACTGTAACTTAATTTTTTTTTAATTATTTTTTTATTTTTAATTTTTTAGTTAATACATTTTTAATGTTCTAATTTTTTTCCTTCATATTCATGTATTGTCATTCACATCTGACAAGTGTGCAAAATTGTAGTTCGATTGGTCAACTGCAACTGTGTTAAAAATGAGTTACTAGATTTGAACAATACAGACTGACAGACAACAAAGCAAGTTAAATAAAACACTGTAAAAAGAAATTTCCAATTACCAGGTGCAATGCCGAGAGTGATTTTAAGATTGCATGTCCATGTACATAGTATCGTGATATTAGTCACGCACAATTTCCATGCATACGACACACATTCAGTCAGCCGCACATTGCAAGTTTCCGAAACATGACCATTTGCTTAAGTGAGTATTTCTCGCATCCTTTCATATTTGTGACAAACTTTATCATATCTCAGATTCATCGCAATTGTAATCCCACAAAATCGTTATGCAAACTTTGCGTTATTGATTTATTGCGCGTCTACTTATGAAATGATTTATCATCATATTACTAAATAAGCCGATTAGCCAGAGAGATTATAAGGAAGTATGTTGGTAATATGAAATTATCTCGATTTCTGGTTTTGACTTAATAACGGTTTTACAGATGGCTGCTGCCTGCTTTTCTTTCATCCACTGTAGTTATTGTCTTTTAAGCTCTCAAAGCTTATCGATGCGACACGTATCGAGCGAAAAGCGATACTCTCTATCTGATGGCGCCGACTTGTTTATGTGGTTCAATCTTCGGCACAGATTCAATATAATTTTCGGTCTACGTTTATGTGATCAATCTACTGGCCATCATTACTTATACATTCAGATGCTAACGATAATCGACTACGTAATAACATGGTTTAGCCAGTATTACTGCGGTTAATTTAGTTAAGCCAAGAAAATAGCTGAATAAAAAATTAAGAAAATTTAATTTGTTGTTTTCTTCGTGCAAATATTGACAGATGGACAAGAAAATGTGCATGATAAATAAAATGTTATGAAATCAACTTATAAACCGACATAGGGTTAAAAAATTATGTAATGCTGTTAAAATACTTGGTCAACTAACCGCAATTTGGGTGTTACGAAGTCGTGGGGGAAGTTAATAATAAGATGCAACATTAAATGCTGCTAATAGTTCATTCGCCCATGGGACTGTACTTGAAGGTTGAAAGTTTCCAATAGCCATTCACTTGGGGGTGGCCAGAAATTATTCCTTCATTGGGCAGTCCAAGAATCACTCTACTTCCGCGCACTATGGCCTGGGCAATGACTTTATCGGAATCCTCCGTTAGCTAGCTAAATGGAGAAGGCGAAACGAATGAGCAGACTGTTTGGTTATGCCATCACTGATACGTCTCAGGATAATTAGGTGACGCTGTCACTGAAGCTCTTCGAAATAGTGGACATATTCTTCTGTCCTTTGAAGGCGGATGAGCCAACACTCATTGCCAACAGCGGATCAAAATTGAAGACACCAAAATCCAGTTTCGATTCCCAGCATTCTGGTCTGATCCATAAACGGCGGCTGAAACATGATCATCCTGGCAGTAGGTAAAATTCAAACCACGGTGGGTGGGTTTGCTATCCCGCTACCGTTATATAGACAATGAAAATACACAGAAAATATAATGAACAAAGAAACCCCCCAACTGTTGACGACCCTCGCAAACTTTATAAGGATCACGATTTAATGATATGTACCCGGAATGTGCGAACACTATACAGGATGGGTGCCGCTTTCCAACTGGTGGATGTCCTCGAAAAATATAGAGCTGACATCACACCTATCCAGGAAATGCGACGGACAGGATATGGTTGCACCAGAAAGAAAAGCTGCGCTATTTACTACAGCTGCCATGAGCGAAAGCACGATTTCGGGTGTGGACTTATAGTTGCCAAGAGACTGAGACACCTAGTTTCAAGGTTCAACCCAGTGAGTGACCGCATGGCCACAATTCGCATCAAAGCGAAATATTTCAACATCTCGTTAATTTGTGTGCACGCACCGACAGAGGATAAAGATGATGCGGTCAAAGAAACATTTTATGAGCGCCTGGAGGAAGTATATGAACGCTGCCCTGACCACGACATTACGATTATTCTAGGCGATTTTAATGCCAAATTAGGAAAGGAAAGAGTCTTTCGACCAACCATCGTTAATCACAATCTACATGATACCACCTCCGATAATGGAATAAGACTGATAGACTTCGCCGCTGCAAAGAACATGGTAGTTAGTAGCACACGATTCCAGCATAAGGACATTCATAAGGCGACCTGGATATCTCCTGATCAACGGACGAAGAACCAGATTGATCACTTGGTAATAGATGGCAGGCACTCTTCTAGTGTAATGGATGTACGTGTGATTCGAGGTACCAATATCGACTCGGATCATTACCAGATCAAAACTTACGTAGCCGAACACGGGATAAGCTAGATATTGACAAGCTACAAATACCGGAGATATCAAAGTCTTATCAACAAAATCTCACTCTAGTAGCAGAGCAGAATGCTCCCCCTCTTGAGGACCCAGAAGAGCAGTGGAAGCACATCTCCCATTCTTCGGAAACCGCAGCAAGGGCTGAAATGCTGCACGTATGGGAACGAAACAGTCTGTTACAACGAGTGCTGTGAATGAGCGGTACAAGAGGCTGAGAAGGGAGGAAACTTAGAAGAAGGTAAAAATGGCAGTGGCAACAGAGAGAAACTGAAATGACCGAAATGTGTAAGATGAAAAATGAATCCCGAAAATTTTTCCAGAGGGTAAAAAGATCGAATAACGTGCCGAATAATAGGCTGCCTTTCGGCAAGGATGAGAATGGAAATCTGGTTACTGATTACAATTAATTTTTAGTATATTTTCCATTGAAATCATGTTTTGGTTTTATTACAAATAAAATACAAAAAACAGTAAAGATAATTATAGCAAATCTTGGCACGACTTAGATTCGTTCACAACTTTCTAGTGAGGCCTTCATTACAAAATAATGTGGTACGTTAGCGACCTCTACAGGACAAATGTAGTACTCGTCGAGATATACACAACCATGCCTTGTATGTTACGATCGAGCCACAACCAAAA
The DNA here is from genome assembly GCA_963931995.1 of Phaonia tiefii. Lineage (NCBI taxonomy): Eukaryota > Metazoa > Arthropoda > Insecta > Diptera > Muscidae > Phaonia > Phaonia tiefii. The sequence goes on along the minus strand of OZ008371.1, from coordinate 34,853,741 downwards.
AGCTACAAAAAAAAAAGATTTTTACTATTTTTCACGGGCTTGGACAGGAACATTTTCTTTAAAACGATCTCGAGATGATCTTTAATATTTGCCCTCGACTTTGGGAAATTTACAAAATGTTGTCGCACGTTAGCGACCTCTACAGGACAAATGTAGTACTCGTCGAAACCTATACAACCATGTCTTGTATGTTACGATCGAGCCACAAATAAAACACTACAACAAAAAACCATTTTGACTATTTTTCACGAGCTCGAAAAATATTTTTTTTTTAAATTTTCGCGAGATGATCTTTAATAAGTGCCCTTGACTTTGGGAAATTTTTTTCTCAATCTGATCTAGAAAACACTATATTCTTTACCCAAAACTACCCACAAATTGTGTCGAAACAAACGCGAGTGATTGCGAATTTTCTCTTCTGTCATTTCTAAAGTACACACGCTGGAAACTCTGTCTCTTTCTAATGTTTGGATGCAAATATAATGTGTCTAGAGCTCGTCGCAAATATAGTATACTTGTGTCCAAACACATTGTGTTTCTATTCAATAGTACATGTTGGAGGCACAACGATTGATAGGTTATAATATATTTTTTTGCCCCAAATATGGCTGTGTTTGTTAAAATCTGGTGAAAACAAAAATGTGAAAACAAGAAATAAACAAAAAACAGCAGATCTCAAATAAATGAAAACAATGCTTGCAACCATATACATAGTTCCAGCAATATATTGCTGGGCTCGTTTATTCAACATGCATATGCTAGATTTCATTTAAAGCTATGGGGTGTCAATCATTTTGTACCGATCATTTTGTTCAGCAAACAGAAAATTATCTCACTTCAAATAATGTTACTGCTGACACCACTTTGCGGCGCTTCGATGTCTTAGTAGATATTGTTGATGTCGTCGGTGTTAGAGTCGTAGTCGCTTACAGTGTTTGCCAACAATTTTGATATTTATCAATGAGTGACAGATACTGGACCACATGTGCAACAGCACCATCACCATCGCCATCACATCCCAGCCTGATTGCTGTAACACTATGTTAAATCTAAAAACAAAAATACTAACACAAACAGTTTGTAAACGTTGTCGTATTTAATTTATTACATCCATCGAAAATGGTTTTAATTGTCAATTTAGGTTTTTTATTAATTTGCTGTTATTTTTCTCACCTGACCCACCTCTTTGCTTCCTTTCGTTACAGGTATGTTGGCCAGGCCGGCTTAGACATTGTATCTAACTCTTTAGATTGCATTAAACGTAAGTAATTATGTCATAAATTTGGGTTAGCTAGTGGCTATTGGTGTTTGGGCTAGAATACCGGTTACAGCGACACTTTAGTGAATTTGAAATTTATCATGTGTTACCCATTAGAAAGTGTGTGAAAAAGCGGTGTGGAAACGCTTTTGGAAAGTTTTATACGATAATCGTAATATTTAATTTATTTTTTTTACCAAAACATCTGAACGTGTTTAACGCACGCAACTGTGCTGTTACATAGTTTTATGCTACAAAAGATAAGGAAGTCGACAACATATCTAACATGATCCTTATAGTCAAATGTTGGGGATAGTGGTAATAATTCCCACACAATTTTTACATACTCAACCACCATTTGTAGTTATCTTTACGTTATATAACAGCTAATGTGCCACTAACAGATGTGTGAAATTATTGCACCGACCTCCAATTATTTTATAAGACTTGTGTTATATATTATGTGATCATAAGGATCATACTTCATATTGGGCTATTACAGAGAGATTTGCAGCTAACGAAACTTGTGATAGGAGTCGGTTTTGTCAAGACCTTGCGTAGCGTAGCTACCATTATTTTAAAGAATTTCCAGATCTAAAGCGACACGGATCAGCGGACTAGGGAAAACTATAGATTTACATAGGATCCAAACAAGGACATGAATTGAATTGAACTGAATTGAATTGAATTAAGTTGAATTGAATTGAACTGAACTGATCTGATCTGAATTTAGTTGAATTGAATTGAACTAAGTTACATTGAATTGAATTGAATTGAATTGAATTAATTTGAATCGAATTGAATTGAATTGAATTGAATTGAATTGAATGGAATTGAATTGAATTGAATTGAATTGAATTGAATTGAATTGAATTGAATTGAAATGAATTGAATTGAATTGAATTAATTTGAATCGAATTGAATTGAATTGAATGGAATTGAATTGAATTGAATTGAATTGAATTGAATTGAAATGAATTGAATTGAATTGAATTGAATTGATTTGAATTGAATTGAATTGAACTGAATTGAATTGAATTGAATTGAATTGAATTGAATTGAACTGAACTGAATTGAATTGAATTGAATTGAATTGAATTGAATTGAATCGAATTGAATTGAATTGAAATGAATTGAATTGAATTGAATTGAATTGAATTGAATTGAATTGAATTGAATTGAAATGAATTGAATTGAATTGAATTGAATTGAATTGAATTGTATTGAATTGAATTGAATTGAATTGAATTGAATTGAATTGAATTGATTTGAATTGAATTGAATTGAATTGAATTGAATTGATTTGAATTGAATTGAATTGAATTGAATTGAATTGAATTGAATTGAATTGAATTGAATTGAATTAAATTGAATTGAATTGAATTGAATTGAATTGAATTGAATTGAATTGAATTGAATTGAATTGAATTGAATTGAAATGAATTGAATTGAATTGAAATGAATTGAATTGAATTGAATTGAATTGAATTGAATTGAGTTGAATTGAATTGGATTGAATTGAATTGAATTGAATTGAATTGAATTGAAGTGAATTGAATTGAATTGAATTGAATTGAATTGAATTGAATTGAATTGAATTGAATTGAATTGAATTGAATTGAATTGAATTGAATTGAATTGAATTGAATTGAATGGAATGGAACGGAATTTAATTGAACTGAACTGAATAAAAATTAAATTGAATTTAATTGAATTGAATTGAATTGAATGGAATGGAATGCAATGAAGTGGAATGGAATGGAATGGAATGGAATGGAATAGAGTGGAATGGAATTTAATTGAATTGAACTGAATTGAATGGAAAATAACTTACTTGAATTGAATTGAATTGAGTTGAATTGAATTGAATTGAATTGAATTGAATTGAAATGAATTGAATTGAATTGAATTGAATTGAATTGAATTGAATTGAATTGAATTGAATTGAATTGAATTGAATTGAATTGAATTGAATTGAATTGAATTGAATTGAATTGAATTGAATTGAATTGAATTGAATTGAATTGAATTGAATTGAATTGAATTGAATTGAATTGAATTGAATTGAATTGAATTGAATTGAATTGAATTGAACTGAATGGAATTGAATTGAATTGAATTGAATTGAATTGAATTGAATTGAATTGATTTGAATTGAAATGAATTGAATTGAATTGAATTGAATTGAATTGAATTGAATTGAATTGAATTGAATTGAATTGAATTAAATTAAATTAAATTAAATTAAATTAAATTAAATTAAATAAAATTAAATTGAATTGAATTGAATTGAATTGAATTGAATGGAATTGAATTGAATGGAATATAATGTACTTGTTTTGAATTGAATTGAAATGAATTGAATTGAATTGAACTTAATTGAATTGAATTGAATTGAATTGAATTGAATTGAATTGAATTGAATTTGATTGAAATGAATTGAATTGAATTGAATTGAATTGAATTGAGTTGAATTGAATTGGATTGAATTGAATTGAATTGAATTGAATTGAATTGAATTGAAGTGAATTGAATTGAATTGAATTGAATTGAATTGAATTGAATTGAATTGAATTGAATTGAATTGAATTGAATTGAATTGAATTGAATTGAATGGAATGGAACGGAATTTAATTGAACTGAACTGAATAAAAATTAAATTGAATTTAATTGAATTGAATTGAATTGAATGGAATGGAATGCAATGAAGTGGAATGGAATGGAATGGAATGGAATGGAATGGAATAGAGTGGAATGGAATTTAATTGAATTGAACTGAATTGAATGGAAAATAACTTACTTGAATTGAATTGAATTGAGTTGAATTGAATTGAATTGAATTGAATTGAATTGAAATGAATTGAATTGAATTGAATTGAATTGAATTGAATTGAATTGAATTGAATTGAATTGAATTGAATTGAATTGAATTGAATTGAATTGAATTGAATTGAATTGAATTGAATTGAATTGAATTGAATTGAATTGAATTGAATTGAATTGAATTGAATTGAATTGAACTGAATGGAATTGAATTGAATTGAATTGAATTGAATTGAATTGAATTGATTTGAATTGAAATGAATTGAATTGAATTGAATTGAATTGAATTGAATTGAATTGAATTGAATTGAATTGAATTGAATTGAATTGAATTGAATTGAATTGAATTGAATTAAATTAAATTAAATTAAATTAAATTAAATTAAATAAAATTAAATTGAATTGAATTGAATTGAATTGAATTGAATTGAATGGAATTGAATTGAATGGAATATAATGTACTTGTTTTGAATTGAATTGAAATGAATTGAATTGAATTGAATTTAATTGAATTGAATTGAATGGAATTGAATTGAATTGAATTGAATTGAATTGAATTGAATTGAATTGAAATGAATTGAATTGAATGGAATTGAATTGAATTGAATTGGAATCCATCTGAGTATACGTATGTAAAGCTTTAGGATTCGATCACGTACAACCAACACCTTTAGCAGTTGCTACCTTCATGCCAGTGGCAAATATAAGCGATCATTCTGGGGTTAAAATCCACTTTTTAAACGTCACATAAAAGTCCTTCAAGATTTGGCTCTATCTTATCCAAGCATTCGTAGCGGTTTGTTAGCCACGGGCTATTAACTGCAGGGTGAATTTTTTTTTTGGTTGGACGCAACTTTAACGTTTTTGTAGCTTGTCACAAACTTAGTATGATAGTGTCCATATATACATGGACATGTCCATATATTGTGGTTGATATTGAATATTTCATGTTGGAGACACAATGGCTAAAAGGTTACTATACTGATGAGAGCAAAAATGAGACAGACAACAAAATCACAAAAAGCAAAAGATCTTAAGTTCAAGGAAACAATGCTTTCATGTAAATATGTGTATGGTTGTTCCAAACATATACACGGTTGCTGAATAATGTTACAGGGGCCGATTTTTCAACGTTTGACTAACTATTCATAATTCATAATTCATTATACTTTACTTTAGTTTAACTTTGTCCGACGAGTGGCTATACTAAATTTTGTAGACACCCTGTCATTTTACTACCAACAATTATTAGTAGTAGGGTTGCCAAACATGTTCGTCTCCCTATTTTAATTGTGTGGCTGGAAAAATAACGTGTTTGTAACTTGTCGTAAATATATTGAAAATTGCAGAAAACAAAACGTGACAGACAACAATGACGAAAAAAAACGGAAGATCTGCAATTTACGAAAACAATGCTTACAAACATATATATGTTTTCTGCAATAGGATACAGGGGCCGCTTTTCAGCAGGTTGAGTTAGACACTAGATACGAAATTGTTATGAAGCAGTTCTTGACCAACGAGTGATCAACCCTAAAATCCATACTAGTTAGACACTCGTTGGAAGTAGCGTGCATCATGTGACTACCTTTTTGTTACGAATTCAGAGGTAAGTTTATGATGAAGAGACAATTCTTCGTGCAGTCTAGTCATTTTTCGTTCGTTTATCAAATCTTAATTATCTTCGACCATGATCAAAGTGACAAAGAAAGGCAACTGATGCCCTGTTCATCGGCTTAGGACCAAAGTGAGTCAGTTAAATTCGAGTGAAGTGGTTCGACTGAATTCATAGTTGATTGCATATAGAGTAATTTACCTTTTACGTTGGATTTGGAATGACAAGATTCTGGAGCTAGCGACCATAATACGAAGCAAAGCTTTCGTTCGACATGGTGGAACAGGCAGTAAATATTACTTGCAAAATAAACCGTTCTAAAATCTTATTAAAGGCGGCAAGTGTGGAGTGGAACCAATCTTCCTCTAGTCGTAGTCGTACCTACAAACCATAGCAGAATATACTGTCATTTGAACACGCGTAAACTCTCCCATGGTTCTGTTTAAACATCCTCCAACTGAAATTTTGAAGTTTTGTTAAATATTTGCATTCTTATTGGCAGAACTTTTGAATACCTATTTTCACTTCTGTTGCGGATCTTTATTCTTATGTACTTTGTTTTGCGTAAAGGGAAAAATTATTTTATGTATCGCATAAATCACATAAAATCCATCAATATTAACAATAAAGTCACATAAATCAAGTGAAAATGTATTTATATTTTTGCGTGTTTTTTTCTCTCAACCATAAAAACAAATTTTATTAGTTTTTACAGCGATTTTTTATACTCGTTGTTGTTGTCTGGAAATCATAAACAAAATCTTAAAGGCGCCATATCCGTATTTTATACTTCCGCTGTGAACGCATATCCGGTGCTTACAAACACACAGACACCCAACGCACGCGCGCATACAAGCACACAAGAACTTAATCTCCTTCACACACCCATAAACGACTCAGGCTTACGCATACACGCATTCATAAATACACACGGCGACAGACACCGATTACTCAGTGTCAATAATAACAAGCATCGCATCAACATCTTTATGCTACACATCCTTCCATCAAGGATTCACAACAGATTTACACAAACACCAAGAAGAAGGTCAATGAGAAGAACAGCAAAGTTTAGGGCATGAGGTGGATAGTAGCACCAATGCAATAGCTGTGTTGTGGAAGGGAAAGGCAGGCGAGAATGTCCTCGATGGACAGCACCAGTAGCAGCAGGATACTGATGTTAAACATGATATTATTCATGTATTCATTTTGTACTTTCACACCAGCACTTCCACAATAATTCATTGTTTTCATTTTCATTTCGAGATTTATTTTGTATTATTTTTTGTCGTTCGCCATTATTGCCGCGTTTTTGCACGCGAATCGTTGGGAAAAAGCGAAGAGTAGACAATATCAACAAAAAATAAGAGAACACAAAATCTCATAAAAAATATGGTTGTTTTGATGTTCATCATCATCGGCATTGGCATTGGCATAAGCATCGTCATCGACATCACCATCATCATCATCAATATTCACTCAGTCACAGAGGAAGAGCACAGTGTTTGAAAGTGATTAACAATAAGGAATAAATCAAAATTGTTATTTGACATAAATCGTTTAAATATTTAGAATTTGTATTCATATCTGCATTAAATGTTTTTCTTTAAATGATTTTTTAAAATTTAAATAAAATTAACTAAACTTAATGTCTTTTGGTATATTGTCCATAGTTTTATGTACTAGAATAAAAAATATTCCCATTATTTATGGAACACGATTTTATTCATGTGGCTCTCGCGGCTGGCTTCGCAGTAGGTCATCCTGTCAGTCCAATTTCTCAAGACTTTGTTTACGGTTTCTGGTTCTGTCTCATGACTTGCTAGGAGGATATTAGACTTAAGGGTGTGGATCCATTCTGGTTTGTTCGCAAAGCATTGGCCTTTAACGGCACCCCACAAGAAACAGTCTAAAGGGGTGAAACCCCAGCTCCGTGGCGGCCAATTGACATCGCCCAGACGGCTGATACCATGATTACCGCACGCTGAAGAATCTCTCTTTTTTTTGTTTGGATGTAAATATATCGTGTGTTTGCTATTCAATATTACATATTAGAGCTTTGTTTGTGATACAAACACATCTATGTTTGGTACACCGTTTACTTCCGGAGAAATTGTTATCAGTCGAAGTTAATGTTATTGCTAGCGTATAACTATATTATGCGTTACTCTTTCAGTCAGTAATTTACAAATATTCCTGAATGTACGTGTAAATGAATTGAGTGATTCTTTTGCTGACTAATATGTTGCGTTTTAGTTTCCTGCCTTAACTCGTCAATCGTTCGTTTGGGACCAAACACATGAATGCTTCGACGGAACTATATGGATGCTTGGTATGAATCACGCATATAAATCCATGTAAAAATATGAATCTTTGCAAGTAATCATGCTACTGTTTGCATTTATATATTCAGACAAGTTTATCACTTGCAAATGCATAAATATTTGGACTGTGTTCCAAACATATACATGGATTCTGCAGAATTTGTTTGAGAGTTTAAGTTACGGAGACCATTTTTTCAACGTGCGAAATTTGTGCGCAAACCATCGGTTGTTTGATGAACGTTTTGATATGGTGCACCAACCTGCCCCATAAAAAGTCCGTAATAAAACACGCTGAAAATCTGTATTTTTGTTGCTGTTTGGATGTAATTATAACGAGTCTGTAGCTTGTCGCAAATATAGTATACTTGTGTCCAAACACATGGCGTTTGCTATTCAATATTACATGTTGGCACCAAAATGATTAATAGGCTTTGTGGCCTAAATATTGGTTGGTTTGTCGGAAACTGCTGAAAACACAAATGTGACAGACAACAAAGAAACAAACAAGCAGCAGATCTTCAGTTCGTGAAAACAATGCTTGCAAACATATACATGGTTTCTGCAATATGTTGCTGGTGCCGTTTGTTATTCAGTGTGTGGCTCAGTACTGCTCGCCATTAATTGAACAGTCGCTGCCAGCAACATTTTCGAAACAATGTTCCAAACATATACATGGTTCCTGCAATATGTTTTTTGTGCAGATTTTTATTCAGTGTGTGGCTCAGTACTGCTCGCCGTTGATTGAAGTTTCGCTTCCAGCAGCATTTTCAAAAAAATGTGCCAGTGATGCAGCAACTTTAAAATCTACACCAAACTGTCAGTCTCTGTGGATGCACTGGTTTCTCGACAATGACGTGCAGATGTTTCGATCCCCAGTATCGGTAAATTTTCTTTGTTTGCATAGCCGCCGAGATGCCACGTCAGAGAAATATATTTTTTGGTCAAATTTGGCCAATCCGATTGGAGATTCTGTAAGGCCCAACTTGATAAGCCGTAACGAAGTGGATGGTGATTTGCCTTCAATTGCTGAGTTAATTAGACCTTGTAAACGAATAATCAGATATTTTTGTAAAATTCTCATCATCCTGGTAGATATTATATTCTTATATTCCATCGAATTTCTTTCGTTGATTTTTTACAGTTTAAGCTGAAGACTCAGAACTGTAAAATAAAGTTTTTTGTATTTTCCAATTTTCTTCGAGTGTAAGGCGACCCCTTTCTTAAATTTCTAATCTTTAGCTACTTACCTACGACTTCATCAACTGGTCATCTACTTCGCAATAGCGGCCAGTTCAAATTGCAAATTGTACATAGCCCACCCTTTAGTATAGGATTTGGTTGGCCTATCGGTGTTGACCGAAAGACACCAATCTCGGCAGTGTAAAATTTTAGTTCATGCCCGCTATAAAAAAACTACCTCAGCTACATATTGCGGGAACCATGTACATGTTTGCAAGCATTGTTTTCGTGAATTGAAGATCTACTGCTTTTTGTTTCTGTATTGTCTGTCACGTTTTTTTTACAGCAGTTTTCAACACAACAGCCACTTTTGGGTCACAATTACATATATTATAAGCTATTAATTTTTGTGTCCCAAACATGTTATATTGAATGGCAAACACAATGTGTTTGGACACAAGTATACTAAATTTGCGACAAATACGTTATATTTGCATCTAAACAACAAAAAGAGGCAAATTTTTCAGCATGTATGACTTTATCAATTGGCCATCTACTTTGCAATAGCGGCGAGTTCAAATTCCAAATTTTACATAGCCCACCTTTTAATATAGAACTTGTTTTTAGGCTTTCGGTATTGACCAACGACACCAAGTTAGTTCAAACCCACTGAAAAAAATCTGTCCCAGCACCATATTGAAGGAACTATGTACATGTTTGCAAGGATTGTTTTCGTGAATTGAAGATCTGCTGCTTTTTGCTTCTTTATTGCCTGTCACTTTTTTGTTTCCAGCAGTTTTCAACAAAACAGCCACATTCGGGTCACAGATACATATATTATGACCTATTCATTATTATGTCCCAAACATGATATATTGAATAGCAAAAACAATGTTTTTGGATATAAGTATATTGCATTTGCAACAAGCTACAAATACGTTATATTTGCATCCAAACAACAAAAAGAGAAAAATATTTCAGCGTGTAAGAAACACAGCAAGAATGCTCTCTTGTTATCAGTACAACAACTAAAGGTCAGTTCGAAAATAGGTAACTACTACTATATTGTTTAGTGGATAGTTTAAGCTGCGTGGAAAGTTTTTGTGTGCAGCGCAGTAATCTAAAGAAACGATTTTCAAATCAAATGTGGCCGAGGACAATTATCGAGTCATGGAGATATAAGAGTACATATTAATATAATCCTTAATCGTTACAATTTGCATTGAAACCATTTCCATCAAAAGTAACGAAATGTCACACTGTGCATAGGTACAATGCTACAATATACTACACATCACAAATCCTCCCAAGCAATTTCACTTTTGCACCCCGGTACACAGGCATATGTAGGTGAATGCATTTGTTGGTATGGCTATGTGCAGCATTTTTACTCGGGTCCTTTTTTCGAGCCAAACAGTCTGTCCTTTTTGTTGTTCATCCATTTGTTTCGCATCCCCTATTAGATTCATTTCGAAATGTATTGGCATTTTGTTGTTTGTGTGTTAGTATTTATGACCATTTAACTTTTTTTTTAACATTTGTTTGAATACTTTTTGGCCAAAATTTGCTATGAAATTTAGTAATTTTCAATACAATTTTCTTCAATTTTGCCTGGTCGGCAATTTATGCTGGGAAAAAGGATACAATTGATATATCAAATTGCAGTTCACTATTCAAAATGAAAGTATTTTGATACTTTTATTATGTGCAGTTTTTTTTAAGGATTTTTGAATGAAATTTGTAATTGAAAATTTATATTTGAACACAAGCATTGCAAGGACTTGCTCAGGATTAGGGTAGTCATACAATGGAAATGTATAGAAAAGCGAAACTCGAAGGTACAGAGGACAGTTTGAAAAGGTTATAGTCCCACTTGTACTTAGTCTGAGTTTGAAAATCTTACATTCTTATTGCTAAAATTGTCCTTTTTGAATAATGCATTTTTCTAGTTATCACCGTACGGTGTTTCCAGTTCGAATTGCTCTATTTGCTTTTTCTCATCTGTGATTTTTTTTTTTTGCCTTTTTGGCATGCAACAGTATCAGAAATATACATTTTGTACCGAATGTAGTAACTTTTTCGTAGTTTCATTTCCTCAATTTGAAAAATTGTTTTGGTTAAAAACTGAATCACTAAAATAAAGCTGCATTCGGATGTAATGGTATTGAGGTTTCATCATCACAATATCAAACATGTATGAGTGGGCGGAGAGTAGTCGAGAGCGATATGGAGTGGATTGAAAAATATTTTTAGGAAAACATTCAAGTGTTAACAATTCATTAAAGTCATTTGCTCGAGTGGTCATAAAACCATATGTAAACATAAATGTTTCGAACAGGATGGGGCAGACAATTCGATAGTTAAACCATTAAGGATACAACAGAAATATGTATATAGTTTAATTGCAGTTTTTAGCACAATAAAGTGATAGCACAATATCACATATGAGTCACTTAATAATCGAATAATTAAATCATCATTGATGATTGACAAGTGGACTGCACTAGCTGGGATACCCTATACAACACGGACAGAAAAAATGTCAGGAAAGTGTGCTAACCAGGGTTCGTATTTACTCCCCCATGTGTAAGCCATACACATCGTCGTGGGGAATGTGTAATGAACGTTTACCCATTACAGGGTAATGGGGAAAATAATGGGGAGCTACCCACGAATATGGGGAATAACCCATCACAATTACACATTACCCTAAGGGTAATGGGAAAATAATGGGTTGCTATCTATGACAATGCTGAAAATGCGACAAATAATGTGTAGTTACCCACGGCGATGGGTAATGGGTTAGCCGAAATCGAAAATATGAAAAAATTAGTAAAAATTTCTATATCTCGGAAACGGAGTATCCAATCGGAAAAATAACTAATTTTTGCTGGTTTCTAAGGATTTTTCATAAAGTGGTCCAATTCGTATGGAAGAATTTATTTTCAAAAAATTCCCAAAATAAGAAAACCGTTAAAATAGGAGAAAATTGCTATAACTCGGAAACGGTGCGTCCAATCAAAACTGTAATAAAAATTGTACGTGTTCATTATAGATGTCTTCTTTTTAAAAAAAATCGCTAAAACTAAAATTTTTCGAATAAAAAATCGCTAAAATGCCCTCATGTCTTTATCTCGGAAACAAAGCGTTCAATCAAAACAATAAACAACTTTTTCGGGTTTTTCGTAAACTGGTCCAATTTGTTGGAAGAATTTTTGAACAAAAAATAGCCAAACTAAGAAAATCGCTTAAATAAAAAAATGCCTATTACTCAGAAACACTGCGATCAATCGTAAAAATAATACAAATGTTACCTCCAAAGGATGCTTTAACCCATGAATTCCTTCAATATAGATGTCTTATTTTTTAAAAAATCTCTAAAACTAAATTTTTTCCAATTTTTTCGCTAAATCGCCCCCAAATCTAACCCAGGTAACCCCGGGTAACCCTTTACCCACGAAATACGAACCCTGCTGCTAACGAATACATTCCTGGGCACAGCGAAAATATTCTCTATAGCTACGGCAAAATCGTGGAATGTAAGAAACTGTTCATCGATGCAGTGAATTGTTTATGTTCTTGCGATGAATTGTGTACATTATCTGAACTTTGATCACTCTACTTATAGTCTCCGAGGTGTGGATTTGTTTTTCAATGCATATGCTGTTGGGAAGTCGTTAAAGAACCCATGATCAGAGTGCATAACTTTCTTCAAGAAACACTTCTATAAAGTTCTCCATTATTTTCGACAAAGGAGTTAAAAACGGAAGGATGGTGAGCAACATCAGTGGTGCCAAACTACATTACGATTTATATAAAGGCTCGGGCATGTAAAATTTGGAATCTGAACCCCCTTTATTACGACGCAAATGGCCAATTTTACATTTATCATGTATAAATTATTAGCTAGAGGTTAGAAATTTACGTGAAGTGTAGCTCTACGCTTGAAGACAATTGGGAAATATTAAAAACTTTCTTCCAAAGTTTTGAGTCTTCAACTCAAACTGTAAGAAATACAAAATAAATTCGATAGATAAATATAAGTAGAGCCATCATCGCAGTTCGTGGATCAATTTGGACCTTACTGGACAAAATAAATCGTGTACGTTTTGTCGAAGCGGATACATCGTGTACATTCAGTAGAAGTGGAAAATGTTGCCACTGTAGCTGAAATATATTCTATCGTTGCCCAGGCACCAGCACGTGTAGGAAAAAAGTCATAGGCAAATGATTGAGAATAGAAGGCTCCCAATCTTTGGCAGCTACGTATAACAAGAAAACGCTCGAACAAAAATTTCTGAGTTGAAAGACCAGAACTTGTATTTTTGCAAAACATTAGTTTTACCGAAAACTTCAATAACTTTTTAATAACTAAACTGCATTTTACTCCTCATTAAATGTGGTTTATAATAAATTCAAGAGTAATACGGTTTCCTTATAAAATAATGTGTAAATGTATCGCCAAATTTGACAAAACTGCGAAAAATTTGAAAAAAATTTATTTGTTGGACAAATACACACAGATTTCTTAAGTTTTCTTAAATAACGTATATACTGTTCAAAAGGGCTAAGTTCGGTCTTTCAAAAACTCTTAAGAAACTGAAAATCGGTTGATAACTACCTAAGTTACGGCCTTATAACCGCAAAAGGTAATAATACCGGGTTATTTACCCGCAAGCCAAGATTTTGGGGGTGTTTGGAAAATTTCACAAATGGATTCTTGTTTTACTCAACAGCACCTATGAGAAAAATGGTATCACTTCGCAGGTATTTAGGTCTGTCACACAGTGCAATTTTTGTTTGTTTGTAACTTTTTAATCTTTATTACTTTTAACTGGCTCGGAGCCGCCTCCGAGAGCCCCCAGGTAAAGTGTTGCACTAAGTCATGAATAGGTCACCAATAATGCTCCTTTGTAGGGCTCTTTTGTGATAGTGTTTATAAAAAATGTTGTAGTATTTTTTACATCCTTTCGTTACCGAACTTACATTGCTCAAGCTCACCGCATTTCCTGGGTGGTGGTAAAATATTTTCTACTATGTCCTTGTATGACAACCGTGAGCAGAAAACTTAGATCGGATCAGTACCATTACGTCGGACGTATAACAAAATAAAAATTTCAGGAGTGGCCAGAATATGTCAAATTCAGTTACTATTAAAATCAACGAATCAACTTTGTATTATAATAAAAAGGATACCCCTGTTTTGTGCTGAAAATAAGGGGTGTCGATACTTTTTAAATTTAGTGTAATTTTTTCTTTGTACAATTGGCAACTCTGAAATTTTGCAGCTGCCATATGTGTTTATTCCGATTGTTAAAAATGGAGCGCTTTACGACAGAACAACACGCTGAAAATTTTTTATTTTTTGATGTTTGGATGCCTATATAACGTGTTTGTAACTTGTCGCAAGTATAGTATACTCGTGTCCAAACACATTCTGCTTGCTATTCAACATAACATGTTTGGGACACAATGATTAATAGGTTGTAATAAGAGTATTTGTGAACAAAATGTGACTGTGTTGGCTGAGAACTGCCGAAAATACTGCTGCCTATTACAATAAAGAAAAAAGAAGAACCAGTTCTTCAATTCACGATAACAGTGCTTGCAAACATGTACATGGTTCCTGCAATATGTTGCAGGGGCCGTTATTTTTCAGCGTGAATGCGTTATAATTGTGAAAACTTATTACAAAAATTTGGAAAGTTATGCTGAGGCCGCTTGAAAACTTCGAAAAATGCGCAGTCAAGAAAGTGTACCTAATGTGTCAACCATTCAAAAATTTGAAGTAACGGATCGGTTATGGACAGTAAGACTCCTGTGCGTCAACGTCGTGGTCGGCGTCTTGAAAACATTGCTGCACGCAAAGAAAAAAAACGCACAATCAAGAAAGTGTACCTAATGTGTCAACCATTCAACAATTTGAAGTAATGGATCGGTTATGGACAGTAAGACTCCAGTGCGTCATCGTCGTGGTCGGCGTCTTGAAAACATTGCTGCACGCAAAGAAAAAAAACATTTATTGCTCGGTTGCCACAACAATACTTTGATTGATTTGTATTAATTTATTAATCGCAACCGTTTACGTAGTTCTCCCAAATATACTCATATATCGCAAATGTGTATCATGTTGTTGCAAACGAGATTTCGTTTGCATTAAACGCGTACAAAATAACATTTGTCGCAAGTTAAAAACCGTTTGCGACAACTGAAATTAGCCATTTTTCTAATGAGAGCACAGATTACGAAGAACGTAAATTTCTCTCATTCTGTCGACTGTATACACAGTCCACTCGTTTGACATACACACTCACGCATACACATAAAAGGTTTTTGCCTTGTCAATATATCTTGGATGGACAACAAAACAAACTTTATGGGTAAAACCAAAATCATAAAAGTTGGAAATTTACACAAAAAAAGCTTTGGAAACCATAAATATAAATTTTAATGTATGTACAAGTAGCGTAGTACTGAGTAGAGTAACTACAACTACAACTCGGATTCTGTAACTACAACTCGGTTGCTGTAACCGAAAGAACAGTTGGTGGAACCGTTTTTCGTTTATCACAAACGTTTTTTCAGCTTTGATTTTTCATAGCTCGTTTACTGCAAACGTTTTCAGTTGTCGCAAACGTTTTTTTAGTTAGGATCAACTACAACTCGGTTGCTGTAGCCGAGGGAACAGTTGGCGGGACCGTTTTTCGTTTCTCGCAAACGTCGTTTTCAGCTTATGTTTTTCATAACTCGTTTGCTGCAAACATTTTTCGGTTTTCCCAAACAAAATAACATGTATGGGTTAACCGAAGTTCGTTTCTCCCAACTACAGTCCCCAAACAAACTTCAGTTATCTGAGATTTCGTTTGGGAGGAACGAATTTTTTCTTTGCGTGTGCTGTAGACGAGATGTCGCCAAAAAAACGAAAACATCAATTCCGCATCGTTCTCAACAACTTAAAATCACTACGCAGTGAATTTTGACAAAAGACCTCCATCTTCATGCGTACAAAATTCAGCTTACTCAGGATCTCAAACCAGCAGAACATGGAAAGCGCCGGCAATTCGTTCAATGGCTAATGGAGCAAAGTGAGGTCGGTGCGAATTTAAATGGCTTCGTGCATACACCATATTGTCAAATGTGGATGTCGAAAAATATTCATTCAATCCATGAGAAACAAATGCACCCACAACGAGCATCTGTTTGGAGTGGATTTTAGTCAAGCGGCGTGATTAGGCCTTACTTTTTTGAAGATGAGGCCGAAGTTGCAGTGACTGTGAATGGAAGTCGTTACAGGAACATGATAACGGAGGGCTTGTACACCCAACTGGACGGCTTCGATTTGGACGACATGTAGTTTCAGCAAGACGGCGCCACCTGCCACACCGCACATGAAACAACCGATTTGTAGCAGCAACGATTTGTAGCACAAATTATGTCAAGGAATTCTGATATCAACTGGCCGCCAAGATTATGCGATTTAACGCCGTGCGATTTCTTATTGCGGGGTTTTTTTGAAATCTCGGACTCATGCGAATAATCCATAAACAATTCCTGAGCTCAAATCCGAGTTCCAAAGCGTCCTTTCGTGAGAGACAGGCACAAAAACAAATGGTTTCTCGTTACATCCTATGAAGGGATTAGGAAGACCTTATCATAAACTAGCTAGTTGTGCGCTTTCTAGGTTTACATTCTCACTGTTTGGGACCTACAGTTTTACACCTGTTCCGAACAGTATTTTGGGAGGCTTTTTCATGGGTAAATACTGGGATTGCCGCCTTCACAAAGCGTGGTGACCGCCGTCGTAAGAAATTTAGGGGGATCGGAGCAGGGATCCACCGGCGGCCACTGAGATACAGCGACATCTCTGTGAAAATTTCATAAAATGCAGCCACATCTCTGTGGAAAAGCCATGGAAAATTTCATCAAAGAATAATGGCCTGTCATCAGAACCATGGGGGCCATTTGACGGATATTTTATTCCATTTTTAATCGCACCATGTCTTCTTTATATTTCAATATAAAAATCACAACGATCTCAAAAAATACAAATCTTTATTTTAAAATGAAAAAGTGGATTCTTACTGAGTCACCCTATATCGTTCTTTTTGAAATGAATAAGTAATACAAATTAAAACTTAAATAATAAATAATAAATAAATAAAATATTTTTCAAAAATTAAATAATATAATAATAACTTGTATTGTTCCCTACTTACTAAGGACATCATTTCGCTTGTTCCTACTCCTGGCGCTGGTTTACCCTTAACCTAATATAAAAGGATACAAATGACAGACAAATTTAAAATTCATATTACAATGGTACTCAATTAATGAATATATCAATATATACTGCAATCAAAAAACCATTTAAATATTTGCATTCGTTTCCCTGTGTGTGTGTTCGCTCAAACAAATCGCCAGCCACCCCCATTTTTCAGGCCCACATGCATTCGCGAACATATGCAGGCATACAGGTCTCGCATCTAGTTTCCCGGTACACTGGCATTCTGGCATCCTGCCTGCCACCTGTCATCCATGCCCCTGGCACTTGTTTGCAATTCGGTTTCTTTTCATTTTGCCACATCAATAACGCAACCCTTCTCCAGCCTGTGCGCGCAAAAGTAAATACGCGCACAAAAAGTCGCGGCGCCATGGAATGAGACGTCAATAAAAACGCTTTTGGCGTGAATTATAACAATAAACACACAACGGCAGGCAGGCAACGACAAACGCGACAACATCGCGAGACGTCGAGTGCATTGGATGGTGACGATAAAAGCAGTGAACATACACAGACCCAGGTAACCGGAAAGAGAGAATTCACTCTAACACGCGTTAAGAGGGCTTATTGTATGCACAAGGAATGGAATGAAAAAAAAAAATTGCAAAACTTCGAGTAGGTTAAATGAATGACTCATTGCTGCGTGTAAAAAGGGGTAGAACTGCAATGGTGGCCGTACACAGCAGCTGCAAGGTTATGCAGCCTGTAAGTAAGAGTTTGCTTAAATTAGTTCAAGGGTATTAATTACTGGAAGGAAGAAAGACTCGCAATGAATGGTAAGTTGGTTTCGAGAAAGTGCTAATTGCTTTAGGAAAGTGTTAACACAATGTGGGTAGTTGTTTCTGGAAAATTATAAATTTCATAGCTGGTGGGGTTGAGGTTTATGACGCTGTAGTAAAAGCCGCTCAAGGATTACTTTTTAAAAATCTCATTACACTTCCCCCATTATCAATATATATGCTTATCCAACAGTCGGCCATTGGTGGTGCAATGGGTAGTGTGCGCGCCTCTTGTACCTGAGATTCTGGATTGGATCCCTGCTCTGACCACCTTAAAATTTCTTTCGGCGGTGGTAACCACGCATAGTGATGGCGACACTGTCGAGAACTGAGAAATGAAATAGTTACTGAAACTGCGGTTCTGAACCGTCGTAAAACTGTAGGGCCCATCAGTGACAATAAAACTAGAAAGCGAACAGCTTTCTGCTCTGCTGCTCAAATGCTGCCCTTATTCATTGTTATGATATATACAAACATTTGTATAAATAACGGGTTTTTCATTAAGAGCGCTACAAAAGCTTTTTTTAAAATAAAACAAAACCGGTTTTTGATACCAATGAAATTCTTTACTCCTGTGAAAGTATGTTCGATGCCATTATGTATGGAACTCGATTTCTTTTGCATGGCCACCACGGGCACGCTTACAGAAGTCCAGACGCTGAACCCAATTTTCGACGGTTTTCAAGCATAAATCGGCCGATACTGCTGCAATTTCACGTTCGATATTCGTACGAAGTTTATCAATCGTCGCTGGCTTGTTGGCATAGACCATAGACTTGACGTAGCCCCACAGGAAATAATCTAACGGCGTCAAATCGCACGACCGAGGCGGCCAATCGACTGGGCCATTTCGTGAGATAACACGTTCACCAAACTTGGTTTCCAATAAATTGATTGTGGCATTCGCTGTGTGGCTTGTGGCGCCGTCCTGTTGGAACCACATGTCCTCCAAGTCCATATTATCCAATTAGGGTCAAAAATATTCGGTTATCATTGAACGGTAGCGATTGGCATTCACAGCAATGTGCCGGTCTTGATCATCACGGAAGAAGTACGGCCCAATGGCGCCGCCGGCCCATAAACTGCACCAAACCGTAATTTTTTCGGGATGCAATGATGAATCATGGATTACGTGTGGATTGCTGTCTGACCAATAACGCATAGTTTGCTTACTGACGAAGCCATTCAGCCAGAAATGAGCCTCTTCGCTGATTGTTGAGGCCTCTTAAAGTTGGCCTCTTAAAGTTGAGGCCACTGACTCCAAATTTCGGTAGTAAATTTTAATAATTTCGACTCGTTGTTGGCTCGTATATCTTTCTATGATGAAATGGCAAACCTTACTGAAGAGAAATGTCGAAAGAACGGGAAAAAATATGGCGTCGTTTGCTGTCCCTATCGATTTACTTTTGTAGCGTCTCTGTTGAAAAACCCTTTACATGCACGCTGAAAATAACGGCCCCTCTAACATATTTTCCCAAACATATTCTGCAGGAACCATGTAAAAGTTTGGAACACACTTCAAACATTCTTATGTTTGGAAGTCCCAAACCTCCTTGTATTTAAATGCGAACAGTATCATGTTTACCGACAAACATGTATGCGTTTACATGGAAACATATGCGTTCTTCATCCCAAACATCCACATACTTACATGGGAGTATTCGCGTGTTTCCCCCAAACCTACATATACTTAGGTGGAAACATATGTGAATTTCCTCGCAAATATATTAATATTTAGAAACGAATTATTTTTCGCTTTCAATATAATATATGTATTATATTTTATAATTAATTTTAACAATATAGGTCCCATCAGAGAGTATAAACCTAGAAAGCGCACCGCTCACTTGTTGTGAAATGCTGCCCTTATTCCTTCATAGGATGTTATGGGAACCCATTCACTCATTCATTTCCAACAGTAAAAGCTAACTAACAATTATAGATATTAGTTTGAATTGAATTTGAAAATTGTGACCCAACAGATATAGTGATAACGACTCTCAATCTGATGTAAATTTTCTGTGTTAATTAAGGTCAGATATTCTAAGGGGCGTTCTTAAGCGTAAACTAATTTTTCCTTGCCCAGATGCGATTAAGGAGACCTTCTTACACTCACTGAAATGTACGCTTTCCGTTTCCAGACTCAGCGATTAGGACCTAAATTTTTACATCGATTTCGAATGAATTATTAAGAAGCATTTTCGTGGCTATTGAGTAGGGAATTCATGAACAAAACCGCTGAATCTGTTTTATTGGAAACACGCCTAGGACATCAAAACCTGGATGTCTGAACCCTGAAAAATAACTGCCCCAGCAACATTTTGCTGGAACCATGTCCTTGTTTGCAAGCATTGTTTTAGATTTGCTGCTTTTTGTTTCTCTATTGTCTGTCACGTTTTTTTTTCAGCAGCTTTCAACACACAAATCCACATTTGGGTCACAATCACATATGTTACAACCTATTAATCATTGTGTCTCAAACAAATTATATTGAATAACAAACACAATTTGTTTGGACACAAGTGTACTATATTTGCCACAAGCTACAAACACGTCATATTTGCATTCAAACAACTGAAAAAGACAAATTTTTCAGCGTGTATGTAATTAGCCACACCTCATTTATATTGAAGAACAATCGAAAATGCTTTGTAGTCTAAAGTCAAACAGAATCAAGAACTGATTTCAAAATTATTAAAATATTATTATACCAATAAAAAGGCAAAACAAATAATGGAAAATCATCCCTGATGAACGTAAAGCACGACGAAACAACAGGTTATAACAATTGTTACAATGTGTCTTTTAGACAACAACAAAAATCATTTCTAATGAGGACCGATGGTTCTCTGAAGATGGAAATAAGTTGTTTGCTAAAGTTTTTCTTGTGTGTTTTGCTTGCGATATTTTTCGAACACTTGCATATTGCAAAATTCTCAATTCAGATGAGTCTTCGTTTGCATTTAGTTTGATGAATTTTTCAAAAGCAGCATTCCAAACAACCGCTGATGAAGATCTGTGGCTAGATCTGAAATAGCTATACGGTTTGCCAGAAATCATGAGGATGCATTTGCAAAACATCTTCTTTTTAAAAAACTATATCTCTATTTGTAGAGATATAGATGGTCTTGAGCTTGAATAATAAAACAAAAAGTAACATTTAATATTGCTCTTCCAAAAAATTTTTAAATAAAAATCAATTTTTCTACTCATGAAAATCAGAAATTTATACAAGAAATGCCCTGTTGGAAATTTTCAAAAGATATCATCACTGACTATCATATCAGAGTCCCTGCTGACTTATCGAGCTGCTCCCATACAAAAAAGTTCATGACACCCCCTGAAATGTTCATACATTTGTCCGCTGTACGAATTTTCAAATATTTTTCAAATTTATTCTGAAAATTTTTGAAATACAATTCAAATATAAATTTCCAGTTGTATGTTTTGCAAATAACTTGAAATTCTATACGTATGACTCGCTGTTGTCAAAAAATAAAGACTTTTCCTATCGATATTCAGCATTGACAATACTAAGAGTCAGTCATGACCAGAGAATTTCTGTAATTAGTCCCCCATGGTTAATACATATCGCCGTGGAGAATGGGTAAACAACGTAAACCCATTACCCACAGGGTATGGGGTAAATAATGGGTACGTACCCACGACAATGGGGAATTACCTATCACGATTACCCACTTTAGGCGGCCTTTGCCATCATCGTGGGTAACCCATCCCCATTTTTGTTTGAAAATCCATACGAAAAAATTAGAAGAAATGTCTATATTTTGGAAACGAAGACTCATTTTGGGGGGTTTTCATAAAGTGATCCAATTCGTATGGAAGGATTTTTTTTTTCAAAAATCTCCAAAATAATAAAATCGCAACTCTTAGAAAAAGGGCTGTAACTCAGACACGGAGCGTCCAATCGTAAAAATAATAAATTTTTTACATCCATCTGTAAAACTCGCTAAAACGCCCATATGTGTTAGCGATTAAAAAACAAGTATGCGGTATTAAAGACATCTATTGGTTAAAGTCTCCAAAGGAGATAAAATACTTTATTATTTTTGCGATTGGACACACTGTTTCCGAGTTACATACATTTTTTATTTTAGCGATTTTCTTATTTTGAGGATTTGTTTTTTAAATCTCCCCTGCGATTCAGACCACTTTATGAAAAACCCCTAGGGACTCACAAAAATTGGTTGTTTTTATATATAGATATAAAGTAAATATAAAATATAGATATAAAGTAACCTGCAATGCCCCATTTTCATGGGTAGCTACCCATTATTTTCCGCATACCCTTTGGGTAATGGGTAAACGGTCGCTATCTATTCCCCACGGCAGTTATATTTGGTTACCGAGGATAACCCATTACCCACGAAATGGAACCATGGTTATGTCATAGAGCTGACAAGTTTACAAGACGGTCTTACATAGATTATAAGGCCTTTCACAATTTATGTCACCTAAGACAAAACTAGTGACATGTCACGAACATCTCTTATATAAAGTGTCAGCGCTTACTGACATAATCCTAAGAAAATTCTAAAGACAATAGATTCAAGACAAACTTTCCAACTGAGGAATATATGAATGTATTAAATGAATTTATTGGACTCGCTTTGTAGGCTTATGGAGGGGCAAATAAAAAACCCTGATTCCCATTAAATCCCATGAAGGGATTGGGGAGAGCCTCTCACAACCAGTGAGTTGTGCGCTTTATAATTTTTCACTCACTAATTGGGACGTATAGCTTTACACCGGTTCCGAACGGTATTTTGTGAAACTTTTTCATGGCTGGTGTCGCCATCACAAAGCGAGGTGGCCGTCATCGAAAGAAAGTTTAAGGTGGTCAGAGCAGGGATCGAACCCACGTTCGCATGTATAAGAGCCGCGCACACTAGCCATTGCACCACCGATGGACTTCTAAAAAGTATAAATAATAAAAATAATTATAAAAGAAAAATACGAAATCACCGCTTACCTTCTCCTTACCGAAAGCATGATTTCGTAACGGGTCCGCCAAATAACTTTTTTTTTTTGAAAATGCTATAAAAAAGAACTACTGAATATTTTCTGAAATTTATTTTTTTATTTGAATAATAATGGAAAATAATTGCATTCAAATGGCTGCCTCGGCTGGCCATGCAGTAGCCTACACGATCGGTCCAATTTTTAAGCACATTATCGATTATGTGCAGCTGTATTTCACCAATGACTTCACGAATATTGTCCTTTAGAGCGTCAATAAAAACAAGCAAAATTGTCGCATTTGGGGCACAGAAAACAGAAATGGCGATAGTTATCGGGTCATGTTGAACGAATTTTTGTACACAAAAATTGAAGAGGAGGATATTGGCAACATTTGGTTTCAACATTTGGTTACAACACAGCCGAAGCTACACTCGATGTTTTGCGCCCTGTTTTTGAAGATCGCATTATCAGCCGCAGAGCTGAGGTCGTTTGGCCACCTAGGAGCTGCGATTTGACACCGTTGGACTATTATTTGTGGGGTGCCCTCAAAGATAAGTGTTGTGCCGACAAGCCAGCGACAATTGAAGCTTTAAAGGACAATATTCGTTAAGCCATTGGTGAAATACAGCTGCACACAATCGATAATGTGCTTAAAAATTGGACCGATCGTGTAGGCTACTGCATGGCCAGCCGAGGCAGCCATTTGAATGAAATTATCTTCCATTATTAACCGGAAGGATTGTACTTTCAAATAAAACAAAGAAATTTGAGAAAATATTCAGTAGTTTTTTTTATAGCATTTTCAAAAAAAAAAAGTTATTTGGAGGACCCTTTATAACGAATTCTCTCTTAAATGCGCTTGTTTTTTTCGCCAAAACCGCACATAAATTATAGAAGCTTTTCAACGCAGAATTAAAGCTTTCAGTTTCACCTTTGTGTACAAAGTTTTAAGTTATGATTTCATGACCTCCAGCAGATAATTCATCAATGCTCGTCATGGACCAGGTAAAATTTGCAATTTAAATTCGATTTAAAAAATAATATTTATAGACATTTTTTCAAAATTATGATTTTATTGGTAACGTTATGATTGACATTTCTGAATGAAACACAACATCGTTCAAATGGCTTCCACGACTTGTTTTACAGTACCTCATTTGATCTAACCAGGTTTCAGTATATTTTCGATTGTTTGGGTTTCAATCTCGTGAACAACAGCGTCGATTTCGTGTTCGAACGGCTCAATGGAGTCGAAGTTGTTTTCGTAACACTTATCTTTCACGGCGTCCCAGTGATAATAGTCTAACGGGGTCATATTGGAGCTACGAGGCCTCCAATGAACTTCCGAGTTTCGGCAGATTATGCAGTTTTTGAACACAAAGCGCACAAGTTCGATTGAAACGTTGGCTGTATGGCACGTTGCGCTCTCCTGTTGAAACTATACGTCGCACATAGGAGTATATCACATTTAAAACCGGACAAAATTGAAAATAGTGATGTTAATCCTATTGCAACCAAAATACATTTTTTTTTTACCTACGATAACCGTTTTATCTAAAGGCAGACCCCCAACCCTCAACTCTCCTGCACATGCGCCACAACATCAGTCGGAACCCAGTCATCGTACTGTACGCGTGTCTTTATTCTCGGCGCTCTCGTTTATGTTTATCAGTTTTCTATGCTAAAATGGCTTCGTGTAGCAAACAACAGGAGATAAACTATTCGGACATGGATATAAAAGGTAAGTACTATACACTGAAGTATATTTTATTATGTTTCTTCCAAATTCTCTACTTGTATAGCCATAAATAAACAGCGTCACTTTTTGTCGCGTTTTTTAAAGAAATTTGAAATACATTAGTGCTTTTGTTTATGTGTCGCGCCTTATCGCCTCAAACTTTTTATGTGGGCATAAAATGTAGACTCTAAGGAAGTAGAAACATGAATAAAAAGTCCCCCAAACGTACCCCATATTTTTTTAATAGTACTTCAAACTGTATGGGGAAGATTATAATTATATTGACAAAGCTAATTTTTTTGTTTTCTTTTGTCATAGATCCTGCGGAAAGAGTGAAAAAAATCACCAGAATGGAGCTTTATAATAATATTAAAAAGTTCAAAGGAAAGATGATTGAAGAAAAATTTTCGTTGTTGGAAGAAAGACTTGCGCACCTAACTTCATGTCCGCCCGAAGAAACAAGTGTTCTTACCCGTTCTTTGAAATATTTCAAGACCAGTTTCAAAGAATGGTGGCCGGCAGCCCGTAATACTGATACGAGATTCGTAGAAAAGAATATGGAATGGCTTAATGTATCACTGGAACTACCTGCATGGAGCCACAAAGCAGACCGACCAATAAAAGAATTCGGAGAATTGTGTGATCGAAGCAAGCGTCGAAGAACAAAAGAATTACGAGACCGGGTACCTGTTGCAGAATTGACGTACGCTGCTAGCCTGAGTCAATATACATACTTCGAGAAATGTTGATGCGTCTAAGATTATAAAAGAAATTACGTCAACGCCTACCAGAGCTAAAAAGTTCCGAAAAGCAATATCGTCAGCTAAAAAAGTTCCAATGGCGAGAAAATACACACCACAAAAGCATTAGCGTTTTTTGTAGTAGGTAATTTTACAAGAGGGCAGTGGGAATTAATACAAGGTGGCCGAAAAGAAATGTATCCTTGCTATTCGCTTTTACAAAAAGCGAAAAAGAAGTGCTATCCCGCCGAAGAAGATAGCATAAAAGTTACAGAAACTAGCTTTGAAGTAGAACTTCAAGCTTTTCTGGACCATACCGGTTTGCGACTACTACAGTATTTAAAATATGTGATTGAAACATTATCAGAGTTGGAGAAACACCAACTTACCTTAATATCAAAATGGGGCTGTGATGGATCTAATCAGACACAGTTTAAGCAGACATTTGCCAACACTGGCGACGATGATGCCAATATATTTTTAAGTTGTCTTGTATCTGTGAGAAGGGTTGTTTCTATTAATGGAGAGACAAGAAAAATTGTATGGCAAAATCCAATGCCTTCTTCAGTGAGATTCTGTCGTCCTATCCGGGCTCGATTCATTAAAGAAACAAAGGCTATCACAAAGGAAGAAATCACCTATATTGAACAACAAGGAAGGAATCTCAAAGAAACAACTGCTATGGAAGATTCCGTTAAAATAAATCATACCATTTTGCTGCCTTCTTCAGTGAGATTCTGTCGTCCTATCCGGGCTCGGTTCATTAAAGAAACAAAGGATATCACAAAGGAAGAAATCACCTATATTGAACAACAGGCACGGAATCTCAGAGAAACAACTGCTATGGAAGATTCCGTTAAAATAAATCATACCATTTGGTGTGCAATGCCGCGACTGATACGGCTTCAACAATGAGATGCTATATATTTGGACAGACATCTAAGGACTTCAACAAAGTTGAAAGAAAGTCTCCATTCTGCACGCGAGAATTCGTTTCTTCGAGCTATTGTGTTGCACCTGGCTTACAAAGCGCCCTTACAGAAGTGGCAAGCCCGAACGGCAGAAGACAAAAATATTTTGAAAGAAACAAAACAGAAAATACAAAGAGGAGATGGGCCTTCTTGTTGACATACCCAAAGTCGGTTACGGCAATAGTAACGACGGAAATACGTCGAGAAGATTTTTTGACAATCCTGAATGCTCATCTCGGATTACTGGAATAAATATAGATTTGATAAAAAAAGGTTCCAAATCATTCTCGAAGTGATATCAAGCGGGAATGCAAAATTCGATGACTTTGCTCACACAACTGCCAAACTGTACGTGGAACTGTAAGGTTGGCATTCTATGTCACGTACAGTTCACAAAATTCTGATGCATGGCGCTCAAGTAATTTCAAGTCACATTGTACCTATCGGACAGCTATCAGAGGAGGCTGCTGAAGCCCGGAACAAACATTTCCGTAAATATCGCGTAGACTTTGCAAGAACATTTTCAAGAGTGGACTGCAACAGATATATTTTAAATAGATTGTTGCTGACATCTGATCCCTTCATCAGCTGCAACAGAATAAAACGGAAGAAAAAAAGCAAGTCCTTTTCCCAGGAAGCTATTAGTATGCTTCTTACGAAAACACTGCATTCAGACAGTTTCCACGACGAAGATGATGAGGACCAAATCACCTGTGAACTCGCAGACAGTGATTCAGATTGGTTTTTTTTAAATTGTTTTTCTTTTTAAATAAATGCCTAATTATGATGAATTATTGACTTTTATTTCATAAAATAGTAAAATAAAATATAAAATAATTTTGTCCGGTTTTACATGTGAAATACTCCTATGAGCGTCGTCCATATCATATTATTCAAGCTTTGAAAACAAAGAAATAGCTGAGCTTGTCACGGTAACACTCATCATTGACGGAAACGGCGGCTGGATGCTCATTTTCGAAGAAAAATGGGCTTATGACACTGCCATATTAAAAACCGCCCCAAACAGTCACTCGTTGTGGATGCATTGGCTTCCGAGCCCCAAATGCGACAATATTATTTGTTACCGTAATTCCGGAGGTGAAAATTAGCTTCATCGGAAAACTGATTTTTCGGTAAAAATGCTCATCTTCTAACAAGCCGTCGTCAGCCCATTCAGTCTTTATGCACAAGTCTGCGTCAAAAAGTGTTAGAAATGTTCAATTGCTGTGAATGGTGGCGAATTGATGGTGATGGCACTTATAACCCAGGAAATACTTTTATCAACTGGATCTGTTGACCACGCATGTGGGACTATCTGAAGATAATGGTAAAAAGGACGCAACCCATTCTGTATATAGTAGTATGTATGTCTAGTTGGAGAAATTTTGTCGTAACGTTTGCGAAAATAGTCTATTTTTGTGCTACTGCCATTCGCGCATGCTCATGTTGTAAAACGTTGATCCTACATAAACTCATGTCAATCACGCGACTCGCGCCATCTCTGATATAGTGCTTAAACCCGAATACCATTTACACTTGAAACTGCAAACCGAAAAAAAATATATATACAATTGTGATGCCAATTTAATAATATTTACAAACTGTTCCTAATACACAAGATTTGTTCGCAAAAATTACAGTATTTATCATATCAGTTTCAGTTTTTATCATTTTCAAATTTCAAAAGATTCATTACAAACACATATCAATTGGATACCCCAGGCTATGTGTGGTATATATATTAGACCCCGTTCCCCAAAATCTTTGGTTAAAGTCTTCAAACGTACCATGAATCATTCCCTCACACTCTGAACTTTATGATCCTTTCCTTGTGGCACTTTCCGTTCCAGCCTTTGAATGTGAATGTATTTTATGTCAAACATTGTATGTGGGTGTATAAGTGTGGGAAGGAAATCTCGCATGCATAAATTAATTAAGGGCTTTTGTTGTTTTGATATTTTTGTTTGGCAACACTTGCAAAAAATCAACGACGTAGGGAAAAGTGAGAACTTCCCCCCTTTGCCAATGTGAACAAACATTTGTGTATGTAAATAGATTTTGTATGAAGTATAACAGACTTTCTATGGCAGTGAGAGGCGATGGGATCGAGGGAAGGACATGGGTTTCAAACCATAAAATTCCTTTTGATTCTTGAAGCATTCACATGCTGACACATTCATGTATAAAAAAAAATTAAAAGCCCTTGTGGTACCCCAAGTCGTATAGAAAAAACATAAATAACATCAAATTTAAAAGTAAAACAAAAAAAAATATATAATAAATTTTCTATGTTTCCAATGCCAACCCAGCCAGCCAGCCAACATATCCTTGTATTCCATAGAGCTCAAACATCAACATCACTTTTTTCCAGTAGAAAAAACTTGTACTTTTTTTTCTCACATTGGCCCACCACTCGAAAGTTGTTCTATGCGAAGTGTTAAACAAAATCAATTTGCCATAGTTTTTTTAATATTATATTTCATATAACATGCAATTCTCGTAGTACTACAATGGCACAAACCCGGTTATTCATATCTCTATAAATATTAAACGACAGCCAAGGAGACAAGCGGACGGAAAGGCAGACGGACATACGATAACACTTCAAAGCACGCAAAGATAATCGCATCTAAAAACCCCATGATTTTTCTTTTGGTTAGGTCCTGTTTGCATTTTTTGTTTGTTGTTTTTTCTGTGCAAGTGTTTTTATTGCCAGCATTTCCAGGACTCGCTGTAGTACAAGAAAATACCGGGATGCGATAGTTATTTAACAACATGAACATAACCTCAATAAATCGATACAAAAGTTGAAAACTCATTTATCAATTCATGGCTGACCCGAGACAATCCAAGACTAACACGTTTTCGATATGCAACAGGGGGGAAATGAAGTGGACTGAATACTGGATGTTGTAGACAGTGGTACTCAACACGTAAAATCACTATATAATTCAGAAAGTGTGTACAGTACACCCACAAAGATCCTGACTGACTGAGAATGGCACTTCCTGTAGATGAGGGAAGACCAGAAATCATTATGAAGAGGACCATAAATCATGAAAACACAACCGGTCATTTTAAAGCTCATTACCCCTGAAATGTCATTGTTATTTTTATACCGTCAGATTCGTGTGTAAATCGTCGTCAAATCGACGAAGAATGATCTTCCAGATATAAGAGTCATTCACGCTAGTAATGGCTATTCGTGTGATATTTCTGAATTTCAAGATTCCTGTCGGTCACTGAACGGTAAAGCAACGTCGTAAGAATGCCAATGTCCTTCAATAAAACATCCCAGCAAAAATAATGGTGCCAAGGAAGCACAAAATCACCAAATTTTCACAGATAGAAGCAGTGAAATAGTGCCTCATTACTGGTGAAATTAATATGAATTAATAAAAGAAGTAAAGATTCGATTCATATATTTTGATATAGTTTCTCATTGACGGAAATGAAGCAGTAAAAGTGTATATATTTTGTTATTTTTGGGTGGCAATGAAAACACAACTTCAGATTTTTAATAAACCCCAGGCGGATTCGTATTCCTTATGGCCTAAAGATGACTTGGTGAAAATTTGAGCCGAATTGGACATCTCAAAGCATTTTAGTCAAAGTTTTCGGATTTTGGCATTTTGGGTGCAAATTCATATATACTAGAAAATCTTCATTCCTCGGTGCATTTGAAAACAAATTTGCACATTGATTTAGGTTTACCTGAATATAAACTGGATATAATTTGAGTAAAATCCGACCACTCTAAGGGTCCCAATTTTTAATTTGAAATAATTTGTAATTTTTAGCAAAAATTAAAATTTGGGTTTTTCGGGTTTTTTTTCCAAAAATTGTATCTGAATGAATAAAAAAAATATTTAACTTGGATTCCAATACCTACTAGCAGAAGTCCATACGCTTCCAATAAGCTATAGTGATTTTCTAGTGTATACGAATTTTCACCCAAAATGCCAAAATCCGAAATCAAAATGCCAATGTCCGATTCGGCTAAAATTATCACCAAGTCAGTTTTAGACCATAAGGAACAAGAACCCGCTTGGGGTTTATTAAAATTCGAAAATATATTTTCCTCCATACATTTCTTTGCCACCCTAATATATATGTTTATTGATATAACTAATTTCACCTGATCCTGTGAAAATTTGATTAAAAACGTTCAACGATTTTTTTGATCGGATTTCATTGTGTTATCGAAATGTTTCTATGGAAGCGGTTAATATGCATATTATGCGTTTTTGAAGTTGCTGAAAAAGCTATTCCTTTAGCAACACATCGATTTATTTTCTTTTTTCTGGAATGTGTTGTCATCCATATTGTGCTTATCTACAGTTTCATCACAGCAACGAATATGTGTTTGTAAACTGAAATTTTTTCGATTATTGCTTTAATGAAATTGTAAAATTTTTGTAATAAATATGTTTTATTGATGCCACGAATATATTTCATTGCTGCCCTGAACGGCCGCCATTACTTTGATTAATTTGTTTCATTAATGCGGTGAGTGTTTCGTTAGAACAATAAAAATGCAGCATTACTGTAATGAATATGAACCACTACTGCAATGAATATGCAAAATTGCTGCAATAAATATGCACCTTTGTTGCACTCAATATGCATCATTGCTGCATTGAATATGCATCATTGCTGCAATGAATATGCATCATTGCTTCAATGAGTATGCATCATTGCTGCAATGAATATGCGTCATTGCTCAAACTAATATGCATCATTGCTGCAGTCAATATGATTCAATTCTGCAAGGAATAAGCACCGCTCATTGCTCCAATGAATAAGGATCATTGCTCCAATGAATAAGGATCATTGTTGCATTGGATATGCATCATTGTTGCAACTGATATGCATCATTGCTGCAATAAACGTTATTCAGTGCTGCAACGAATAAGCTTTGCTGGCGCAATGGACTTGGATCATTGCTGCAATGAATGAGGATCATTGTTGCAATGGATACACATCGTTGCCGCAACTGATATGCATCATTGTGGCAATGAATATGTTTCAGTGCTGCAATAAATATATGCCATTGTATCAATGAATTCGTTTGATTATTGCATTGAATATATTTTGTTACTTCAATTAATATATTTAATTTCTGTTATGAATGTGTTATTACTGGGGTGAATATCTTTCATGCCTGTGTTGAATTTTTAATTTATTACATGGACAGAATGCCATTGCTTCGTTAAACCAATGACAAAATTTTGTTAACGCAATGTCTTGGTTTAACTAATGCAATGCATGTTTTGTAGTGCATTTGAAACAATGAATGTATTCCCAATAGAAAAAATGCAGACACTATTATCATTATTTGCCAACTTGTGAGCTTTTTATTAATTCGGTCTGAGCTGATATTTTTTGGTTTTTCTTTAAGCTCAAGACTGTGGAATTAAGAGAGATATCAAAAAAATGGTTTCGCATTACAACCAATTAAGGGATTGGGAGACATGCTCACAACCATAAACTGGAAAATCTGTCTGTTTTTGTTGTTTGGGTGCTAATCTAACATGTTTGTAGCTTGTCGCATATATAGTATACTTGCGTCTGAACATAATGTTTTCGCTATTCAATATTACATGTTGGAGCCACAATGATTAATAGGTTATAATATATGTTTTTGTGACCCAAATCTGGCATCGTTTGTTGAAAACTGCTGAAAACAAAAACGTGACAGACAAAATCTAAACAAAAAGGGACAATCCTTTCAAACATGTACATGGTTCCTGCAGTATTATGTGGAGGCAGTTATTCTCAGCCTGTTGAGAGATGGTTAAGTTTTAATCTCGAGAAAGCAGGTAAATGACAGTCAGCGTGATCCATATTATCAATATGGAATGAAAAAGAATATTGGGATTTTGAATATTTTATTGTTATCCGCAAGACCTTGGGTGATAATAATAAAGAAATGGTCGTAATATTAGCATTTTTGTAAAACAACTTTGAAGTTTTCAGGTCTATAAAACAGTTTACTATTGAATGTAAATGCATTAAATGTTTCGAAACCATATGCCTATCGTTGCATTTGTGAAATAATTGTGGCGCGGTTCGCCACAAGACGTTCTCTAGAAACCGGCCGGTTCTCTGGTCCGGTGCTTTTTAGTATGTGCTGGTAAAAATATCAGTAATTCTCTCGGAGAGGTTACCTGTTGTTGTTTAGCCAATCTCGCATACTTGCATCCTAACTTGTGAGTCAATGGAACGTGGTGAACTTAGTCCCTCCTCTGCCCTATTTCAAAAGGTTGTTATCAACCCTCATATATGCAAGCATACATGCGTTGAATCTGTGCAACTTCCCAGAGTTGAACTTCTCCTTCGTCAATGTCAACTTTTTAACTAAAAAAATTTCGACAATTTAACACTGATGTTACGAGGGCGGATCAATAAGTCCGTGACTTTTTGAATGAAACACAGTTTTTTATGCAAAAAAAAATATATATTTTAAACATAATCTCCTTTTAGCTCAATACACTTAGTCCAACATTTCTTCAATTTTTGTATCCTCTTCAAAAAAATAGGATTTTTTCAGGTCCATAAAATAGGCATTTGTTTGATCAAAAATTTCTTCGTTGAATCTAAATCTCTTTCCACCGAGCCATTTCTTTAGGTTTGGAAATAGGAAATAGTCACTGGGGGTTAAATCCGGAGAATATGGCGGATGAGTTATCAGTTCGTAGCCCAATTAAACAACTCCAAACAATCCTTTGAGGTTGTCACACGATTGCGTTTATGGTCAATTGAGAGCAAACGCGGCACCCATCTTGCAGAGAGCTTTCTTAACCGCAACTGATCATTTAAAATGTAAACCACACTGCCATATGAAACGCCTATGGCATCAAGAGTCTCACGCACTTTTACTTTTCGATCGGCCAACACCGTATCGTGGATTTTTTTCGACAGTTTCGGGTGTAGTGACCTAAATTGACCGTCCAGAACGTGCAGTGTCATTTGTACTTGTGCGACCACAACGAAAGTCAGTAAACCACTTTTTTACCATTTAAATCGATGGTGCAGAGTCCCCATAGTATTTATCAAGCTTTTCCTCGATTTGATTGGCGGTTTTTTTCGCAAAAAATATTGTTTAATGAGCACTCGAAATTCACTTTTTAACATTTTTATATAGTGCACGAGGTTTCATATAATTACGAGGGAAGTTCGAAAAGTCAAATTTGCTTCCTTTACGACCTTTGCGGAAATGGCCAAGTGAGCAGATAACTTTGGAAGTCCGGTCAATTCTACCTCAAAAAAAAATTTTACTTAAGTAAGTACCGGCCTGCACAAGGTCCATAGAAATGACAAAATGTATAGTTTACGCAGTAGTGGAATCTGAAGACTAGCTTGAAGTTCGTCAGACTAATTGGATGTTTGAAATTAGTTTAGCTGATTTTTACAGTGAAATCGTTTGATTTAGAATAATCTTCCTAGACATCTCACCCCTTCTGCACCTGTTCGTTTATCATATCAGATACCACTGTCCCTCTTGTCTGAAATGTGAATAGTTACACGGATATGTTATCATACAGAATTTACTATTGTGCATCGTG
Organism: Phaonia tiefii; assembly: GCA_963931995.1. NCBI lineage: Eukaryota > Metazoa > Arthropoda > Insecta > Diptera > Muscidae > Phaonia > Phaonia tiefii. The sequence continues at coordinate 34,819,482 of OZ008371.1, read as the reverse complement.
GACATAAAGGAAAATCCCCTAAAACCATAAGAACTGCAAGTTATAGAAGCAGCAGCAAAAAGTATCATCACTTCAACACGTCCTTACCGACTGTTTTTTGTTGCTTCCATTTTATTTCTTGCGAGATGAAACTAAGTGAATGGGGTTTTTCGTACTTGTTCCTTGTATTTAGCCGCATTGTAAGCGTTTTGGCCGTGCAACAACAAAATTACATTTTCATTCTATTTCATGGTCTTATGCCGCTGTTGTTGCAGTTGCTGTTGCTCTTCATAAATCATAAATTCACGCTACCATGCAGTTGCCTCAAGCTCAAGCCACCATGCGCCATGCACCACGTAACGACAACAGCGACACCAAGAATATTAGGTCCTATTTACTTGGTATTCTCCATGTAAAGGAAACGCAAGTCCTAGAGAATAGTAGTAGGTGGAAAAAGTGTTGATCGCAAGGAAAAATGCGGGGAAAACAAAATGTATAGCCACAGAGAAAGTAAAGAGTAAAAGAAGTAACATTTGTTAGTGGTAGTGGCAGTGGCAGTGGTAGTGGCAATGTTACCTCGTAGGGCTACATGCTGCCGCTGGTGGTAAGAATGATGATGGAAATGAAACAAAAGCATTAGCCTGACAAGGCAAAAACCAAGCCAATCGTATGGCTATGACAACACAATGGGGGAAACAAATTGGAAAAATAAAGAATGGAACTGTAGAGATGCAAATATAATGTGTTTGTAGCTTATCGCAAATATAGTAAACTTGTGTCCAAACACATAGTGTTTGCTATTCAATATTATATGTTGCAGACACAATGATTAATAGGTTATAATATAAATTTTTGTGGCCCAAATGTGGCTTTGTTTGTCGAAAGCTGCTGTAAACAAACGCTTAACAGACAACAAAGAAACAACAAAAGACCAGATCTTCAATGACAGACAACAGAGAAACGACAAAAGACTAGATCTTCAATTCATAAAACCAATGCTTGCAATCTTGTACATGGTTCATACAATATGTTGCTGGGACCGTTTTTTCCAGCGTGTGTTTAAAATAAGAAAAACTATTTGAAAGGGTAGGGTATTTTAAATGTTCCTGTAGGCAGTACTTCTTAGTTGGAAATATCTTGATAACCTCTTGGGTGACTAAGAAGAGACATGTCAGAATCCCTGCTGACGTCTCGATCCGCTCCCATACAAAAATCTTCATGAGACCCCCTGACATTTCCATACATTTGGTCAAAAGTCAGCAGGTATTTTCCGCAGTTTGTCAATATTGGCAATCACATTATGACATATAGACAAGACGTCCTTGAGTAACCATTCATCAGTGGGTGAGTTGGTCAAGTCGTCTTTAAATATGATGTCTATGATGTATCTGATCTATTGAAAAAGTCATTATATTAAAATTTTTTAACTGTGAGACTATATTTCGTTTTTACTTCCAGTGCATTGCGAGAGGTCACAGTGTTAATTATTTCTTTCTGAAATATTGTGTGTGTGTTCTACTTGACCCCTAGAATGATTTTCTGGCTAACCAAATCCTGTAGGTTCAACCTTTTCTTCGGCCCGGGGTAATACTTATAATGCCCTGAAAATTTGCATATTCTTTTAACATTTATCATATATTTTGAAATAAATTCTAACAACGTATGACACCCATTTCATATCTAGAAGTGGTTATAAATCTTCCAATTTGACGGATTGTTTTTGAATAACTTGAAAACCCATCCACATGACTCACAGTTGACAAATGATAAGACTTCGTCTATCGACATTCAGCATCGGTCTTAGTAAGAGTCAGCAGAAACATATTGCTGATATATCAATACGACAATCTTACAATGGTTCGAAGGAAATGGTTCGAAGGAAATAGTAGTACATACAAACAGCCACTCATACATACACTTATCCGATCTAACATATTAACCGAATACTCGCATACACAATCAGTCACTGTACAAGACGAACGATAACGATTTCTTTACGATACCAACGAGGAAAACGAGAAACAAACACAACCAGAAAAGATAAATTCTCATCCCAATGCGGGTTGGCAGATCTGTTACGAACCCGTTACCAGTCCGTAAAACATCACAAAGGAAAATGAGTGCTTGAGGACGAAAATTTGAAATTGCATTCATCTCGTGAGCGAACCAGGCTCGAATTACGGTCAAGGGATGCCCGACCCAATTCCCCTCCACCTTTCACCATTTGACGGCAATGTTTATACCTTAAAAACAATTTAACGTCACAGATTCATACCTGAAGTGCTAAAACACATAAACCGAAAACAAAAATTGGATGACAATGAAAATTACAACGAATGTGCAAAAATTGATTAAAGTAAATCCGTCTCGAATCCATTATATTGAAAAAAACCAGCACGAAACGGATACGAATATGAAGCCGGTGCGAGTTCGAGACACATCCGAAGACGAAAAAACGATCCGCTTTTTCGAGAGGAATTTCATAGACAACCAAATTCTGAAATTACACGCGAAAAATCGGTGCGCTTTATCCACCTTTTCGGATTCGTCTCAAACTTGCAACAGACTTCATATTCGAATCCGTTTCGAGTTGGATTTTTTGTAAATTAATTGGATTCGAGACGGATTCACTTTTGTCAATATTTGCGAATTCGAAACGGACTCGATCTAATTTTCGATGTCAGCAAACGGATTCAAATGTCACGTCCATTGCAAGTTTGAGACGATATCCGAAAAATGAAAATTACAACGAATTTGCAAAAATGTATAAACGTGAATCCGTCTCGAATCCATTACATTGAAAAAACCCAACGTGAATCGGATGCGAATATGAAGCCGGTGCGAGTTCGAGACGCATCCGAAGACGAAAAAACGATCCGCTTTTTCGAGAGGAATTTCATAGACAACCAAATTCTGAAATTACTCTCGAAAAATCGGATCGCTTTATCCACCTTTTCGGATTCGTCTCAAACTTGCAACAGACTTCATATTCGAATCCGTTTCGAGTTGGATTTTTTGTAAATTAACTGGATTCGAGACGGATTCAATTTTGTCAATATTTGCGAATTCGAAACGGACTCGATATAATTTTCGATGTCAGCAAACGGATTCGAATGTGAACTCCATTGCAAGTTTGAGACGAATCAGAAAAATGAAAATTACAACGAATGTGCAAAAATTGATAAAAGTGAATACGTCTCGAATCCATTATATTGAATTAACCCAACGCGAATCGGATGCGAAATTGAAGCCGGTGAGAGTTCGAGACGCATCCGAAGACGAAAAAACGATCCGCTTATTCGAGAGGAATTTCATAGACAACGATCCGATCCGCTTTTTCGAGAGGAATTTCACGGACAACCATATTCTGAAATTACTCTCGAAAAAACGGATCGCTTTATCCGCCTTTTCGGATTCGTCTCAAACTTGCAACAGACTTCATATTCGAATCCGTTTCGAGTTGAATTTTTTGTAAATTAACTGGATTCGAGACGGATTCACTTTTATTAATATTTGCGAATTCGAAACGGACTCGATCTAATTTTCGTTGTCAGCAAATTTCTCTTTCAGTTCGGATATGAATCCAAGGCATTAAATTTCGGAACGAAATTCGCAATTTTACTGAGAAGCTTCTTTATATTTCTACCGGTTGTAAACGGTCCGAAACGGAGCCGCCAATTTTTAATTTCATTGTTTCGCTTTTTTATGCTTCCACGGACTCGTACGAGATCTGTCAAATCGAAATTTTGCTGCCTCGTTTTTTATGTATTTCGGACATGTCATGGCAGTGAAAGGGATCCCCCAAATCTTAAATTCGTAACGGGTTCGAAACGGATTCGACAACCAATATTTCTAGCAAGGCGTCGAAATAAATGTATAAATACACCCATGATTGTCATTCACTCCACACATACATACACGCTGAAATTCTGTATTTTGATGCAAACATAACGTGTTTGTAGCAAATATCGCAAATATAAACAAATATCTAGTTTTTGATATTCAATATTACATGTTTAAAAACTACTGAACACAAAAACGTGTCAGACAACAAAGAAACAACAAAGCAGCATATCTTCGATACTTGAAAACAATGTTGATAAACATTTACACGGTTCCTGCAACATGTTGCTGGGGCCGTTAATTGTCAGCGTGTGCCACAGAATATTCACAAAAATTGCCCATAAAAACGAAATGATTACAGTTAAGCATATGAAGTTTAACACCTCACACGTCTTCATGACATACTGTTTTTTTTATTTCCTAAAATATAAAGTTGTGATTATCTTATGTAGCAGATAAATCGAACAAATTTATTTAGGTTTTGAATAATTCGCTATCGATTGTATTTCCACTCCTATGCTACGAAATGACACTATCACTGCATTTGATTTACAAACTTCCAATCCTTAACAATTTGCCCAGTGCTTCACAATTTCCCCCACATTGCCAGCATGCAACTACATCAGTAAGGGCAGCCACTGCTATCACCTCCAGCAAGGGCACCAACATCACTAGCTGTGGCAGCAACATCAGTTCTCGGCGAGAATACAAAAAAATCCCAATTGTTAAAAATTGTGGTATAAAAAAGCGAGTTAGTTCGCTTTTAATAGCAATTTGTATTCGAGTAAGTGTGAAATAGCTTTTAAACGATAAAAGAATGCGAAAGCGCTGAAGGAAAAAGAAGAAGAAGAAAATGCTGCTAAATTAGTAAATGACTTTTTGAGTTATTCTTCTATTTGTACTGACACTGCAGGAGCAGCACCAGCAGTAGCAGTAGCAAGAGCTACAAACAGCCGCTGATGTGGCGGCCAACGACTGTGATGCTGCACTCGTTTTGTTTTGTTGTACAAATATTGTGTTGCATGGAATTCTTGTGGCAAACATATAATTCGGTTTAGAGAAACAAAAGCAGATTGTTTTGTTGCAAACAAGTTGAAGAAAGAGACAAAAAACGTAGAAAAACAAAGCCAAAGCGCGTTAAATTGAAGAGCCGGAAACACTGATTGGATGGATGGTACTTGCCAGATACATGTTTTGTTATACGACTAGTGTAAGGGAGATCCGGTTTCCGGTTAGCAAAACGGGCGGTGGATTTTGGTTGGTGAAACAGGAAATTTGCTAAAGTATATGTTTCTTTCAATTTAAAGGATTGTAGTGGATTTTAAATAATGGAACTAATTCGAAATTTTAAGGAATAAATTTCTTTATATGTATAGAGTGTATAAGTATCGTATTAAACAATATATATGTAATATATTTTAAAAATTTAAAATTTTTTGTATGAAAATCTAGATGCTTATGCAATACAACCTTAGCTCAATACAATCAGTCAGAAATTTTCCAAATTTGTTATCTGCTTATATCGTCCTCGCTCATTTAGCATTCAAGTTAATATGTTCCTATGAGCCCAATTTATTTAGCCAACATATTTTTATAATCTCCGATAAATTGATTTTCCTCTGAATTAGTACAGTTACACAATTACTGATTCTTGAACTCTCAATTTATTTCGATTTTAAAAATCTTTCCGATGGGGTCCCAGCATTATCTCATTAGGTTTTTAAATTGACACACGTGGGCGCCTTCATCCTATTGAGAGCAATCGCGGCATCCATATTTCGGGCATCTTAACTGCAACCAAATAAGGCAATACTGTGTAACCAGTTTGTTGGATTGACCAATACACCTAAATAATTCTGCCCTTTCAGTAGTGGATTTTTTCTCTCTATTCCAGCGAAGTGACTCCCCCTGAATTGCTGCCTACGTATGAGTTTGTATTTGATATTAATCCTTGACTTAAGCTTTCCTTCTTAGGTGGCCTGAAACTAACCGTAGGCCTTACAAAGTGAGGATAACATGTTCCTCCAACCGGTTCGATGTTCAGTTTTTCTCCTCCAGTTGGTAACACTAAGCTCTCGTAGGCCAAATTCCTATTTGTCGATGTCCTTCGAATACGTCTTGGAAATACATTTCGCACTGGTTTATTCGGATCCATTCCACTGAATGGCCTCACCAGCGTACACGCGCTATACTGATAAGTATAACTACATCGATGTCAGGATAAAGATTATACAGCTCGTGGTTTATGCGTCGTCGATACTCGTCATTCTCTATTACTTAACCATTTACTATTATTCGGAGCTTTTTACTCTCGAAGACACCCAGTGATGTTTCATCAGCATGCGATATGTCCCATGATTCTGCGCCATAAAGCAAGACAGGTTGTATAACAGCCTGATATACTTGGATCTTCGTTTATCAATAAGGGTCTCATATCTGAAGTTCTTGCTTGGCCCGAAATATCATCTGTTTGCAAGCAGAATTCTCCATTTGATTTCCAGGCTGACGTTATTGCTTCTGTTCACGGCAGATCTGAGGTAAATAAATTCCTCCAGTACTTCAACATTCTAACGGATATCAACGTTTATCCTTTCATCCAATCGGGTCAATGTTCTGCTTCTCCAAATCATTAATTTTGTCCTGTCCTCGTTTACTCTCAAACCCACTTTTGCTGACTCCTTTTCAATTCTTGAAAATACTGCAGTAACTTCTCGCATATTTCCACCAATGATGTCTAAATCATCAGCATACACGAGCAGCATCTGACTTTTGCTGCTGATCGCTTTATTCGTGTTGACTGCAGCTTTTATCATGATGATTTTAATTAATATGTTGAAGGGATCGCCTAATAAGGTGTCGCCCTACCGGAGGCCTCGCTTCTTACTAAATGGTTGGGTGAGATCTTCAGTAATTTTTACTGAGGTATACGTATCGGTCAAAATCATTCTACAAAGACGTGCCAGCGTCACAGGAATACTAAGCTCAGACATAACTTGGTACAGTTGTCCCCGTATCGGGTTATAGCGGCAACTTTGTAGTGTACAAAGAAGTTGAAGGTGTCGATTAGATTTCGTGAATTTTCTACAGGATTTGTCGTAATCTGTATATCTGGTTGATAGTTGATTTTCCAGGTTCATAGCCATCATAATCAGGTCTGCGACAAACGGCTTTATGCGATGCCACGGCTAAAAGGTTTATTCCGCGAATAGTTGGTAGATTTACTCGGGATTCCTTTTGAAAACAGGACACAGTATGCTAAGTCTCCTATAATCGAGCACGCATACGTCTAGCCCGAATTTGCATATGAGCTGATCCTTGCACCCTTCTAACTCATAGCCGCCAGCCTTAAACTGCTCAGCCGGAAGTCCATTACCACCAGCGGCTTTGTTGTTCTTAAACCGGGAAATTGCCATTCAAATATCGCCTTGGCTAGGAGGGGGCAGTCGACACCATCCTCCAGTGTTTACTCAACACCCTTCTCTATAGTGAAGACTTCGGGGATAAGTAATGCGGAGAAGTAATCTCTCCATATTCCCAACATACTCTGCACATCCGTGACAAGAGTTCCGTCCTCGTCTCCACAAAAGGGTGGCCCTGATCCATTTCCGTTGGTTTGGCTTTGCACTTTGGCTTAATTTCCGGTCCTCATTCCTGCTTCTGTTAGATTTAATTCGCTGTCGCTCTTCCGCTGACTCCACAATAACTATCCTTCTTAAACAGGCGTATTTCCTCTCTCTCTCTTTCTCCTTGCATCACTCTGTCGGGGGCTCGCGTTTCAACTGACTGAAGCATTGCCATACGTACAGTGTTCTTTTCATCACTTGCTAAGCGACACTCTTCAACGTACCATTGTTTGTCATTAAGCAAGTACAGTTTCTGCAGAAGTTTTCATAGAGTGGGACAAGTATTTCGACTGCGCTTCATGATAGTGAGTCTTGGGTGCGTTCTGCGCCAGTATCTTATTGAGGCCGTAGCTACCACTGCAGTCAAAAAAATATCTTGGTAAATACAGCAGAAAATACTTGCTAAAAAGGGGAAAGCTAACAAATTTGCTATTACAGCGAACATTGGTTTTTTGTTTCACCAAACAGTATTTCAGCTACTTTATCAACCCTCCAAGCAGTTTGTTGTTAGGACAGTTCATTTGCTGTAATAACAAACAAATTGCCTGCTGATAAGTAACATAAAAGCAGACTTAATTTTTAGAGTGTGGTAATTTCAGCTTTCCGATGTCCAGCTTTCTGTATGGCTAGATTCGTACTACTTTCGCTCTGATTATCCTCGTGCGACTGAAATTGAGCTGTCAGGAACTGTAACGGAATTTACTAAGATCCTAAATTTGAAAATTTGTCTTTGTATCTTTGTTGTTTGTATCTTTATGTATGTATTTTTATCATTGTTTTAACAAAACAGAATTTGACCCATTCTAAGAACAATTCAACCTAAACTGATGGCTGCCTGAAAATTTGATGTGATGGGCTGAATATTACCACATGTACACATGTGATAATAACAAACTTTAACTCAATCAGGAAATACAGTGTGTTCCGTTTGTTCGATTAACCAAATCCTCAGTTGTCGAATTTTACGCTATTTTCTTCCATCAGAGAACCGGCATGAATCAGCACTTCCTTGATGGTATTTTTAATACGATCGCCTCAAACATTTGGGAAAATTTTTCCTGCTACAGCCACAAGTGGAGATCTTTCGCACACGAATAGATACAGGACTGTTACACTAAATATGGAGAGAGAATAACATAACCTAAGAATGACCTACAGAGCCTAAGCGGCCCTACGCCCATATAAAAGGTCCATCGGTTTTAGATACTGATTTTACTTCACCTCGATCGGGACGTAAAAAGTAAAATTCGTACTTTTGCTTTGGTTTGTGTCTAAACTAACATATGTTGGGAAATTTCTGTTTTAATGGGAAGTATTCTAGGTGGATCCTGTAACCAATATTTAATATATATTGTAGTTTTGAACCCAATAAAAAGCAAATTTTGAAAAGTCAAAGTGAAAGATGTTTATAAAAGAATATTTTCTTAAATAAGTGCCTTTTCTTAATAAAGTAAAATTTCCCATAAAAAAAAAACCAAGTACCTTTTCTACAAATAAATACGTTACCTCAAAGAGTGCCTTCGCTTAAAAAGGTAAATTTTCTTAGAAAAAGTACCTTTTTTTAAAAAAGTATTTGTTTAAATAAGTACCTTTTGTTAAAATAGTAAATTTCCTTGCAACAAATTGCTTTTCTTTAAAGAGTTCTTTTTTGTGAAACAACATATCTTTTCTTGAGATACGTACCTACTCTTAAAAATTTACCTATTCTTGAAAAAACTAAAAAAATTCCCACTTCTTCAAAAAAATACCTTCTCTTAAAAAAAAAACCCATGAGTGTTCGAAGTAACGGGCGATATGTTAACCTTCCTATACCTGTGCGTGCGGGTATAGGTGTTATAAAAATTGGCGCGGGTATAGGAAGTTTAACACCGTTTTATTACACGGTACCTGTTCGATTCGAAATGCTGACTTTGTTAGATTATATCCTACCCGTGCCTATGGATGTTAACACATCAAAAAAACCTATGTTTACAAAAATTCCTTATCTTAAAATTACTTTTTCTTAACAGCAAAATAATACCCTTTCTTTTATTTTCTTGAGATAAGTAACCTTTCTGAAAATAAGTACATTTTCTTAAAAAAATAACCTTTCCTAAAAAAGTAAAAAGTAACTGTTCTTTAAAAAAGTACTTCTTTGTAAAAAATGCATACTCTTATCTCTTTTTCTTACAAAAAGTACTTCCTCGTAAAAATAGTTCATTTTCTTAAAAAACAAACATTAGCTTTTACTAAAAGAAGTGCCTCTCTTCAAAAAATTTCCTTTTCGGGAATTGATAATACATATTCTTACAAAAAGGACCTAAAAATATAATAAAAAAAAATACATTTTATAAAAAAAAAATCAATGAGTGTTCGAACTCACGGATGATGTGTTAACACCTTTTTGCTACACGGTACCTGTTCGATTTCTATGAACACATTAGTAAATGTTACATTGGAAAATAAAAAATAATAGTTTTTTTGTATACACCGGCCAATGCTGAACATCAAATGACTCGCTTTGTTTGACCATAGCAATAACAACGAAACAACCAAACACACAACATCACACATACTTTGTACGAAGTAGCTGACGTATTAGTGTGTCACCATAACGTCGACTGCGCAAGCTTGCAAATGAAATTTTGCGCGGCGTATAGGGACTAAATCTATCAAAGTCAGATTTTATGCTGCTGCTAAAACCAGATTTTATGCTGCTGCTAAAACCGGATTTTCTGCGACTGCGAAAGAGAATAATGACGTGTTAAACAAAAATGAGCGAGCAAGAGAGCAATGAAAGAGTGGTGTGGCAGGGGTGAGGCAAACGAAATTGTGTCTATAGCGTATGTATTAACATAATAATGTATGTATGCACATGTGTCTGTTGCTGTTGTTGAACGGAGATATAAAGCATAGCCACGCAACATTTCATTTACAAGTCGAGGCTTGCGCAGTCGACGTTATAGTGACACACTAATACGTCAGCTACTTCGTACAAAGTATATGTGATGTTGTGTGTTTGGCTGTTTCGTTGCTGTTGATATAGCAAACATGTGGTTATGTGACACACGTATACGTCAGCTACTTCGGACAAAGTATGCGAAATGTTGTGTGTTTGGTTGTTTCGTTGTTGTTGTTATGGCCAAACAAAGTGAGTCATTTGATGTTCAGCATTGCCCGGTGTATACAAAGAAAACTATTATTTTTTATTTTCCAATGTAACATTTACCAATGTGTTCATAGAAATCGAACAGGTACCGTGTAGCAGAAAGGTGTTAACACATCATCCGTGAGTTCGAACACTCATTGATTTTTTTTAAAATAATGTACTAAATCTATTTTGCAGCTTTCATTGTATCAATGAACTTTCAGTGTGTCAATGGATCATTGGAACAATTTGTTTTCAAACGCTTTTATTATTCAACCAAAGCACATTTTTCTCAGTGTAGAAAAATCTTTAAAGTTTGTAATGTATTTACATTCCAAATTATATGCAATTCTGGATTGAATGTTTAAGCTACTAATCCCCAGAAACCATTACCAATGCAATTCCACAATACCTATTACAAGTTTAGTTTTTTTTATACATCAAAAACCCCTTAATCGTCCTGCGTGTTGAAATTAACCATGATTTGTTCCTGTACCATTTTAACCGAAGGCATCAACAAGATTACTATCATTTCCGAAATCATCAACCGTTACGCATATTCAAATTATCACACAACCACCAACGTCATCATCAGTACCATCAGTTCCAGCAACAGCAACTGAGAGGCAACCCTGACATCTGATTCAAGATGCAGCGCCCGCCATCCCAACCCACCGCGCGCCCCAACTGCAGAGAATGTTCTGGACTAGGACATAATCATTGTATGCGTGTTTGTGTAAATGGGACTGTGCTGTATCTCAGTGGGGGGAAAACAGGGAATGTCGTTTGTCTGTCAAATGCAAATTACCTATCACTTCTGTTGCACACTTTCCAAAACAAAAACACATGTGTGCATATCCACACGCACGCACACATAGAAATGTGGATAGGACACCCTATCACATCCATACATACAGTCATATGTATGTACGTATCCTGCATGCAACAACTATAGAAAGAAGTCAGCAACAATACACATTTCTTTCTATACTTTTTTCATGCATATGATTACTTGTGTCCTCATGTAAATATGCAAACACTCACCAACACAGGGAAACGCAACACACATACATTTTTAAATTTGCACACACTCGCATATACACATTTTTATATACTACTGGCGAAATTCGAAAATTACAGTGGTTCGCATAGTTTTTTGTTACATCAGTTACAAGGATTTCTAGTTAAGGGTTCTATTAGGAATGATTTAACTTGCTAATGTTTGTAGTTTTGTAACTAACGCCAAACAGAACCAGACACGTTACCAGAGCCGACAAAAAATATCCATCGTGTAAACGAAATGACAGAGAGAGCAGCTGGCAACTTCAGCTGTTTTTTTTAACGGTCATCTATTCTACAATTTCATTGAAAGGTTTCAGAAAAATATAGAGGATTGTATAGGATTTATCACTATTTTACAGCTTCTAATATATTTTTCATTCCGTGTTTCATTTAATGTTTCACCGAAAATAATTTCGAACGCTCGTCCTTACTTTGTCCTTTTTTGTAACTACATTTAGCACTGTGTGTACATGTGGTGGTTGCTCTTAAGACTTTTATGAAAATATGGCAACACCATTAAGCCTCCCAGGCCCGACGTGTTATCAGCAGCGGAACTACAGGCTGTGGCCGATCTGTTGGTGCCCTGGATGGAAAAGATATTAAGCGCGTGTATAAACTTCAGGTGAATTCTTAACGGAAGGACAAGAACGGTGTTTATTCCCAAAGCGGGAAAGGCTTCCTACAGTGACTCACTAATCATTATTATTTTTTTTTTATTTTGCGTGTGCATGTGGTGGTTGGTCTTAAGATTTTTATGAATATATGACAACACCATTAAGCCTCTCAGTCCCGATATGGTAACAGGCCGTGGGCGATCAAATTGATCCCCTGTATTATAAAGTTATTAAGCGCGTTTATAAACTTCAGGTGCATTCCTAGAGGATGAAGGCATACAACAGCTGTGTTTATTCCCCAAGCAGGACTCACTAAAGACTTTAGACCTATATAGCCCTATCATCGTTCCTAATGAAGACTTTGAAACGGCTGTCAGCTACACTTAAGGGCAAGTGTTTATGTGAGATTAATCTGGTGAACAGCATGCGAACTGCAAGGGCAGGTCTACGGAGACAGCACCGCATGAACTGGTAGGATATATAGAAAAAGCGCTGACTGCTAGTGTATACGTTAATAGCCTTCCTTGACATTGAGGGTGCGTTCAATAGTATCACTACTAATACGATGGAATTTCCGATATCGCCCATTAAGGTGAACGTGGATCTTATGTGGCTTGTATACCAAATGGTCACTTGAAGACGCACCACAATCGAATTTAACACTTCGATATCTTTGAGGTTAGCAGAGGCAACTTCAAAGATTGGGGTTTTCTCTGCTTCTAGGGAACCTTAAGCTGAATGAAATACTTGTCACTCTTGCAAATGCGGGTGCAAAATTTGTTATTTAAGCGGACAATGTGGCAATAGCTAGAAGCTTCAAGTATCCCACTACCCTAAGGAACATTGTCTTAGGTAGCTTAGGGCCTTTGAGCAGAAGGTCGGTTGAGAATGGGCTGGGTGTAAAACCAGGCAAGACCGAGCTGGTGCTTTTCTCCCGAAGGTATAGAATACCTACTGTGGCACCTATCACTTTGAATGGTTCTGAAATTAAGAGTGTGCCAAATACTTCGGTGTTGGTTTGGATAGCAAGCTTAGTTTCACACCCCACATAGTGGAAACGGAGAATCCAGTGGAAGCCCCTACAAGAGGGCTATAGGTTGTAAATGGCGATTTGCTCCAAGAATTTTTCACTGGATCTATACAGCGGTGGCGAGACCGACAATACTGTTTGGGTTTATGGTGTAGTGGCAAGTCCTGGAAAACCTCACCTATTGTACAGACTAGGATTCATTGAATGCCGACTATGTGCAATTCGGGAGCTCTGCACACCTATCCCACTGATGGACTGAATGGAATGTTATATTTATTGCTTGTGGACATAATAGGCAGGCAGATCTCTTCCACGATATCAGCATGCTAAAACAACTCTCACAACGGCGCCTGGTCGGAGGAGTTGATTATGGAATAGTGCAGGAAGGTACCCCCAACATTCCAGCATTTTTCGCCGTCTGGAAAGCAGAACCACTATTTGATTGGAAATACCACACCCTTGTAACGGAAAGGGATTCTGGGAACAAAGGAGTTCCAGGTAAGGAGAGGTATGTAAATTTCTACATAGATGGTTCCAAAATTATTGATCAGGTAAACTACGAGGTCTACTCCAGGGAACTAGAAGTGTCCGTTTCCCGTAGATTACCTAATAATTGTACCGTGTATCGGGCTGAAATATTGGCTATTAGAGAAGTGAGCGACTGGCTGAGAGATAAGGGTACAGCAGTTTTTGGGTTAATGCCTTCTCTGGAAATCACTCGGCCATTAAACTCCTAGAATCTGTATTACTATATTCAACATCTGCCTAGGATTGCCGCAGATCTCAGCAGTACAGAATTCACCTCATGTGAGCCCCAGGGCATAGGCACATTGTGGGGACTGCAGAGCGGAAGAGCTACCCAAACTAGGGACTACCCTACAGGTTCCGCACACTGAAATAATAACGCTGCTTCGCATGGATGAAACATTTTCGTTAATGTTTTTACGTTGCTACAATGAAAAGTCTTGTATACCCGACAATATGTTAGTTGCTGCAACGAAATATTTCATATATGATTTCTCTGACAATTTTTCATTTCGTTGCTGCCAACAACTTAATTTTCATTATTGCAAAAATTTTATTTAATTTCAATTTTGTAGAAAATGGGTTAAACATTAAAAAAAAGTAAGTGCAAGAAATTTAAACCACTAATATTTGGTTTATCTGCAGCAAATTTTTTCCAACAATGAAATAAATTCATTGCCAGAACGATACTTATTCATTGCAACAATTAAATTAATTCATTGCAGCTACGAAACAAATTCGTTGGAATAATGAATCAAATTCACTGCAGCAACAACCATGCTTTCATCGTAGGGACGAACAATTTGCAGTTGATGAACACATTTTCGTAGCGGAAATGAAACTGTACGTTAGCTCACTTTCGATGACAGAAGTTGTTGGGGTAGTGAACATTTTCATCCCTGTGACGATGCCTTTCCGTTCAGTGACAGGAATTTTAGTATTGGCATGACCCTAGCGCCATGTAAGCCTGTGCTGCCATAACGCTGCTATATATGGTAATGCAGAAGAGGTGGACGAGGGACACAGATAGTGTACGCTCAAGACAAATCTGGCCCATAGTTTATATCAGGAGATCCATGAAGCATCTGTCTTTCCCCTGACAAAAGGTATGAATGTTTGTTTAAATTTTGACGGGACATAGTCTGATTGGTAGATATGCGGCGAGACAAGAGGTCAGGGCAAATGACTTGTGGAGAATGATACAGAAGAGGAATAATCCACTGAACATTCTATTAAAGGACCTGGGAGAATTACCTCAGATAAACCTAGACAAGCTCCTTGGAGCAAGCTTAATGGTTCTCCGGTGGATCTCCGGAACATTTGACTGGAAGATAATGCACCATACTTACACGCCAATTTTGGTTGTTTGGATGCAAATATAACGAGTTGGTAGCTCATCGAAAAAAAAGTATACGGGTGTCAAAACATATTGTGTTTGCTATTCAATATTACATGTTTGAGACAGAACGATTAATAGGCTGTAATGAGCATTTTTGTGCCTCAAATGTGGCTGTCTTTGTTAAAACTAGCTGAAAACAAAAACGTGACAACAATAAATGAACAAAACAAAAACAGCAGATCTTCAATTCATAGAAACAATGCTTGCAAACATATACATGGTTCCTGCAAGATGTTGCTTGGACCGATTTTTAAGCGTGTGTGGGTAAAGCTACAATAATAAGGCGGAAAACGAAATACTGTTTTGTATTTCAAGAGATAGTTGTACGATATATTAACCACTGTTTCCATATATATCAACTACTAAACATGTATTTCTAGTCCAGCACAATACAAATGCAATTCCCTGACAAACTCGTAAATGTGTGTGTACGAAAACCCAAAACAACATACATATGTATGAGGCCAACTAACCAGCAACACAATATCATCAATGGTGACACAGCTGGAAATGACCAGTCTAACAATTGAGAATTTAAAACCGCTGACTCAAAATGGAGATAATCTCGTCTATTCTTTCCAAAAGGCAAATAACGCACATTTCGTTTGCTGGGTTATTTAAAACTAGAAAACCACCAAGCCAGTGTAATATAAAGCTTATTTTGGCATAGTCCCTTGAACTAAGGTTTGCTAAAAATAGAGATACAACCAGCGTCATTTCATACAACCAGCGTGTCATCATCATCATCAGAAACGCAGTGACAAATAGACAAACCGCCTGCCATAGCAACAATTTCCCGCATCTAATACAAACCACTTCCCTTTAAATACCACAATTTACCCGGAATGTTAATTCTGTAACACCTTTATATCCTTTTCGCAACTTCGTCCTTTCGTTGGTCGAACGTTTTTTTTTAACAACATAATGTTTGATCTTGAGTTTACTTTTCTCGTGCATGTACATCAGCGATTTGTATGACGAGATGATATGTTGTCTAAAACGCATTTTAGCGTCCCTGTTTTTGTTGTCCCCCAAATGATGACAGAGTCCTGCGAATGTGGTCACATGCATACATTTTTACATTGGCCAGGATGTGTTAGTCCTGTCGTTGTCATTGTGTATGCATAAGTAAAATTAGCATAAAGACTATTAACACTTTTTGGCAAAACAAAAAGGGAGGTAGAAGTTTAAGTGTTTATGCTCTCTGCACATGCAGTATGGGAGAAAGGACTAATTTTCATTTTCG
Organism: Phaonia tiefii; assembly: GCA_963931995.1. Taxonomy (NCBI): domain Eukaryota; kingdom Metazoa; phylum Arthropoda; class Insecta; order Diptera; family Muscidae; genus Phaonia; species Phaonia tiefii. The sequence goes on along the minus strand of OZ008371.1, from coordinate 34,803,034 downwards.
TGATGTTCTCGTGTTCTAGTTGTCTTGCTGCGGGAATAAAAGAAGAGGAGAAACAACATCATGCAGTTGACAATTGCGATTTTGTGGATGGGCTTGTAATTACATATTGTTGTCGCTAAAATGCCAACGAAATGACGGATAGTTGGCACTGTCGCTTGAAGGCCACTACATTGGTATGTGGGTTACTGGGATGGTAAAGATAAAGGATTTGAGTACGAAAGTAGACAAACAAAATGGGATTTTTTCAATTCGACAACGGCAGGGTTTTTTTTTCCCAAAACGTGAATTCATTGTTGCTTATATCAACCGTGACATTTGGCATGGAAGTATTTCTGTCCCTTGTAAAGAAAGCTCTCAAAAGCCATGCGGAATCGGTGTAACGCTATAAGTCCCAATTAGCGGTTATACAAATAAAAACTGTCCAATTCATTAATGTTACTACGTTTATGCAAGAGCCGTTCTTGTGATAGCATATCGCGATATATCAATAAGGAAGGTGCCAGTAACACGCTGCAGCACGCTATCTAGCACACTTAGGCTAAAGAAGCCCATTGTGATACCTGCAGATTCCTCTATAGCAACTAGTGACTAGTTATCTAGCCAATTTGCTCTTTCAATGAATTTGTACATAAGTCCTACAGGAATATCCAATAGAGCTATGGTGCTAACCAAATGTGTTCCAAATATCCTACTTCTCAGTCCTGCCAGAGCAGAGCAATCCAAGAGAAGGTGTTTCGTCGTTTCCTCATCCTCTTCCATGCAGCGTCTACAGAGAGTGGAGTTTCTATGTCCCAATCTTAGGGCGTGTTTTCCTACAAGACAATGTCCCGTAAGTGTTCCTATCATTGTGGATAACATGCCTCTCTGAAAGCTGAGTAGTTGGCTAGTCCTCTTCCTGTCCACCTGTGGCCGGAGGACTCCGGCTTGTTTGCAAGCTGAAGTACAACGTGGCGCAAAAATAAACTTCCCATGTTTTTTGGCTGTAATTTAAAAAAAAAATTAAAAACGTTGATTCTTCTTGTGGATTATTTTTATTTGGTCTTTTAATTTTTTTACATCAAGTCGAGAATATGATGTCATGTAAATGGCCGCCGCCACAGTTGATTGTCATTTGAGCCCTTTTTATGGCATTTTCCATCACTTTGGCCGAAACTTCCGGCGATACGTCCTCACATTCTTGACGGATATTGTCTTTAAGAGCTGCAAGAGTCTGGAGCTTGTTGACATAAACCCGCGACTTCAAAAAGCCCCACAAAAAGAAGCCTGCAGCGGTCAAATCAGGCGATCTTGCTGGCCAGGGAAAATCGCCAAAACGGGAGAATAGGCGCCCGGGGATGCATTTCCTCATATCGGTTGTGGCACGTGCAGTGTGTGCCGTTGCACCATCCTGTTCGAACCACATGTTTTCCAATCCCAATTCATCAAGTTGCGGCAAAAAGAACTCGTTGATCATTGCTCTGTAACGCTCACGGTGCTTCCATGGCATCGACGGCGCTTCCATGACATCCTCGGCTACAGCAGCAATATTCTCTGCAGAACGGCTACTCCGGGGTCTGCCACGCCTGGCAGCATCTCGTGTTGTGCCAGTCTCTTCGAGGCGAGCGGCTAAACGTCGCAGTGTTTCACCAGTAGGCGTTGGACGGCCAGGAAATCTGCGACGAAATTCACGTTGTGCCAAAGTCACCGACCGATTATTGGTCAAATAAATAGTCAGTAATATTCCGCGTTCTGGAGCAGTGTAGCATAACATTGTTTATTAACGTGTATTTCGCATGTGTTTTCTACACAAATGTCAAAACAGAACAGGGGCCAATCGCAAAATTTATAGCATTTTCTGATAGGAGGATTACTTTTGCGCCACCTTGTAAGTCTCCACTTGTCCTTGATCATATTATCGGCCCACTGCCTGATCTGCAAACGGCAGGAAGAGATTGGCATACTAACACCTTCTTTTGTCGGAAGAAACTATGACGTAGTGCCCTGTCTAGCTAATGCATCCGCTACGCAATTGCCTGGAATGTCGCTGTGTCCCGGTACCCATATGAGCCTGATCTCAAAATACTCTGCCATCACCCTAAGTGATGAGTGGCATTCTTTCACCGTCAAGGACGTAGCAAACATGGCTTCCAGGGATTTTATGGCAGCCTAGCTGTCTGTGTAGATACATATTCTCCGGAGGGTTGTGACACTACTTTTCAGTAGTTCAGCAACCTCCAGTATGGCTAATACTGGATAAATACGCTACAGTGATCAGGCAGCTTGAAGGAGATATTTATGTTTAGGTCCGGTGAATGGACCCCATATCCTACTTGCTCGTCCAACTTTGATCCGTGAAAAATCTGATATTAATGGTATCCCCTTCCAGTGACTTTTCCCATGTATTCCTTTTCGGAATAGAAGTCCTTAGATTTGTCGCTGGTAGAAGGTAGGGGATACAGTAGTCCGGGAATAGAGTTGATCAGGTGTAGTAATTCGGAGTGTTCGGAATGCCCCGATATCAAAACGCTGCAATCTCTGATTCTCACCAAGGATGTAGCGGCTGCCGATTCGGCCATGATATCAGGAGTACATATGTTCAGGAAAGCATTAAGTGCAGTACCTGAGGTCGTGCCCATTGCCCCACTAACGCTAATCAGTGCTGATCTTTGAATTTTCATCAAGGAATTCGGAATATATAATGTCCGTTCAGGTCTGCAAGAATCGGTTGAAGTCTTTTGCACATTTTGCTCGAGAGGATCTTGAATGCGATGAATAGTAGACGTAATCCACGGATAGTGGGTAAACATATTCTTGTCGCCTGTCTTGAAAACATTTGTCTAGCCAGATTTTGCATATGACGTAACGCATACACCTTTCCAACTCATAGCCATCAGTCTTAAACTGCTCAGCCGATAGTCCATCAGCACCAGCAGTTTTGTTGTTCTTAAGCCGAGAAAACTTTATCCTGTTTAAAAAATTATGAAAGATTTTATATCTATTTCGGGCTGATTTAAATAAATTTCCTGTCAATTTGTTCCTTTTTCAATGTAATTACTTTATTAAAGGCTTGAAACAAAATCGATTATCGATTTACCAACAAAAGCTGAGAATACCAGTACAACAGTTGTAGTCATATATGAAAGTTTCTCAAGTAATACTCATACATAGAAACATACAGCAAGGATATGCTTACATATATATATATATATATATATAAGGTATCTCCTATTGTACAGAAGTTATAGAAATGCAAAGGAACCATGATAGGTACAGCCTTTAGTAAACTTTTTACTCGGTTACCCCTCTATCCCTGGAAAATATAATAAGGTATGGGTAACAAACATTTCAAGCCATTTATAGTCTATGCCCTGAATATTCTTAAACGACTTTACATTGTTGTTTGCAAAATATTTTTACTGTATGTCCGGGAATGCAAAATGTTAAATGCACATATGTTAGTGGAATCAGGGTAGACAAAGTTAGAGGTTTAGGGTAGCAACGACTTTGAGAATTAGTACAGTCCTTTGCAATTATTTCAGAGACGGGAATTTGTACTTATGTGAAGTAATGTTAGGTTGAGCTGAGTCCTTTAAATTAAATATTGTTGAACAAGGATTTTCACCACATTCAAATTTGTATGGCAATGCAAGAATTCGTCAAATTAATAAACGAATTTATCTATTTTACGAAGCGTTTTTGGTCAGATACATAAAAAGTTGAATATTTGCGAGGGATGGTTTCGAAATAATGCAATTTTGTTGGATTGGTAAAAAATTGTTATGAAAGTAGTGAAAATTTTAAAATGCATTAAATAAGCTAATCAATTTATTGAAGACTTTGCCGTCTTGCCAGGACATCAGATTTCTGCATAAATGCTGGTACTGACTTCGCTCGTAAGGAAAACATTGGGAAATATTAATATATGTAGTTTATATTTAATTATTAAGTTAAAAATCTGATTTTTTTTTTGAAAATTTAATGAGAGTTGACTGCACTGATTATTTCTACCTACAATTTCATTTGATTTTGCATATATTTATGTCCTTATTTATTCAAGCAGAATATAAACCTACAAAAATATATTATAATACTTATAAATAAAAAAAAAATAAATGGTTTCCCATAACATCCCATGAAGGGACCGGGGAGAACTTCTCACAATCACTGAGCTGTGCGCTTTCCAGTTTTTACTCACTGATTGGAACGTACTGTTTTACACCGATTCCGAAAGGTATTTTGAGAAGCTTTATCATGGCTATATACTCGATAGTATCGCCGTCACTATGCGAGGTGACCGCCGCCGAAAGAATTTTTTTTGAAGGTGGTCAGAGTAGGGTTCGAACCCAGGATCTCATGTACATGAGCCGCGCCACTAACCATTGCACCACCGACGGCCACTTATACAAAGTTTAAATAAAAGGTTCACAAAGAATATAGACAGCCAACGAAATCTCTTCATCAATATCTGTCTCTGGCAAGGGAATTAATTTGGTTCCGTGATAATAGAGTTTGTAGGTATTCCTTTTTCAGGCACTGCTTCCATGTATTTGGTAGTCTTCCTGGCCCCCGATACCCCTGGGGGTTCCGTTCAAGTGTCGCTCTATTATATGTTGGGCCTATCCAATTCGATAGGACTGTTACATGTACATTGCCAGAGTACATCATTAGAAATTGTCTTGGGCCAGTAGACACAGAATATTTGTCTCAGACTACGATTGACAAACGTTTGGACCTTCTTCATTATCAGCTACGTCATGCTCCAAGTAGTTCAACTGTACAACAGTACAGATTCCATACTGCAATTGAATTTTCGCAATTTCGCCTTTTCCGATATCTTCTTTGTACACCAGATTTTGACATGGGCCTTATTTATTCGATCACCTATATCCGCCGCGGAGTCACTGTACTTGGCAATCTTGCATCATAAATAGTTATTGATTTCACGTCATCAATTAACTGACCACCAACTGTTAGTGGATTATTCCGTTCTGTTCGAATGAGCATAAGCTTTGTCTTCTTTATATTTATTATCCCTAATCCCTAATCCCTATTTAGTTATCCCTATTTATTTATTCTCAATCCTACTTCAACTTTTTGCTTGGCAACATTAAAATGTTGCTGGATACATGTTGCTGTCGAAAAATTTAGTAATATAGAGAGATTCAATAAGATCGCAGGTTGCTTTCTGTTGTAAATGAAACAAACTAAAATTTCACTAAATGACCGTATTTTATTTCATCAGATTTATTAGACCACGGTATTGACGAGTAAAGTACAATATCCGTTAAATGCACGCCACGACTCCTGTGACAACACAGTATGCGCGTATCAAAATTATCCATTACTTATTGTCATAGCTCGGATTGTACATCATTTGTAATGCTTATGATTTCGCCCTGGAATTGTCTCGGGCATAGACCATACTTTTCACGCAGCCCTAGAAAAATAATTTCTCACAACTCACTTTATACTCACTGATTGACAAGACATAAAGAGTTTGATATTATGCCACAATATCGTTGATCGTTCACCGTAACAATATTACCGGCATCATTTTCGAAGAAGAAGTGTCCGATGACTCCGCCAGCCCAAAAACCTCTCTAAACCAGTGCCTTGTTATAGGTGCATAGTTTTTCCTTGATTTTCAGTATCCCAAATGTGTCGGGTTTGCTTGTTAGCGTATCAATTTCGATGAAATTGTGCCAGGCCACCACGTCGATTGGTTTCCAGGCGTTCCTATTTCAATGAAATTTCCTATACGGGTAAGGATAAACCTTTTATTAAAATCCTCTGAAGTTTGCTGTATACGTTGGAAAATAGCGGCCCCAGTAACATATTGCAGGAAACATGTACATGATTGCGAGCATTGTTTTCATGAAATGCAGATTTACTGCCTTTTTGTTTCTTTGTTGTCGGTCTCGTTTTTGTTTTTAGTGGCAACCAAATCCACAGTCTGGACTCAAAAACATATATTATAGACTATTAATCATTGTGTCTCAAACATGTTATATTGAATAGCAAATACAATGTGTTTGGGCATAAGTGTAGTATATTTGGGAAAAACTACAAACACGTTATGTTTGCACCCAAACAGCCAACAAAATTGGATTTTACAATGTGTAGGAAGTGCACAATTGCTGGGCGCGACGATGAATTGGGGTTGTTGCGGTCTGGGCCATACGTTGTTCCATGCATGAAGACGCATGCATGTTGTGATATTTTGCACCGACCCAGTTTCTTCGAATTCTGAACCAAACGGCTGATTGTTGACTCAGATGGTCGGTTATGTTGACCGAAAAATGCATGCAAAGTGCGATGGACACTTCTTGCAGAACGACCATTTCCATTTTACGCATCGTTCAACTGAGTGTTCGTGGCCGTAGGTTATACAAAGTAAGTGTGCGCGGTTCTTGTACCTGAGTACGTGGGTTTGATCTCTGGTCAGAGCACCTTAAATATCTTTCGACGGCAGACACCTCGCTGAGTGACGGCGACACTATCGAGTATTTAACCATAAAAAAGCTTCTATAAAATACCGTTCGGAACCGGTGTCCCTATTAGTGAGTGTAAAACTAGAACGCGCACAGCTCACTGATTGTGAGAAGCTCTCCCCAATCCCTTTGATGATATAGGAAACAATTTTTGATGTGTTAACATCTATAGGTACGGGTAGGGCAATCTATCAAGTGAACCAATGCAAACAACACACAGCGTTAGCATCACACACGTGGTTGTTGTACAACAATAGTCTCTGCTTGGAAATAAGTATGATCGTATTGATGTAGCGGCAGCGAACAAACAAGCAGCTCGTCGACGCCAAAGAGTATTGAATAGTATAAAGAACTCATGGAACGATTTGTATGACTCAAAAGCACTGGCAGCGTATGGCAAATGACTTTTACTCTCTTTTTGTCATAATTTGGTCCATTTATAACATTGATGTGAAACATTGATGCCTTTTGAAACATTTATGCTTTTTGTACTGTTTTTGTAATGACATTGTCGAAATGATGCATTTATATTGAAATATTCTATAAAGGGAATGAGACTCATTAATGCTCCTTTACTCAGACTCTCTACATGAGAGCGGCAAAAGAGTGCAATAAGTTCTCTATACTATTCAATACTTTTTGTCGTCGCTCTGTTGATGGCAAAACAAAACAATTATTTCAGTGAGCTAAATATTGCTTTATTTATTTTAATAATATTACATCTAATCTTAAAGCAAATGTAAGAAAAAAGAAAGTGTAATTGCAAAAGAGCTTTTAGCACAAAAACTATTCTTTTTTATTTTCCAATGTAACATTTACTAATCTGTTCATAGAAATCGAACAGGTATCGTGTAACAAAGAGGTGTTAAAACATCGCCCGTGAGTTCGAACACTCATCGATTTTTTTAATGATCTAAGCTTCGCTACATTTTCCAAAGCCTTTAGTACCAATTGTCTGGTTAAAAAAATTAATAGGTCACAAATAATTACTATCCTTGATCTGCAATACAATTTAATCACCCTGTACGCTAGCGCAAATATTTTATCGATGGGGCGAATATATATTTTTTTGGTAGTTTTGTAAATTTTCACGCGAAATATTGAACTTAGAACGGGCCTTAACATGTTATTATTGTACACGCTAAAAATTGGTATTTGTATGTTATTTGGGTGGAAATATAACGTATTTGTAGCCTGTTGCAAATATACTATACTTGTGTCCAAACACATTGTGTTTGCTATATTATAATACATGTTTTTGTGGCCCAAATAAGGCTTTGTTTGTTTAAAACTGCTGAAAACAAAATCGAGGCAGACAACAAAGAAACAAGCAAACACAAGATCTTCAATTCATGAAACCAATGTTTGCAAACATGTACATTGTTCCTGCAATAGTCACAAATATACAAAATTGAGACAAAACTACTAATTAGTTAATGTGACCGACTTTAGAGCATAGAGCATTCTTCCTAGGATTCAAAGCAATATGGTGGCAAATAAATTTGAACTTAATTGAATGCACCGTTCTGTTCTTTTCTAAAGCGGCAAAACTACAAAACTTTTTCTTACTACCTGGTCGTTATTAACGAACCTTTGCTAGTGGCACAGGAAGACAACAATAAAGTATCTACGAGTAACATGATTAAGGTAAAAGTTGTTCCCTCTTCGAATTGGAGTTGTGCGCTCGTGAGTTGTTTATACACATTTGCGGTTTTATTGCCATTTAAACGGGAAGACTGTACGGGCAGGCAGAAGACCCATACAAAATACAGAAGGATAGGAGAACAATATACATACGGACGGACGCCCAGACATTCTGGCAGACAACTAACAACCAGCTACCCGTTATAGCCAATTCCTGCACCTTTGTGCTGATTTCTCCATAAAAGCTGAGCTGCGTGCAATGTCCTTATAAGTCATGTTAAGTTTTTAAGCCTAAACTAAACGGTTCTCTTACACCCAACCATACCGGAAACTCCAAACAAAAGCGTTGAATGTAACAACCATTTATTTTGAAACCGGAGGCTCCCTGCCACCCTACAAAACTTTAGTGTTCATAGTTTAACCCAAAGGTATTTTTGTATGATACCATCAATTCAATAACTTTTGAGTTTAATTTCCAGCTATAAAAACTTTTCCTTCCCAAGCCAAAGCCCTAAAATTTGTTTATACTGCAAAACAATGTGAAATGCATTGGATTTTGTAATGAAATTTAGCAGGTCCTTCCGCTTTTCGCCTTTCCGTCTGCCTGCTTAAAAGTGAAACGGAAGTAGTACTTTAGTGTGTCACTTACTTCCGTTATTTAGTTTTTGTGGTTTTCTGTGGGGTGACATGTCCTTGCAGGCAGCCTGAGCTGGTGGAAATGCTGGCTTAGTTCTTTAAATTGGAGTGGTAACCACAACTATTTTTGTCTGCTATTGTCATGTCATGACAGGTAGACATTTCTTTCTTTCTGCTGCTTGAAAAATGCCAACTATTACACAAAATCCTAAAAACACAGAGTGGGAAAAGAGGGAGGGAAAGAGAGAACGAGGGAGATTAAAAATAATGGGTGTTTTGATGAAATTTACTAAACTTTGTGTTAGACAGAACAAAGCGGAAAATGTATATATTTTACACACAACAGGAAACAATTAGAAATGCCGCCAATATAAACAATAATTTTGTTTAAACAATCTGGCAATGGCAAATCATTTTTAAGAAAACTTTTCAAAGTGTGCTTTGATTTTTTGAGCAAAGTGAGGTCTAGTGAGTGATTGACCGATTAAACAATTAGCTCTGCATTCAACTATGTCCACGTTGAATTCCAAGAGGACTTCCAAATCCATATTACGAAGATAGTATTAACCATCCATATACTTTTCGTTGCTGTAATTTAAAATCATCGACTTTTCCAAATTTCCACCTACAATATCGGAAAAAATTTATTGAATTTTTCATTCTAAATTTGGGGCTCGGGCTTTATAGGCTCGGGCAACAGCAAATATCGTACTCTCAAGAGTAGACGCTAAACAAAACCCGACCTCTGCAACATTCTCCCGAGCACATTCTGCAGGAACCGTGTATTAGTTGGGAACACACTCCAAATATCCATAGAATTGCCAGTCCCAACCTCACTTATATTTATAATTTTGGGTCATTTTTTCCAGCTTTACTGTCCGTATGTCACGAATAACACAGACAATTGTGGCCTCCAAGGCGTCAATTGTTGCTGGGTTATAATCATAAACCAGTGATTTCACGTAGCCACACCGGGAAATAATGGACAGGTGACAAATCGCACGACATTGGGGGCAAATTGACAGGTCCATTTCTCGAAATCAACTTGTCGCCAAATTTTGATTCCAATAAACCGATGGTTGCGGTCGCCGTATGACAGGTAGCGGCATCCTGTTGAAAAAACATATCTCCCGGATCACTGTTATTTATATTTTCAAACAAGGAATCATTGATCACGGTGCGGTATTGATCTCCATTGACCATAACGCGAGCTCCGGCTTTATTTTTGAAGGAATATGGTCCGCTGATGCCATTAGCGTGTAAATCGCTTCAACCCGTGCATTTTTCTGGATGAAATGGAGTCTTGTAGGGTCTGTAGTGGATTGGTCTCACGTCATATGCGGAAGTTTTGGTTATTAGCAAACCCGTTAAGCCAGAAGTGAGCCGCATTGCTGAACACAAGTTTGCGATAACACAGCGGGTCAGTTTCCAACTGTTGCAGAGCCAAATCGACAAAAGAGCGACACATATGATAGACTTGTGCCTTTAATTTCTGCACCATTCGGATCTTATATAGGAGTAGGCCAAGACCTTTAAGTAACATTTTCCGCGTAGTGGACGGACATTTTGAATCTTCTTCCACACTTCGTTTACAGCGGCGATATTCTCGTCAATGCGTACATTCCTTCGAAGTGTTGATGATACGGTATCATTTAGAGCGTATGTAGTTCGAAATTTATCCACAGTTCGACGGATGACTTCCTCGGACAGAGCCCGAATTTCTGTGACCGATGACGAATCGATAAATTTGAGTCTTCTTCCATACTTCGTCTACAGCGGCGATATTCTCTTTCCTCGAAGTGTTGGTGATACTGCGTCATTTAGAGAGTATGTAGTATGAAATTTATCCACAGTTCGACGGATGACTTGCTCAAATAAGAATCACGAAGCCGACTATAAGTTGCGCGAAGCGATGACTGACTTTCTAAGTAAATATGGATAATTGAGAAGCGATGTTCAAGTGTAAATCTATTCTGTCTATTGTTGTCGATTGGCTACAAATATAACGTGTTTGTAGCTTGTCGCAAATATACTATATTTGTGCTCAAACACATTGTGTTTGCTACTCAACATATTATGTTTGAGACACAATGATTAATCGGCTATAATATATTTTAAAAAAATGTGGTTTTGTTTGTTGAAAAACGATTAAAAAAAAACAAAAAACGGGACAGACAACAAAGAAAGAAACACGCAGCAGATATTTAGTTCATGAAAACAATGCTTGCAAACATGTAGATGTTTCCTGCAATATGTTGCTGGGGCCAATATTTTTCACCGTGTATATGTTAAAATGTGAGCACAGTATGTCAGTTCGTTTGGCCGCTAACCCTTTCGTAATTTCTATCTAGGGAAAACAACACCCTTACATATGAATGGCCTACTCTAAAAGCAAAGCTACAACACAAATTATTTATTCTGTTTACACTGATCGCAACTATATTCTGCTAGTACACATTTGTTCTCCAGTATGCTTACTTAATCTACCAAATTAATTTGCTATCCTCTGTCCGATGCCAGATTGACGCCTGAATACATGCAAATAAAATGCAAAAAATGTAAGAAATACTCACTTCATCTACAGAAGTTTTTATGAATCACTGACTGAAAAATAATGCAAAAATACATTTACACACTTTCAATTTTGGCTGTGAATAATCTCTCTTTATACCTCTCTTATTTTCTTGCTCTCTCTTCCTTTCTTGCTCTTGCTCTCAACAAACACAGGTGTATTTGTATCCCAAACACATCCATATTTGGATCACAAACACATATACTATACAATATTAATCATTGTGTCTCCAACATGTAATATGGAATAGCACACACGATATGTTTGGACATAAGTATACTGTACCAGCGACAAGCTCCAACAACACGTTATACTATTTGCGTCCAAAGAACAAAAAAGGGGAGTTTTCAGCGTGTGCGAATGTATTCCAATGCTGACGCTTGCAAGCTGCAAAATGACCTCTGTAATAGTATATTCTCTCAAATACATTCTGCAGGAATCAAGATAATGTTTGGAACACACTGCAAATATCTATATATTTGGAAGTCCTAAACTCACTTATATTTAAAGATAAATACTAGCATGTTTATTTGCAATGAAGGTGGCCGTCGGTGGTGCATTGGTTAGTGCGCGCTCCTCTTGCACATGAGATTCTGTTTTCGATCTCTGCTCGACCACCTTATATTTCTTTTGGCGGGGCTCACCTCGTATAGTGACGGCGACACTGTCCAGTATACAACCATGTAAAAGCTTCTAAAAAAATACCGTTCGAAACCGGTGTAAGACTGTAGGACACAACCAGTGAGCATAAAACTAGAAAGCGCACAGCTCACTGGTTGTGAGAAACTCTCCCCAGTTCCTTCATGGGATGTATTGGGAAATGATTTTTTTTTAACTTGCAATGAAGTGTAGTTTTACGTTTAGCCATATGCCTGTTTCATCCCAAACATCCATGTAATTACCTAAGAAACGAACTACTAACGACTGAAAGCGTAAAACTAAAACAGATCAGTCAACATAAGAAACGTAAAATTAACTTAGACAATCATTCAAGAAAAATTAATAAAAAAAAAAGTTATAAACTTGCTACAACATTGCCTGAGAACAATCTCTCTTTGTGACTCCAGTATTATTTTGCTCTCGCCAGAGAACAGCTGTATTTGTCGGCGTGAGGTATTCTTCGAGCATATACATTAGGGTGCACTGAAAAAAGTTTCTTTGGAGTTTCAAATGTGGGGTGGCCTCAAACGACGCGTATTAAAGAGGTGATTATGGGAACGTTATACGAGAGTACTTACAGTCCCCTACCGGCCGTTGAAGTTTACAATTACACAGTGCAACACGAAAAAAAAATAACCATATACGGAAACCACTACGTGATAAAAGACTAAAAAAAAAAAGACCCGTGTCTCCCAATTTTTGCCAAAGTCATGCACTTTTTTTTTATGGGCCGCCAAAGATTTGGGGCCTCGGTATCATTTTCGTAAAATGTGATCATTTTCTCAGGCTCATATCTTGCAAAAAAAATACACAGAAAGACAAATGAGATTTTTTTAAAAAATTTGCTATTTGATTAATATTTATGTAAAGGTCCAATTAGTCTCGACGGTTGACGGTAGACCGTTGACGGTTGACGTTCTACTCAATATTGCGCGGTTAGTTATGACGGTTAGACGGTAGAAAGACAAAACAAAACAAAAACAACTGATCGAAGAGCATTTGTAGAAAATATAATTTGCATGCATGAGTTTTGTGTTAAAAATGATTATGTCAAATAAAAAAATTAAAAATAAGAAGAAAATTGTGGTTGACGTGTAATTGTGTATTGTCGCACACAAAATGTCGAAGTAAAAACAATAACAATAACAGCTGACGATTGACGGTTGATTCTGCAACCTGCAGAAGTCTACCGTCGTTAACCGTCAATTTTTGTTGTCTCTTTCTAACACATGCAAAATGCAACCCCAACTCAAACAGCTGATCGCTTACCGTCAATCGTCTACCGTCAACCGTCAAGACTAATTGGACCTTAAAACATACCAAAATGGGGAAGACAAAATATGCACGATAAAGACTTCAAAATGACGTCGTGAAAAAACTGATCTGTCAGAATTTTAATAATAAATTCAAAAAAAAAAAATTTTTCCCAAAATTTTCTAGGAATCGAAACTTCAACGGCCGGTAGGGGACTATAAGTACCCCCGCATAAAAAATTTTGACGTTTCCGTAATCACTTCTTCATTACGCATCGTTTGAGATCCCCCTCAAAAATAAATTTTTTGTACACCCTAATGTACAAACACATATAAATTCTTATTAATATGATGAGTATTTCGATGCGTATACTTTAGTCTTGACGAATTCACTGAAAAACATACCAATAACTTCTGCTGAAGAAGATCGTCGCAGGATCTAATATACACGCTGAAAAGAACGGCCCCAGCAACATATTTCGGGAATCATATACATGTTTGCAAGCATTGTTTTCGTGAATTGAAGATCTGCTGTGTTTTGTTTGTTTTCAGAAGGTTTCAACAAACAAGGACACATTTGCGTCACGAAAACATATATTCTAACCTACTAATCAATGTGTCTCTAATACGTAATGTTGAATAGCAAACACAATTTGTTTGGATACAAATATAATGTATTTGCGACAATTTATATTTGCATCCAAACAACAAACAACGACAGATTTTTCAGCGTGAAGTTATGGGCATCGTTGGAAATTGTCTGGTGTTATTGGAAAACGTTTGCGCTAAACTTCTTTGAACATAATAAAATTGTTAATTACTAAGCTTTCAATTTAATGCAAAAATTGTCTTGAATTAGAATACGCACCCGGTATTTTATGTTAATTGGATGTAACTATATCGTGTTTGTCGCTTGTCCCGAATATAGTTTACTTACGTTCAAACACATTGTATTTGCTAATCAATAATACATGTTGGCAACAGAATGGTTAATAGGTTATAATATGTGTTACTGTAGCCCAAGTATTGGTTTGGTTGTTGGAAACAACTGAAAACGTATGTGTGATAGATAACAAAGTAACAAGAAAGGAGCAGATCTTCAATTAATCAAGACGATGCTTGCAAACATGTGCATGGTTCCTGCAATATGTTGCTGGGCCGTTTTTTTGCAGCGTGTTATTAACAGCTTGAGGTAAAAATATACAGACCAAGTAGTATAATTCCCGCAAGCATTTTAAATGTCGTTTAACGGGTCGTCCGACGGGCCATCCTATTCGGATTGTCGGTTTCTATAAGGTAGAAGGTCAACAGTTAAAATGTTATAGCAATAATAACGGACCTAATAATGGGCTGCCCTCCTGCAAGGACGAGAATGAGAATCTTGTGACTGAGAAGCAGCGTGTGCTCAAAATGTGGAGAGACCACTTTCAGTAGTACTCCACTCAGATTCTTCCACTGAAGATCAGGGGGTAATGATAGTGGAAGATAGTGTAGACTGTACCCCCCCCCCCCCCCCCCAACCAAGACGAGATTAGAACGGCGATCTCCCGCCTGAAGAATAATAAATCAGCTGGTGCGGATGGCTTACCCGCTGAACATTTTAACGCAGGTTGCGAAGGACTGATAGCCCACATGCATCAACTGATATGCGGTATATAGCGGGAATCTATGCCCGACGATTGGAGTCTCAGTATATTATAACCTGTATTCAAAAAGGGTGAGCAGCGTGTCTGTTCCAACTATCGCCGTATCAGTCTTTTATCCATCGCGTATAAGGTCTTGTCGAGCGTATTATGTACAAGCCTAAAGCCAATTATTGAAATCCTAGTTGGACCTTATTAGAGTGGTTTTAGACCTGCAAGTCCACAACTGACCAAATATTCACGCCACGCCAAATCCTGGAAAAGACCCATGAAACGCAAATCGATACATACCACCTTTGTGTCGATTACAAAGCTGCTTTCGATAGCCCCATACGAGGAAAACTGTACGAAGCTATGTCTGAACTTGGTATTGCGGCAAAACTGATTCGCATCTGTAGAATGACGCTGACCAACCACCAAATCAGCAGTGGAAGTGGGGAAAAACCTCACTGAACCATTCTCTGCCAAGCGAGGACTTAGACAAGGCGACACACTTTCGTGCAATCTCTTCAACATCTTAATGGAGATAATAATGAGAAAGGCTACAGTTAATAGGAACAAGACCACTAACACGAAAAGCCATATGTTGCTGGCGAATGCTGACGACATAGACAGAGGTTACTGCAGAGGTTACTGCAGTATTTTCAAAAATCGACAAGGAATCAGCGAAGGTGGGTCTTGCTGTTAATGAGGGCAACACAAAATATCTGGTGTCAATGATTAGAGAAACCTTTGGACTTGGTCCGCACTTGAACGTTGACTACCGATTCAATTTTGAAGTGGTAGATGAATCCGCCGTGAACAAGCACAACAACGTCAGCCTGGAGATAGATAGGAGAATTGTGCTTGCAAATAGATGTTATTTTGGGCTCAGCAAGCAGTTTAGGAACAAAGCCCTCTCTCGACGGACAAAAGTCCAGCTATATCAGACTCTTATTTTACCTGTCTTGGCGCTCAGAAACTTGGGTTGTATCGCAAGCGGATGAAAAACATCCGGGAGTTTTCGAGAGAAAAATTCTCCGTAAAATATATGGGCCTGTTATGGAAAACGGCGAGTACCGACGTCGCTAGAACGCAGAGCTATATAATCTCTATTCTGACGTGGATATAGCTACACGAATCAAAGTGGGCCAATTGTGTTGGCTAGGCCATGTTATCAGAATGGATGAAGATGAGCCAGCGCGAAAGGTTTTTCATAACGTACCCGATGGAAGCAGGAAAAGAGGACAACCAAGACTCCGCTGGAAAGACCAGGCAGAAGAATCCCTCCGTATCCTTGGTGTTACCAACTGGCGAGAAAAGACGAAGGATAGAGCCAGTTGGAAGAATATGTTGAAATTTGTTTAATTTGTTTGTTTAATTAATATGTGTAAGACGTTTGACCTCATGAGGTTGTAATGTAGTCAATAAAAGTAAAGTAAAGTAATATTACTCTCTGTAGTAACTAATAATTTCGCGCTTTTCCAGATAAATCCTGATACCACATTTCATCGGTGGTACCAGTCCACTGCCAATTAAATTCACACAACTAACATTCATTAAAATATTACAACAATATGTTAACTTTTCGATGTAAACTCACAGAAAAATAAATATTTCAACTAATCAACTTTTTAATCCCCCAACAGGTCATAAAATACATATGTACAATCCTGGCTCCTTCCCTCTTCAAACCCAAAAACCCCACTAGTATTAGTCGCAACTGTTTTGTAAATTACTGGAGAAACAAAAAAAAATTCCCACACACACCCAGACTGGCAATAATTTATAACATTCATATACAAAATCTGGACATGAATATAAATTTAAAAATAGTTTTGGTAACATTACGGTGAAATGGAGAGGCAACATATAAAAGATTGCAATATGAATTTGAATTTGTAGCTCATGGGCGCCTTAAATTTTGTGCTACCCAACAACTAATACGAGGAGGCGAATATAAAGCGCAATAAATGGTTGAAATTGGGAAAAATATCATAGTAAATTTTGTAACCACAGCACTGGCACATATATTTGGTAACACACTCGCATACAAGCGCAACTAAAAGGGGTTTATTCGTATAAAATCCTATTTGCGTGAGAATGTATAAGTGCGATTATACCTTCGGTACGGATTTAGCATAGAACGGAGCCCACATAAAAGTATAATTTCCGTATGGAAATATGTTATTTATAAACACTGGCTTTTAAATATACGACTATAACCAAACACTTTAACAGTCACACAAAACTACGTATACGGTCATAGTTGTATGTAGTATCGTATATTCCCCCTCTTAAATCAAGACCCATCTATTTTGTGGGTTGCCAACATGCTGTCCCCTCTCTTCTAAGCGGCATTAACATCAGCATTCATACATATACGAATTGGTTAAAGGTAACACAAATAATGGAAGAGGATTTTTTAAATTCATATCCATATACAAAAAGTAGACAGCCAGTTTACGGTTACGGATACGGATACAATTGTGTTTATTCGTTGTAGATTATAAGGTATTTGGAATTCATACGTTTAAATGAAACCCTCCCATCTAATAATAGACTGGTATATAGTTAGTACGATTGTGCGTCTGTGTTTGTGCTTTAGTACTCGTATATATGTGAGTGTCCTTATTTTCTAACCACTGATCTCTAGAGTTTATCGGAATGAGATACGACAATGGCAACCACAAAACGGAATCTTTATTTGCGGTTAGAACGGATTCATGCAAACGTTAACAATATTTTTGTAATAGAAACTGGGTCATTAGTTATTATTGGGATACGTGTGTATTGAAATGGTTGATGTATATGGAAGAGGTCATTGATTGTTTTAGTCGGCGTTAATGTGCTTAAACATGCCCTCTAGTACTGGACACTAGTTCGTACCAGTTGAAATAAGTACTTACTAGGGAATCACCTGTACTTACTTTGCCAACTCTAAGCAATGCATTTCATCATTTCGTTTTTTGTATGAAATGTTCGGAAAAAGGGTCAATCGCCACCACATCGTTTACCGCGAACTAGTGAATATGGGGCCCCATGAAAAGATGGGTACATAGGTACCCATACTAGGGGTGGTGATATGAGTACACAGGAGAACTGATGAATATGGGTCCCCATGAAAAGGGGTTTTGTTGCAACTTAAGTTTTTAAAGAATGGCTTCTTTTGAAAGTGGCAAGGACTTTCGGAGTTGTTCCTCAGCTGACCCAGTCCCATCGACCAAATTGATTGCATCTGAAAAAACAAAAGTAATTAATTAATTGATGCCTAACTCCTATTACAATGACTTTAATAATACCTACCAAGAAATACTCCACTTTGTATTTGCACTTGACTCCTCTCAACTGTACAGATTAAACAAATTAGGTCAACTGGCAAATTTGTTTTCGATCATTGCGAAAGAGCAGCAAGCAAAAATAAAACGAAAAAGTCGTCTGTTAGAGCAGTGGCAGAGCGAATAGGCAACGAGAGAATATTAGAGCGTAATATAGCTGAGAGCAACACAAAATGAGAGCATGTGCGCATACATTTTTTTTACTCGGTGGTTCGGCGTTCGCTTACCATAGGCTCAGTCATGTACGGAGCCATGTACGGACTAGTTAGGTATGTAGCTCAAGCATGGCCAATCGACACCTCCAGAACTGCAGGGTGTAATTTGGAAATACTTTTGGAACGAACCACCGATTACTGGTCCCCCTGATAGACAGTCACTGACAGGTTTTGGCACCACAGTATTTGCGGACGGTTACAAAACGGAATGTGGAACCGGCTAGGCTGTCTTCTCCGAAGAGGCAAGCCTCAATTTATCGGTCAAACCCCAGACAAGTGCAGCGATTTTTAAGCGGAGATACTGGCCATCAAGGAAGCCAGCGCCGAAATTATACCACAACGGAGAACAGAGTGCATTGGAATATTACTTAAATCCTATCAGTTAGATGTAACAACACTGAATCTAAACTCGTTAGTGAATATAGGGAAAAACTTGTCGAGCTAGGTCGACTGGTCAATATAGTTCTTACTTGGATACCAGGCGACAAGGGTCTCCTAGGGCACGAAAGAGCAGACGAGTTAGCCACGACAGGGTCGTCTTCTTCCAAACTCCATATGGTGTTACTCGCGACGCCTATAGGATCGGTCAAAAGAGGTATTTTCCTGCATTACCTTGAAGAGGAAACGTGTGATGGGATAGGACGGAAAGTGCCACATATCCAGAAACACATGGCCAGAATATAACATTCACCATACTAACTCCCTGATTAGCCAAAATAGGGCAAACATATTCAGGCTAATTGTCATGCTGACCGGGCACGGCGCAATCGGTAATCACGCAAGACGGCTGAATTTCCAGATAACGATCACTGCCGTGCCTGCGAAGACGCAGAAGAGGAGGAGACGGTGGAACATCTCCTCTAATGAATAGACGCCTAAAGACTATAGGACGCCCCTTCCTACACAACCTCATTGAGATACATGAGATTGATCTAGGCGATGTAATGAGGCATCTCCGATTATTAGATTGGATACAGACACTGTATATTAGACTATCCAGGGTGATGTGGTATGCAAAACGGTGTCTCAAGACACTAATGAAACTAAATGAAATGAAAAAAAAATAAATAAATAAAATGAAATGAAATTAAATAAATAGTATATTTAACAACCACGTGAACCAACCAACCAATCAACCATTTGGTTTAAATTTTCTACTACTTTTTTTCTCTTTCCCTTTATTTTTTCAATACTACGTCCATACTTTGAATCGATCCCACTAACTATTTACAAATTCCAATGATAAAGTTTGATGTAAAAAATATCATCAATTCAATGAAGCTGAAAGGGTGATGAAACGTACATTTTTCAAATTAAAGAACTCAAATTTCCTCAATGCAATGAAAAAAAAATCTATGAACATTTATCATAGATTTGACGTAAAGATTTTCTTTCAGTGTATACTTACTTACATACTTATCCGGCCACGAACAACCCCGTGGGGTCGGGGACCTTACAAAACGAAGATAACATATTTCGCCAACCAGTTCGATCTTTTTGCATTATCTCTCCAGTTGGTAGTACCAAGTGTACCCAGGGATTCGTCAACTTGATCCATCCAGCGGAGTCTTTGTCTTCCAATTCTTCGCCTTCCTTCAAGTCCGGTTTCGAAAGCACTTTGTGCTGGTTCGTCTTCATCCATTCTACTGACATGGCCTAGACAGCGCAATCGAGTTAGTTTGATCAGCTTAACTATGTCGATGTCGGGACAAAGCTCATACAGCTCATGGTTCATACGTCGCCGATACTCACTGTTGTGCACTATAGGGCCATAAATCTTCCCGAGTATTTTTTTCTCGAAGACTCCTACAGATGCTTCATCTGCTTGCGATGAGACCCAGGATTCTCCGCCATAAAGCAAGACATGTTGTATGAGAGTGTGGTATAGCTGGATTTTCGTCATTAGAGAGAGGGCTTTATCTCGAAAGTGTTTGCTTAGCCCAAAATAACATCTATTCGCAAGCACAATTCTCCGCTTGATCTCAAGGCTGACGTTGTTGTTTTTGTTTACAGCAGATCCGAGGTATATAAATTCGTCCACTACCAGACATGCTGTATTTCTATCTTTGGTTCAGTCCCAAGTACGGCCATCAGACTCAAATCGATTGGTTTTAGTCTCCTCAGACCATATTATTCTATACAAAAGACGCAACTGTATTTTTATTAATTGTCAAATTTAAAACATTACGTTCTCCTAGTCAGGCACAGTCCTGATTTCGTAGACCCTGTGTTTTCTTCTTCTTGAAGCTTTATATTCTTTTGTGATAAAAACGCTTTACTCGTATTTTTCTTCTCTGCAGCCTTAAAACCTAATCTTTTGAGACTCCGTCCAGCAGTCCTCTCACTGGTGTCAACATTTAACGTTTTAGTGCCGCAGCTGGGGTAATTGCTTTATCACTTGTCACTAATTTTGCCACATCACACGACAAGTCTGGTCGTTAATCTTTCCGGGGCGGCCAGGAGCAGTTGAAGTTTTAATATTTTTCTTCCAAATCTCAAAGTGAACACATCGAAACACAGTTTGTCCGACTGCGATCACCGATTGTTTGGCGTTAAACTCCTCCGGAACGGCTGGACCGATTTGTATGAAATTTTGTGTGCATATCGGGTAGGTCTCACAATCGGCTAACATCTATTTTGCATACCCCGAAATGATAACGGTGACCCACCCACCCTGTGATATAGAACACAGTTTTGTCCGACTGCGAAACACAGATGTTAAACAAACACACACTTATGTAGCGCCAGCGAATAGTTGTCTTGTGTGGGTGCGTAGCACTCTCAGAGCAAAGAGAATAATGACGTGGTTATACGTATATAAAAATGAGATAGCAAGACGGCAACGAAAATTGTGTGAAGTTGTGTAGCGTATGTACGAACATAAGAATGTATGTATGTATGTACATGTATCTGTTGCTTTGCATTCTCTTTGTTTTTTGCGGGAATAAAACAAAAAGTATTAGTTTCAGTTGCAGTCATGCATTGGTCACGCGAGGAGAGGTCAATTTGTGTTGAACCGTATTTTTCAAATGCGCCCTCGATCATTGCAGTGCGTTTACGATGCTCTGTTCTCCCATGCCGAAGTGTTCCTCGACGGCAATCAATTGTAAATTGGGTAACTTCATTGAGAACAGCAGGGAATATGTCATGTCTACGCACTGTGTGGTGCGCCATATCACGAGTAAGCATCATTGGCCCTTAGAGTTTATGAAAACTTCAGAAAACGTGTGCAGCAGTGTATGGCTAGCGAAGGTCGACATTTGCCAGACACACTATTTAAAACCATGTAATTTACAAAGTCCCTTACTGTTCAATATAATTGAAATATAAAATAAATTTGTTTAAGGTTCATAATTTTTTTATTTCATTCCGAAATAAGCAAATTACCGCGCTCCACCCTGTGTATTCGCTTGTTTTATTTGAAGCACTTAGCGAAGACTTAGCGAGAACTTAGCGGTCCGAACAGAATTATTATATTCGAACAATTGCATGATTTCAACTACTTTAGATGCTTCCATTTTCGATCAGCACGTGGACAAGAATGAGCAATTTCAAAATAATAACAGCAGATTTATGAGCTATGTGATGGTTACATTTAAGTTCCTGGATCTTTAAAGAGTTGCAGAGAGTGCAATATTGTAACATTGAAGAGAGTGCGTAATTCATTATTTTAAAAGGTTTAATAGACCCGAACGAAAGGTTCTGAACAGGACTTAGATTACCAAACCACATTATACTGTTGCATGTAACATATTGTTTTGAAATTAATATCAGACGTCATCTATCATCATCAGTATGTCTATTACGCCTATCATTACTTCGTCTATCAATACGAGTATGTTGCTAAATCCCACTAATGTATTTTTGCAATGAAATGATTTCGAAAATCCGTATTTTATTTCAGAGTGATGAAATAGTCGACACTAGGAAAATATCAAATTTGAACTTGTATATCTTTGTGATTCTAAACAACTCTTGCTGGCATCATAAATATGTATTGAAATTCGAATTGAATTCCTGTTTATTGCTTAGTGTATCCATTAAATATGCAGGCTTCCTAAAACTGTTGTGCACTCAGTCCTAAAGTTATCTTTTAGTGATTAAATATTATCACTTAAACTTCGCCGCATGGGATGCAAGCAGTGTTGCATTACCCCCTGGCTGCCGCACATATCCCACTGGACCACATCGAAATGTTTTGCAACCCCCGGTGCCACATATGCTATCAATATCTTCAACCCACTGTTTGTAAAATATATTCCACTGCGTATGATTTCAAGGAAATATTAATATTTTTGTAAATGATAAATATTTTCGAAGACTTGGCGCAGAGAAATCTTTGCACTAACGAGTAGATTGAATAATATACTAAATTGTTAATAACAATTGCATAATACCGTAATATGTTCAATGCAGTTAACAATTTAAGCTTAAATTACAAAATTTTTAAAGCCTTTTAGTTAAGAGTTTTGTAATATATTGAGCAATATGTGTAGGTTTGTTCATAGACATGAGCAACAATTTGTAAACGTTTGAATTTTCCTTGACTCATGTTGAGTAGTGGAATGATGTTGCTGATGCTGATGATGATGATGATGACTATGAATCTTTGAAGTTGTTATTACTTGAAGCATCATCAATTTCAGCAAGTTGTGGCCCCATACACATCATCATTTTCATTTCCCTAAGCGTCATTCCTACCCCCCCATCCACAGCACATTCTGGGCCCATGATTACCAACATGAGCAAGCAGTGGAGCTTTAGCTCTGCTTAAAGCGTCATCATCATCATCCTGGTCTACTCATGGTGCATTGCAGTATGTATTACCTTAAGTTTTCGCATACACATGTAGTTTCAGCATTAAAAATTACCCTTTCTTCTCACTCTCAACTCACATACACACATATCCACACACACACACCAAACACACTCTCTTGGTCCATCGTTATTGCTATATCCTTTTTAAAGGCCAAACAAATCAGTCGTGCCTGAAGATTAATGATAGCATTATAGTGTCGTCTACGTTTTATAAACTTCAAGTGGAAAACATTAAATTTATTTTCGAACTGCAAGTACCTACGTAAAAGTGTCCTTCTTGTCCAATATTTTAAAACTCTCTTTTGCTTTAGTGTGTATGGATTTTGTTTTTCGTTTTTTTTTTTTGCTACTCGGTCATTTATCTATCCAATCAAGCAGCCAACACCAACCAGTCATCCAAACTTACTCTATGGCCCTCTGCCACCAAAATTCCGTTCGCATCTATGCACTTTTTGGCCCTAGGGCTTAAACAGTTTGGTTCTGTTGCTGTTGGCCAGCAAACAAACAAGCAAACGTTGTCGCAACTCTGGTGCAACAACACTTGCCCTCACTCACATCTACATCTATTAGGGCAGGCGGCCTGACAACTGTTAAAATCTATGACAAGGTACTTTAAACAGTGATTTGGAGGGACGCATAATCGAAACGGTTAACAAAATTTCAGTGACTTGCTAACAAATACAGAACAAACAACATGTTCACCTTTTCGATTTGATTACACGTCACAGGAGAAAAATGCTTAAATCAAAGAGAATTGTTTCATTAAAAACCTCCTTACTAAATCACTGTTGATTGCAAGTAAATCAGTTTGTCCATTCGTTGCACCAGCCCCCAGCGTCCATACATCCAAACACACGTCTCGGTCTGTCCACTTGTTCGTTCATTCTCTTTGTCGTGCATAAAATGTTGCAAGCAATTTTTCTTGCAGTAAATAATTTTTCATGCACGAGCTGCAAATTTATTCCATCGTCATGCGGACACCAATTGATCAGGAACACAAATAAAAGAAAATTGATGTCACACAAAATTTTTAAGTGTTGCCACACGCATTTTAAATAGGTGTTTGCCAGAGTCCTACTCCACGTCACCCGCCTTGTTGCTGGCATTCCCTCGACCTTTTTCCCATGCTGCTGGCGACCACTTGTCGTTTGTTGGTCTGGGGGTTTGTGACCAACGGATGGCAGGCATCATCAGCGACAGCTTTATTTGCAGTCACCATCATCATCACCAGCCAGCCAAACATCCAGCCACCAGCCACGTTAACGAGTATGAACCTAGTACTGGACGAGTACTGGGGAAGAGCGGGTATTAATTGGTGTTGTATTATGAGTAAAAATTTTCAACCACCCTCCTTCTTAGTTTGACAAATTTGGATAATATAATTTGAAGCAAGAGGAAGTTTCACAACAAATGGGGTTTTGATTTAAAAATGATGGGTGCTGGGAAAATGAAAGGATAAAGTGGCGAACGACGCACGTGATAAGGCTAATCGTGATTCCGACATGAGTTTAGGAAGAGAGTATAGTTGAGAAGTGAGCCAGTTTAAGTACTGAAGATGCCAAGTAATTCCTATACCAAATTTGGCAACAGATAGCACTGAAGAAGTGAAACAGTTAGTCCCTTACCGTTTAGTTATTGATAAGTTATTAACAAAGCAAAGTTGGGAATTTTGTGTCATATGATAGAAATGCTAATCTATTCTTTAGAGGACAACCATTACTTTCCAATATGAATATGAAATTATAATACCGAGATTCCAATTTTCGACGACGCATTCGAGCACTTCGAGTGGAATTTGCAGATTAATGTGAGTAATGCTGTTTACCAAACACTACGCGCTGGAAAAAACGGCCTCTGTAACATATTCTCCCAAAACTTATTCTGCAGGAACCATGTATACGTTTGGAACACACTACAAACATTTATATGTTTGCAAGTCCCAAACTCAGGTGTATCTAAATGTAAACATTAGCATGTTTTCTGACAAATATGTGTGCTTTTACGTGGTAAAATATGCGTGTAATATCACGTTTTTGTTTTCAGAAGGTTTCAACTATGCATTCGTTATCACTATGCATTGGTACACAAACAATATACTTACATATATACAACTCTAGTTCATGCAAAACAAGCGTGTGTTAATTACTTTGTTTTTTTTTTATTATATTTCACAAATTCCGATTTTTCAGTAGGGACTCGGGCAGAACAAGGGATTAGCGTTATTTCCCTTTCCAGTTTCTTTCCTCAAAGTCGTTTCTCACTTTGGTAGCACACATAAATATATATGCTAAGCACATACACAAAAACCAAAACAACATCACAAACCATTTAACCGTCCGAGCGTTTGTTTATTCTTTTTTCATTGATCAAACGCTTTTGATATCGTCTGTTCGATGAACCACTGACGACTGAATACATGAATTTAAAACGCAATACATCAGTCAAAATAAGAAACACACAGTTCATCGCAATTTGCACGCACATTCAGGAATATTTGTCAATCACTCACTGAGAGAATAATGCAAAAATAGAGATACACACTTACAAGATATATACACTCGTTGCCCCTCTTTTATTCTCTTGCTCCCGAGAGAGCATAAACAGTGCAACAAACATGGCTGTATTTATATTACAAACACAAACATATTTGGGTCGCAAACACTTATGATGTTATAG
Organism: Phaonia tiefii; assembly: GCA_963931995.1. Taxonomy (NCBI): domain Eukaryota; kingdom Metazoa; phylum Arthropoda; class Insecta; order Diptera; family Muscidae; genus Phaonia; species Phaonia tiefii. The sequence goes on along the minus strand of OZ008371.1, from coordinate 34,777,130 downwards.
CATATTAATCATTGTGTCTCAAACATGCAATATTGAATACCAAACACAATGCGTTTCGGCACAAGTAGATTATATTTGCGACAAGCTCCAAACACATGTTATATTTGCATCCAAACAACAAAAACCTACACAGTTTTCAGCGTGTACGGATCTGGACTTGTAAGGCTTTAAAAATGCCCCTCATTTGGGTGTATACACGCTGAAAATGTTTTCTATTTGTTTGCTTGCAAATATAACGTGTTTGTAGCTTGTTGCAAATATAATATAGTTGTATTCAAACACATTGTGTTTGCTATACAATCTAATAGGTTTGGGACACAATGATTAATTGGTTATAATATGTGCATTCGTGTATATGTATATTGTTTGTTGAAAACTACTTAAAACAAAAACATGACAGATAATAAAGAAACAAAAAGGATCAGATCTTCAATTCATAAAAATAGTGCTTACATACATGTACATGGTTCCTGCAACATGTTGCTGGGGTCGATTTTTTCAGTGTGTACCTGCCAAGAGTTTGTTGGCAGCCCCAGCACAAGGACGCGGTGCGGTGGTCTAATAAATGACACGTCTAAAATCATTACTTAAATGTCAAGAAATTCAAATTCGAAGAAAAAACATTCCCCATAGATAACGACATTTGGCTTTAAAAATTCTTTATCATTTCTATATGGAATGGAAGATCTCTATCCGAAAAATCGAGACTAGAACAGGTTAGAAGAGTAATGGAAGGCTAGAATAAGGACATACTAGACCTAAGCGAAGTATGTCGGCTTAATAGTGTTAAATCTCAATTACCTTCTAGTCACTGCCTTCTACACTCCCGCAATCATATGCAGCGTATAAACGGAGTCAGTTTTCCTCTTTCACCTAGGGCTATAATGTCTCTAATAGCATACAAAGCTATATCTGATCGCACCATCATTGTGAGTTGTAATTCGAAATTCAATAGATTTCTATGGTACAGCCGTATGCACCTACTGACGCTTATACGGACAGGGTTAAGGACGATTTCTAGAGCCAACTCGAGTTTGGTGCAAGCTCCTTGTCAATTGGTGACATTCAAATATTTCTGGGAGATTTTAGTGCTTTAGAGGGCAACGACAACAGCAACCTATAAGAAGTGATGGAAATGCATGGTCTTGGAACTTTGAGAAATGACAAATTGTGATAGGTTCATAGATTTCTGTACTTGTCAGCAAATGACTATCGGCGGAAACAAGTTCCCCACAGAAATATTCACAAGTATACATGGGAATCGCCAGATGGTCAAACCTTCAATAAAAGTGACCATATTCATGTCAACAAAATGTTTCTGGGTTCCTTGCTGGACGTCAAAACTAAACGTGGTGCTGATATTGTTAGCGGAAACCAACGCCTAGTGGGCACTTTCCGTCCCCGTCCAGCGGCTGTCAATGGTTTTAGAGGAAAAATCGTAAACTACAATTCAACAACCGCAATGATGTACGATCAAAATCTATGCTCCAATTTGGCACAGGACACTCAAAATAGGTGGTCAGGCATTGTTCGAACGCGGAAGGAAACAGCCGTGGAGGTCCTTGGTGAGGAAAGATATGTGAAAGAAATGTGTGGATTAGTGCAGAATCCTGTACTGAAATTCTGAACGAGGAACATTTGTGCAATATGCGTATATGATGGAAGACCACAAAATTGAAAAGTAAGTTAAAACCAGACTATCGGCAATCAGCACATGGAGTCCGTTCAGATTACGACAACTATCAGAACAATATAGCGGAGGAATCGGAAAAAGCTGCACATACTGGTAACTTCGGTATTGTGTACTCCTCAATAAAAAAAAAAGCTGAGCGGCAACAACATCAGGAATACTGCATCGTTAAAGGCTAATGATAGCACGGAGATGGTATCACAAAAATAATCAAGTGGAGCGATTTCGTCCATTTGTTGCCACACAATCTAGACTTCCGTCTGATGAAGATCAGTGTACCGCTTCGGCAGTATACTCACGTCGCAACCCGAGAAGGGATATTTCAATGGAACCCCCGTCGATAGCAAAGATCAAGGCGGCACTGGGTAGAATGAAGAATCACAAATCATTTGATTCCGATAATATACCAACTGAACTGTTGAAATATGGTGCGTCAGCATTAGCAGATGTCATTACGACGGCCATCAAACGTGCATATATTGACAACAAAATCCCTACAGAGTGGAATGAGAGAGTGGTTATTGCAATCCTCAAAAAAGGTCACATAACGCTGTGCAGGAACTGGAGAGTTATTACATTACGCAACTAGCAAAGTAATGCCAACCCTTGCACTTGAGCGGATCTCGCCGGTGGTGGAGCGAATTGTTTCAAGGCTGGTTGTAGTTGAACCGACTACGTGAACGCGCTCCATATGATCATACGACAACTCATTGAATTCCACGCACCTCTATGTCTACTGTTAGTAGACAAGCGTTTGATTGCATACACCGTAACTCAATGTGGTCCACCTTGACCAAAAAGCGCTTACCGGACGAGATAGTGTAAATGATCCCTGAACTCTACAGAGATGCAGCGTATAAAGTTCGTTTTATGGGAAAGGTAAGCCAACCTCTCAGCACTTCTGCGAGGGTTAGACAAGGATGAATTATGCTTTGTTTTTATAAAATTCTACCAGCATCATGAAGCTATAGTAAAGAGAAAGTGCATAAAAAGAACACGAAAAGCGTTGTGCAGGCATTTTTGCAAAAATTTTGTTTTAATAAAAACCCTAATATCTCAGTCAATTAATACCAGATTTTTAAAAGCAAAGTTACGTTGTACTCATTAGGAAACGTCCCTTTTGAGTAAACAACAACTTTTCTGAACATATAAGATCAAAAAAACTGCATCTTCAAGGTCAAAATCGCAAAAAACTATAAAAAATTTAATTTTTTAACTTACGTCTCCTCTTCAGGTTCATAGGTAGCAAACCGTTCAAAATTCAAGGAAACACTCAACTACAAAAATGTACATAAGATCTCAATAAACAACTTTCTGGAACATATGAACTTCCTGGGTATGATTCTTAACACCGTTTACTTCAACATTGGGATACTATGCTATCTCACCGACCGCAGCAGCACAGGCAAAGAAGTCAGCTCAGCACACGCGACAAGGGACGCAGCACACAATATAAGAATCATTCGTAAGAAGTTCATATGTTCTAGAAAGTTGTTTATTGAGATCTTAGGTACATTTCTGTAGTTGATTGTTTCCTTGAAATTTGAATGGTTTACTACCTATGGACCTGAACAGGGGAAAAAAGGTAAAAAAATCGAATTTTGCGATTTCGACCTTGAAGATGAAGTTTTTTGATTTTATATGTTCAAAATTTCTCTTTTTCATAACATTGGCTACAGTTTTCTCTCAGAGAGGGAACGGTTTGCAAGATATGAGCCTGACAAAATTATCACGTTTTTTTGCAAAAATTACACCGAGGCCCCAAATCTTTGGGGGCCCATAAAAAAAGTACATGACTTTGGGCAAAACTGGGAGGCACGGGTATTTTTTGTTTGTTTGGCCTATTGTCACGTAGTGGTGTTCGTAAATGGTTATATTTTTTGATGTGCTAACATCTATAGCGGCGTATAGGGACTAAATCTATCAAAGTCAACATTTTATGCTGCTGCTAAAACCAGATTTTATGCTGCTGCTAAAACCAGATTTTCTGCGACTGTGAAAGAGAATAATGACGTGTTAAACAAAAATGAGCGAGCAAGAGAGCAATGAAAGAGTGGTGTGGCAGGGGTGAGGCAAACGAAATTGTGTCAATTGCGTATGTATTAAGATAATAATGTATGTGTGTACATGTGTCTGTTGCTGTTGTTGAACGGAGATATAAAGCATAGCTACGCAAAATTTCATTTGCAAGCCTTGCGCAGTCGACGTTATGGTGACACACTAATGCGTCAGCTACTTCGTACAAAGTATGTGTGATGTTGTGTGTTTGGCTGTTTCGCTGCTGTTGATATGGCAAACATGTGGTTATGTGACACAAGTATACGTCAGCTACTTCGGACAAACTATGTGTGATGTTGTGTGTTTGGTTGTTTCGTTGTTGTTGCTATGGCCAAACAAAGCGAGTCATTTGATATTCAGCATTGCCCGGTGTATACAAAAACAAGTAGAAACTGTGTTAAGTTTAATTTTATCTGTGTTGAAAACTTAGCATTTATAAATTATAAAAATAAAGAAATAAAATTTAATTCAATAAACTATTATTTTTTATTTTCCAATGTAACATTTACTAATGTGTTCATAGAAATCGAACAGGTACCGTGTAGCAAAAAGGTGTTAACACATCATCCGTGAGTTCGAACACTCATTGATTTTTTCCGATTTTGACCTTGAAGATGAAATTTTTTGGATTTTATATGTTCACACAATTTTTGTTTTTTATAACATTGGCTACAATTTTCCCTCAGAGAGGAAACGGTTTGCAAGATATGAAAATGATCACTTTTGTGCAAAAATTACACTGAGGCCCCAAATCTTTGGGGGCCCATAAAAAAAGTACATGACTTTGGGCAAAACTGGGAGACACGGGTATTTTTTTTTTTTTGTCTTTTGTCACGTAGTGGTGCCCGTAAATGGTTATATTTTTTCGTGTTGCACTGTGTAATCCACTAACTTACAGGCTTATAAGTGCGCAAAGGTACCGCTTTTTAACCGGTTTTCAAGATTTTGGGGGTGTTTGGAAAATTTTACAAGCAGATTCTTGTTTCACTCGACAATATCTACAAGAAAACTGCTATCACTTTCCAGGTATATTTTGTATAAAATATCAAATTAAAGTTTATAATAATTCTAGCTGTTAAAATTGAAAATAAATTGAATTTTTTTCTCCTAACCTCCTTGCTAAAAAATCTTCCGGAATTTCCATCAATGTTACCCAACTGTTGCTAAACATATTTTACCTTCGCTTCAATTTCCTGTGTTTTTTCTACTTTTTTCCAATGATATTTATGTGATTCCCTCTTTAGAACTGCATGCTGGTAACCAACCAGCTGGATACTATTCAAGACACTACCATACCAACAAAATCTAAGAAATCAACGCATAAATTTTTGGCCAAAAGTATTAACTTCTACCAACTACAGCCAAGGAGTAGTCGAGTGCTTGAGAGGGCTGCTACAAGTGATGCACAGTAAGGAAGATTCACCACATGACACAGGATGCTATTCTCACTAATTGTGCAAGGATTAGTGAAGATAGGGGAAGAGAAAATTGGTTTTAACACAAACATTATACATTAGATTTACAATTGTTCACATTTTATGGGGCCATCGAGAATGCCAACTGCAAGGATAATTTTACGACCACATACGTTGGTAAATAACTGGGGCATGGATAGTAGTAAATTAAGGTGCGACGGATGCCTCCCATAGGATTGAAGCAATAATAACTTTATTTTCTACTCGTGCCTCCACCCCCATCCTTACAATGTAAATGTTTACTACAAATTGCAAAATCCAGTATCTAGGATGGCCTTTTAATAACTTGCATAATGGCTGGCGTCCGTTTGCTCAACACCAAAGCCTGTCTAATGTAAAGAAAAGACAGTATGTTAATTTTCCTTTCGGAATGCAACCCTGTGTATGTGGTGATGATGAAGAGGATGTAACAGCAAATAAACTGAAATAGCAGAAAATGAAATTTATTCCACACTCTTGCCTACGTTTACAGAAATTTCATTTGTGTTTATGCTCAATAGTTTTTAGTGCTCGACAATTTTTTTTGTATTTTTTTCTCTCTTATACTACAGATTTATGAATAAAATGCATAAAATAAGTTTTTACATTTCAACGCACACATACTATAGTACTTGTACGAATACAATCTATGTACAGATGTGTTGGTGAAAATATGCTGGTATATGAGCAAACGTTTAATATTTATATGTGGTTATATTTAAATATATGGTTATTTCCATGAAAACAATAACATAATTTTAAATTAGTTCAAAGTGTCAATATTAGGTTAGGTTAGTTTTGGGGCACGTGAGATCTGCTAAAACCTGCACGCACTACACTTGGCCATCTACTGATCCATTGTAATTGCCCGATCGGAGTCCTTTTTAAGGCAATGAGAATTTTACTGCTATAAAACCATGAGGCTTGAATGAACCTAAAGAAAATAAACGATATTGATTCATAGTAAATTATAAAGGGTGAGCCAAAATTCCAAGCAGGAATTGAATTTCGCGTCATTCGTGCCGACAGTGTAATCTTGAAAAAAATACAGCGTGACAATTTAGGGTTAGCAAAAATGGAGCGTAACATAAATGAATAACGAATTGCAATTTTTGGGTATTGATTTAAAAATACCCAGCGGCGGAATTCATGACCTGGAAGACCTGAAATCATGACCAATCCGGTCTTCTTTCAAATACGGAAGGCCTTCACTAGACATTACCACCTCCTTTCTTTTTAACATTGTGTGAGATTGGGAGGCAAGACTTTCCTTGCCCATTGCCTAAAGAAGGCCTTAGAAGGCATGCATTAGAAGGCATGCAAAAAGGAGGGTTTTAGAAGGCATTTAATTTAATTTAGTTCTGTTAAACAAACATAAAATTAAAATAATATATTTTACCGCAAAATCAATATCCACTTTTACAAATTTATTTATAAGTATGTGTGTATCTATCTTAGAAAGTTGTACCATGCCCAACTTCAAATTGAAAATTTTAAAAATATCATGAAAAATATTTAACAAAAAATATAATTTTTAAATTTTCCAATTAAATTGCGGTTAAATAGATCGGAAAAGAAATTTCTCAAAATTGTAAAAATCTTCTATGTACTTGGCTATATCTGATGGAAAATGCATGCATTCCGAAGGCCTTATTTCAAGGAAGGCATTACAAAAGAACCATTCTGCATGCCTTATTTGTGGAATGCCTTGCGACTTCCACCGCTGGGTAACGACGGTTTGACGGCTACAATTCGCAATTTTCATCTTCAGCGATTAGGTCCATTTTCATCTTAATGGCTCGGTTAATGGCCAAAATTGTTGCATTACGGGACCTGAAACTCCTCATGTGGTTGTTGAGAAATGAAAGCATCCACAACGTGTCACTGTTTGGTGCGGATTTTAAGCTGGAGGCATCAATGAACCTTTTTTCTTCAAAAATGTAAATGCCCAGACAATAACAGTTAATGCTCATCAACGCCACTTTGTAATCCAGATATTTACACAAAAATGTAAAGATATGGTTCTGGACGATATGTGCTTTCAACCAGATGGTGCCACCTCACAAACATTTCGAGAAACAATTCAATTACTGCAGGAGTCATTTCCTGTTTGACTTGGTTGCCTTGGTGCCATACACGCTGAAAAATAACGGCCCCAGCAACAAATTGCAGGAACCGCGTACATGTTTGTGAGCATTGTTTTCGAGAATTGAAGGTCTGCTATTTGTTGTTTATTTATTGTCTGTCCCGTTTTTGTTTTCAGCAGTTACCAACAAACAATACACATTTGGGTCACAAAATACCTGTTAATCATTGTGACCCAAACATGTAATATTGAATAGCAAACACAATGTGTTTGGACACAAGTACACTATATTTGCGACAAGCTACAAACACGGTATTTTTGCATCCAAACTACAATAAAACAAAAAAATTTCAGCGTACAGGTATGTCATTCAGATCACAGGACTTAACGGCGTGAGACCTTTTTCGTTGGTATCTTTTGTTAACTCTAAGACTTATGACAAAAACCCCAAACTCTTCTTCATCTGGGGGAGCAAATTGAGCTCTGTAGCAACTAAATAGAGTCTCATACACACAGCATGACGAGGGAAATTCTAACAGATTTGACACAGTTTGGAAATAAGTTTGAAAACTTTCAATATTTTATTAGAACCAAAAAAATAATTAACTAAATCAACTCATTGTTCTCTCGTGAATAATAATAAAAAGAATTTTAATTTTATGTTGATATATACAAAGTGAAGAGTAAATATTGTAAAGTTATACAAATGTTAAAATTTTACACTCTGATTTTATGCTAATTTATTTGTTTTCTGATTCAGTATTTTGTTTTAAGATCATGTATATAGTTGCTGTCGCAAACGATTACCGTCATTTCGACTGGAATCGCATTCCAAGTTTCTATTGCCCTATCCTACAGCTCGTTTACACCTTTTGGAGCAACCGGGTTGATTGTTGACTGTTTTGGGTCGGTGTCGTGCTGAAAAATCACTCGTTCAGTAGCAAGACCCGTTTATTCTAGAGCAGCGGGTAAATGATTTTACAGAATTGAAAGATCTTGTTATTTTTCTTCAAAATATCTTCAATTTTAATCAGAGAACCTGCTCCATTCTTTGTAAAACATTCCCATACCGTTAGGGATCTATCATAATTTTTTATGGTTTGCGTTACTGCATTCGGGGGTAGTAGTATTTGGATTTTTTGTCCAGAACCAAGCACGGGCATCGGACTCAAATCGATTGATTTTCGGCTCATCAGGCCCTATAACTTTCAACACATGACGTTTTTGTATTTTTATTATCTAAAACGTGTCGAATTTAGTACTTTATCTTCTTCCAGTCAGCCTCAGTCCAGTTTTCGTAGACCCGGGCGAATTCTTTACGAAGGGTTTTATTCTTTTGTGATAAAAACGTTTTTTTTTCATTATTCTTGTCTTGACACGTAGTCTGTTGACATTTCGACGAGCAGTTCACTCACTGGCATCAATATTTAAGTTTTTGTGCCGCAGCCTGAGTACTCCTTATATACACGTACTGAAATGTACCACTTCTCTACAACTCGGTATTCAATAACAGCGTTTAACATATTTATTACTATTCACCACATTATAGTTTTCGCAGTAACAAAACCAACCGATAGGAAATGTAATAATGTCCGTGTATTTACAGCAATCTTAACTTTACAATCCTAACCCTCCCGTGCTATATAGTTGCTTCTAGTATTTTCCAGAATGTTTAGCGAATTCATCAACCATTTGCGGGAAGCTTGAACTGAGATAGATTCCAACTGCCAATGAGTGTGACAATAAACATTTCAGTAACACTAAACTCCATTAATATGACAAACGGTTGGAACTGTTAAGATGCTTTACGCTCCACAAACTATACGCTGACATTCAAATGTTAGTTTAACATAACACAAACTGTCCGTTGGCATTCAAATGTTAGTTTAACATAGCACAAACTGTCTGCTGATATTCAAATGTTAGTTTAACATAACACAAACTGTCCGTTGGCATTCAAATGTTACTCTAACATTCCACAAACCTTCAAATGTTAGTCTAACATAACACAATCAGCCTGTTGGCATTCAGATGTTAGTTTAACATAACAAAACCTGTTCTCTGACATCAAGTGTTAGTATAACTTAACACAAAGTGTCTGTTGACATTCAAATTTTAGTTTGACATAAAACAAACTGTCCGTTGGCATTCAAATGTTAGTTTAACATATTACAAATTGTCTGCTGACATTAAAATGTTAGTTTAACACATTAGGAGTTGCCTGTTGACATTCAGATGTTAGTTTAACATACCACAAACTGTCGACTGATATTAAAATTTTAGTTAAACATAACACATTCTGTCCGTTGGCATTCAAATGTTAGTCTAACGTATAATAAACTGTCCGCTGACATTCAAATGTTAGTTTAACATAACACAGTCTGTCTCTTGGCATTCGGATGTTAGTGTATTAGTGTAACATAACAAAAACTCTTCTCTGACACTGTTCTCTGTTAACTTAACACAAACTATCTGTTGACATTCAAATGTAAGTTTAGCATAAAACAAAATACCCGCTGACATTCAAATGTTAGTTTAAAATATTACAAATTGTCTGTTGACATTCAAATGTTAGTCTAACATTCCACAAACTGTCCGCTGACATTCAAATGTTTGTTTAACATACCACCAGGTGTCCGTTGATATTCAAATGTTAGTTTAACATAACGCAATCTGTCTGTTGGCATTAAGATGTTAGTTTAACAAAACAAAAACTGTTCTCTGACATCAAGTGTTAGATTAACTTAATAGAGACTAACATAACACAAACTACCCGCAGACATTCAAATGTTAGTTTAACATATTACAAATTGTCCGTTGACATTCAGATGTTAGTTTAGCATACCACAAACTGTCGGCTGACATTAAAAGTTTAGTTTAACATAGCACAAACTGTCTCTTGGCATTCAAACGTTAGTCTAACGTGTCTTAAACTGCCCGTTGACATTCAAATGGCAGTTTAATGTACAAAAAACTATTGGTTGATATTCAAGCGCTAATTTGAAGCCTTTTTCCGTAACTGGTGACAATTGCATATTTTATGCAGGCACTCGATAAATCTAAACGGCCTTTGCCCTACAACTAAAGAGAGTTTCTAAACAGTAAACACAACTTAGTTCAAACATAATGAAAAACGCTTTTCAAACTATAGCAATTTGGAATCGTTTCGAAAATTTAGGCACCGATCAGAGAAATGATGAAGAACAAATCAATAAATTTTCAGATTCTTAGAAGTTTTTTCGAAGCATTTCATGGCCTGCCACGAAACCCATTTTTTATTAAAAATAATGGAACTACCCATATGCCAATATACAAAAAAAATGGTGTCTGTTTGTTCTGATAACAATTTCATTGGTTTATTGTGGTTTTGTGGCATAAGCTCACATATCTGCTGCTCCTACTGCTGCTGTTGCTCCAGCTGCACCAATTGCTCCAACTCCAGTCAAATGCTCTTCCTTAGTTTCTGTAAGGATAATTCACTCGTATCAGGGCACTCGCTCGTATCCTTTGTGTGTCAGTGTGTGTGTGTGCGTGTGTGTGGGTGTTAAGTTAAGTTTGCCTAATGAAATGGAAAATTCAATAATACTCTCTTCCACTTTTTGTACTTTACACAGTTTTCATACGAAAACGAAGTGTATAACATTTATTAGTATTATTATTATTCGTTTTTTTCTCATCTTCTTCTTTTCTTATATTATTATCATATTAAAAAAGTTCCTTATTGTATTTCGAAAAGAATTATTTGACGTCATATCAAGAGGCAGTGAGATGATGTTAAGTTTTCGAAATATTGTGTATGTAGCATATGGAAAATAAATTGCAAGAACTTGTGGGGATGCTGAAAGAACTTTAGTTATATTTCTTAAAGAGTTTGGTAGAACTTATAAATATATTGGATGGAAACGGGTTCTCTATTGTTTGAAACCAATATTTTGTTTAAGGCAACCTGGCTCTAACTGTTGGCATTTGCCTTTTAGAACAACAAATAGTATTGTATCTATAATTTTTCATCTAAAATCATATAGAAACATTATTTTCAAATCTAGTCAGTTTGCGTTCTTAATTAATAAAAGCCAAAAACAGTAATTAAATTTGATTACAAATTAACTACGTAGTATGATGTTAGTTTCAACATAAAGATCTTGACAAAAATCCTGTTAACTTGGAAAAGAATTTGGCTTAGCCAAATTAGCCGAATTATCCGCAACCAAATTTATAATTTGCAACAACTACATTAGATAGCATCACAGACGAACTACAGGTTACCACTACCGCATGAGAAGTTCTCAAAACCAATTAGAGGTTGCTTGAACCCAATATCAGTTGTGAGGACTAAATTCAGCCGTGACAACCTCAAGTCGTTTGTGGCAACTGTTACTCATTGGCAACAGCTGAAGTTACGGCTGCGACAATCATTTTTCAAACAATTTGTTTGGCGAGTTTAGTCTTCCATGCAATCAACAATATCAACAATTGATTTGGTGTATAAGTTAAATATGTGAAGACACATAATGTGGTCCCTAGGCACGCGACCTTATGCAGAGTTATGGATACAGGATCCCATCAGGAAGAAATCCTATCACTACTCTGTGGAATTCAGCATTCCACAGTATTTTACTTGAAGTAAAACGAAGATTGTGCGCAATCGTAGCAGACTTTGACAATAGAGTATTCAAACCCGAAACCGAAAAATAGGCGAAACTGTTTAAACGAGTATTTCTAAACAAACCGCGTGTCGATTTATTAAAGACCCTAACTCCCGAATGAACCGAAATCCGGTTGCTTGACCTCATTTAACCGGTTTTAACTCAATTTTCCTAAAACAAATTAAACAAAACGTGATATAACTTTGGAATACTAATGAATATTATGAAATAATTAACACTTTATCTGTTTTCAAATATAATTTTATAGCTTGAATAAACAAGTTTTAAACAAACTTTTAAACTTCCATTTTAACTTCAAAACTATTTTATAATTTGAAAAAAATTAAACTTTAGTCTTTAAAAGATTTCCTTACGTTAAAATTTCTATACAATTCGAGTATGATTTTAAAACTTAAATAAGTTTAAAATGAATTTGAATTAAATTTATATTAAATTATAATATATTATTATAATATTAATTATCATTCCAAATTATAATATGGAGTACATATTAATTTGAAAATAAAACGGTTAGTTAAAATTGAATACTTATACAGAAATAAAATTTTTAGATTGAAACACTAATAAGAATTTTGAATTCACTCTAATCTAACCGATACGAATCGAATCCAATACGGCTCAATTAAATGCAATTCAATTAACTTGAATTCAGTTCAATATAATTCAATTCAACTCAATTAAATTGAATTCAAATCAATTCAATTCAATTCAAATCAATTCAAGTCAACTCATTTCAATTCAGTTCAATTCAATTCAATTTAATTCAAATCAATTCCATCAAATTCACCTCAAATCAATTCTTTTCAATTCAATTCAAGTTAATTCAATTCAGTTCAATCAAATTCAATTCAATTCATCTCAATTCAATTCAACTTAACTGATCTCAACCAAATTCAATTCAACAATTTCCACACGATTCAATTCATTTCACTTCATTGCAGTTCAGTTCAATTCAATTCAATTCAATTCAATTCGATTCAATTCAATTCAATTCAATTCAATTCAATTCAATTCAATTCGATTCAATTCAATTCAATTCAATTCAATTCAATTCAATTCAATTCAATTCAATTCAATTCAATTTAATTCAATTCAATTCAATTCAATTCAATTCAATTCAATTCAATTCAATGCAATTCAATTCAATTCATTTCAATTCAATTCAATTCAATTCAATTCAGTTCAATTCAATTCAATTCAATTCAATTCAATTCAATTCAATTCAATTCAATTCAATTCAATTCAGTTCAATTCAATTCAATTCAATTCAATTCAATTCAATTCAATTCAATTCAATTCAATTCAATTCAATTCAATTCAGTTCAATTCAATTCAATTCAATTCAATTCAGTTCAATTCAATTCAATTCAATTCAGTTCAATTCAATTCAATTCAATTCAATTCAATTCAATTCAATTCAGTTCAGTTCGGTTCAATTCAGTTCAATTCAATTCAGTTCAATTCAGTTCAATTCAATTCAGTTCAATTCAATTCAATTCTATTCAATTCAATTCAATATAATTCAATTTAATTCAACTCAGTTCAATTCAATTCAGTTCAACTCAATTCAATGCACCTCAATTCAGTACGATTCATTTCATTTCAATTTCAGTTCAGTTCAATTAAATCCAATTGAATTCAATAAAACTCAACTCAGTTCAATTCATTTCGATTCACTTCAATTCAAAGTAATTCAATTCAATTCCATTCAGTTCAATTCAAATCAATTCAAATCATGCTGTAAAATGGAAATCCAGTTTGTCGAAAACTTGTTTTTCGAATATGCCGAAAACCGGTTATTCGAAATTGTTGTTTTTTTAGTACTCTAGTTGACATCCTGGGAATCATCGCAGCGGTAAAATTGAAGAATGTACTCCAGAGTATAATATGACAGTAATCACAGTAATCGACGGATAATACGCTGAGCTCTACCTGACTGAGCTCTACCTCTTTGCCAGGAACCACAAAATCATCTGGAAAACAGCGCAAGAAGTGTAAGCTGTGGTTCTCGAGAGGAACCTTGATATTTAAGCCATGCCGTAAAGACAGGTTCATGAATATCACATTACCGTCAGAGTGAATGGGCGATATTCACAAATATATTTGATGGGATATACACACCTGTTTCTCGCCCAATATTGCTCTACGGCATTGGAATTTGTTGGCGAGTATAGACAAATGCACGTACCTGTGTGTGCTGACAAAGGCCCAGAGAAGCTAATGGTGAGTATATGTATCTGCTGGGAGGGCAGATACAGCCTCCACCACTAATTTAACAATTACTTCTTTTTCGTTGTATCTCAAGTTACCATGGTCACGAAACGATTTTAAGGCATTTGAGGCATTACAGTATGCTACAGTATACAACATAATACTTGCGTCGGTAGTTAAAAGACATATTATTCAGACAGGCTGAGCGCTCGCATCTATACAGTTGGCATAATCGTTGTAGATGAAGTAGTCGTCAAAATGGATAATAATGCCACCAGGAATGTCGGTATTGATAAGATTCGCAATATGTCGCACACAGGGTCGTCAACAACGCGATACCAGAAGTGTTGCTCATTTGATCGACACTTGTTTACAAATTCCGACGACGATTTGCATGGACTGTCATAAGCGATTTATAATGGTGGTTTACCCTTCGTTGAAGATGTCTCAAAGACATGGGCAACTGGGTATATAAGGTATTTACACTTCCACACTAATGACTCCAAACAAGATGCTGCGGTTGGTTGTGGTGTATATTCAAAAAAAGAGAGAATATGTACTAACACAGAGGCTACTGAATCAACCCAGTAGGCTACAGTGTCAGTGGTGGCAGTGTCTTCAAAGACTCCTTTCAAAAATTGCTACAGACGATATTATGTGCGACGATGTCTTGCACGTTGTCGTCTGTGAAACTTATTTGATGACCTAGTAGTATTTGTCTTGAAGACATTACCAAAGAATCATTGACGACTATGTTATGTCTTAAATGACATACTGAGAACTCAAATACATTTTCATACAAATGTCACAAAAATAGTTGACAAAGAAGTAAGCGACATTGTGAACGATCATTTCGTTTACGTGAAATAAGCGACATTGTGAACAAATGAATCTTATTTACATGACTCTGGTGTAGCACAATTTTCGAATTTTGTTGTTCCTATTTATAGTGAATTCGAGGTACACGCTTTAAAAAAAACGGCCCAAGCAACATATCGCAGGAACCATGTACCTGTTTGCAAGTATTGTTATAATGAATTGACGATCTACTCCTTTTTTTTTTTTGTTGTTTGCCACATTTTTATTTTCAGCAGTTCTCAACAAACAAGGTCACATTTGTGTCAGAAAAATATATTTTATAACCTGTTAATTGTGGTGTCTCCAATATGTAATATTGAGTAGCAAATACAATGTATTTGGATCTAAGTATTTTATGTTTGCGGCAAGCTATCAATACGATACATTTGCATCCAAAAAACAAAAAACGTCTGATTCTTCAGCGTGTAGAAAAGCCCATGTACTATCTTGAAATTAAAACAGTTATCGGCGTTCCCATGTTGTTTCAGTCTAAAGGAATTTCTGTCAGCAGAAACATTTAGTTTAGTCTTGCTCTTAATCTCTGAATACTTTACACTCACACATGTCTTCTCGGTTCTTGAAAAAATACTTCTCGAAGATATTGCCCAATGATCCCTATACCATCATCATACGAGAGCAACATGTGGGTTTTGCTGCTAAGGCTTTAAGTCGTTTTTGCTGCAGGTTCAACGATGGGGACGGACTATAACATCCCGTGTAATCACAACGGTCCTCATTAGACTGAGTGTATCAATTGTGACCGTCACTTTCAACCTCTCAAATTGAGGACGTTATGCCCCAAACAATCGCTATATTTTCTACCTGGTACACACAAATTTTTTCTTTCATAACGTATAAAAAAAATAGTAACTAATTTCATATTTTCCATATGTATTGCCAGGTAATTTAATAATACCGTTCGCTAACGATGCAGGTAATTGCTGCATATGTATGCACATGTATTGGGTGGCCATCCGCCTGCCAGTCAACTGCGGGTGTATTATCATTTTTAGGTCAATAATTGTTAACTGCCATCGATATTGACATTAATCTCTGCCACCACATAATCGCCATAATCTAAAATGCATATTTTTACATGGATTGCAAACCAACAATTAAATTGTAATAAACTCCCAGCAATGTGACACTAAATGTTTTCGAAAAAACAAAAAGATTTAAACAAAAAAACCTCGCCAGTTTTACTACACTCAAGCACAGAATCCCACGCTGTGAGAGAGAGAGGATAAAATCAATCCTAAACTCAGTGGAATGAAAAATTGTCATGTAGACAGAGAGTGAGACCAACAAACGCACACAAGACGGACAAACTATATTGAAAGTGTAACATACTATTTACAGCCCCATCCCATGGTGCATTCGTGCCATCAACATTGGAGCAAAGAGACAGAGATATATAGACCCACATTGGTTCGCATGGTTTTAGAGACAGATTCGCACACATTCATATGAACAGAGATTAAGCGTGTATGTGTTAGCCATTATCATGAATTATGGCTTTTTGAAAAACTACACGTAATTGTGACATAATATGAAAAGTCTACAAGTTTTCCAAAGCCATTTTAACTTTAGGATTTTTTTTTCATTTGTAACTGTGGATTTCTACTGCTTCTTTGACACATGTGATTTAGTAGAGAGTTGCATTGTAACGGGTTCGATCATTTTATCATCATATTTGTATTGGTACTAAAAATGGTACTTTTTCAAAAATATAGTACCTAAAATTTGGGGTTACTTGTGGCTGTTGAAAGTTCAAATTTTGTAAAGGGCGGAAAAACTTTGGAAATTATTTAAATTTCAAATAAATAAGGCGAGCATAAAGATTAAAAAAAAATGGTTTCCCATTACAGCGTCTCACAACCAGTGAGCTGTGCAGTTTCAAGTATTTACGCTCACTGATTGAAACCTACAGTTTAACAGCGGTTCCGAACGGTATTTTGAGAGGGTTTTTCATGGCTAAGTACTCGATAGTGTCGTCATTACCCAGAAAGGCGACCGTCGTCGAATGAAATGTAAGGCGGTCAGACCAGGGATCGAACGCATGTTCTCATGTACAAGAGCCGCGCACAAAACCCACTGTACTACCGACAGCCACGGAATAAAGATCGTCAGTCTTTTTCAAAAGGGGTTTGATACTTATAAATAAAATTACGGACAACTGACCCTTGAATTTGTACCTTTGAAACTGGATTCAATAGCACTGTGCGACACCAAAAAAAATTATGGGGTTCTGTCAACGGATTCTGGTAGATAGGTCGAAAAAAAATATACATGCATCGGCGTTTTGCCAGATCTGGTTAGAATTTTTTTTTAGGGGGGTCAAAATTTCCGCCTCTCGGAACTTTCCTGCAACATATCGGCATGCAAAATTGTGTGATCCTCACTTCTGAGGTACAAAATATGTTCTGAAGTTTTATAGAAAAGATTCAGATAAACATTTTTGTGGAACCAATTAATCCTCTAACTGTCACGTATAACCACAATTTATATTTTTTTTTGAAAACTCGCAAAAAACTGCCCCAAAATCAGGGGGGGCGTGGTCAAAATATTCCACCAAAATTATAGCCATAAAATTCCACTATACGTGCCGGAACACTCCAAAACACAAATCTTAGCCCAAGTGGTAGATAATAAGCAAAAACTAGCTGCCTTTTAAGGGTTAATAATGCATTTTGTCAATTTTCTGTTTCTATTAAAAATAGTCCACATAATATAATGAATTTTGTCATATTTCATCTTTTTTCTATCACTTGGGCTAAGATTTTTGTTTTGGAGTGTTAGAACACATATAGTGAAATTTTATGGCGATGATTTTTGTAGAACACTTTGACCACGTCCCCCGTCCTTTTGGATGAGTGTTTTGCGAGTAAAAGTAAAAGTAAAAATTATGGTTATACGTGACAGTTAGAAGGTTAATTTGTTCCACAAAAATGTATATCTGATTCTTTTCTACTTCTGAACAGATTTTGTACCTCAGAAGTAAAGAACACTCAATTTTGCATGCCGTTTTTTTGCAGGAAAGTTACGAGGGGCGGAAACTGTGACCCTTCCAAAAAAAATCTGATCAGATCTGGCAAAACGCCGATACACGTATATTTTTGTTAGACCTTTCTACCAGAATCCGTTGACAGAACCCCATCATTTTGAAAAAAAATCCAATTTTGTCTCACAGTGTAATACACAAAAAAAAATTAAGCGGTTTTTATATATTTTTATGCATACATAGGAACCACGAACTGCATGAACAGTATCCCGACATGGACGTAGTTAAGCGAATCAGGATATGTCACTAGAGTGGATAACAACTAACCAGCGAAGAATATGCGACCAAGACTACGCTGGATATGCTAGATTGGAGTATGTCTGCGAGAATTGGGTATTCCTGGAAGAAAAATCAAAAGATCGCGCCGGTTGTACAAAAATATTAACTGTTTGATGAGTCGAAATCAGTGAGTATAAAACTAGAAAGCCCGCACCTCACTGGTTTTGTGGTCTCGTTTCTTGAAGGTTGTCTGGAAAGATACCTCTTAAAAAAAATAAATATATTCCGATATCATCCCATGAAGGGACTGGGGAGAACTTCTGACTACCAATGAACTGTGTGGTTTCTAGTTTTGCATTCACTGATTGGTACCTACAGTTTAACACCGGTTCTGAATGGTATTTAGATAAGCTTTTTCCTGGCTAAGTACTCGGTAGTGTAGCCATCACTAAGCGAGGTGACCGTCGTCGAAGAAAATATAAGGTGATCAGAGCAGGGATCGAACCCACGTTCTCATGTGCACAAGTTGCGCACACTACCATTGCACCACCGACGCTCATACATCTTTTTAGCGTTCAAAACGATCCGATAGCCGTGCTTGTTTCCCTTCCGCCAGCAGGTGTGTCGGAAAGTCTGGTCTATAACCGCGAAACATATTAGGCATGTACAACACCCTTTCTTAAATAAGCCTGCTGGCAAGCCTAGTAGTAGAAGGTTGACTGGATGCTAATAGGCATGTACACTTTATTAAGCAGTCCTGTGGATAAGGCAACAGATATGCTGTTGTTCATGAAAACCTGGCATTTCCCTCGTTCGAAAAGTCATCATAGCAACCTCAAACCGTTTGCAGTCCTCTTACGAAGCCCTCCATTTGTAGGCGTACCGGAAGACCTGAAACGGAAGGCCTTATTAGAGACCTTTACTCTGCTGGGCGGCTACCTGGCGTGACAAGAGAAGGGAAATGTGCATGGCACCCCTTTTTATGGCGTCCTATATTCATTTGCAATGCTAATTTCATTTGAAGCGTGGGCCTTCTCCCATGCAAGCCTCCCCTTTTTTAAATCGCGCAATAATAAAGGTAAATGAAAATGTGTCGAAAGCAGTAAAAAAATTAAATTTCACAAAACTGGTATATTAGTTTTGAAATCATTCGAGCAATAGACAAAACTGTCAAATTTTGCGGTGTAAAAAGTTTTTCACTAGCCCAGATATTAATTTAGCTACATTGAATCGAAACCGGCACCTTGACGACTCGCTTCACCTTAGCGTTGGCTGGATCGGGTTCTAGAAAACCATAACATGTTCGCTGAAAGAATACGCTTGCCAAAAGTGGGCTAACGTATAAATTCATCGCCATAATGTAAATAGTCATTCAAGCAATTAAAAGTTTCGTTACGGCTTTGAATATTTACTTTGTGGGGATGAATTTATGTGTTAGCTTACTATTCATTTAATTTTTTCCTTCGGTGTATGTCTGTTCCTCTTTTTTAATGTCTCCGGGTTATAAAGTTTACACTACGAGTGCGCTACATTAAACAGTATGCCAAAAAGTACTTTGTTGGTACAGTTTCTTGTACCCGTTTCCAGTCTACTACTGCAACACTCACTCCAACACTCTTCGGGAATATAATAATAAAGACAAAACTATTATTAAATATTGAAGCACGTTTTTAAAGTTAATGCCCCGCGCTTATTGTTCCTCAGAGCACCCAGCAAAACCATCATCATCCCGCACACTCGCATCAAGTGAAGGAGTGGAAATGATTTCGCCATAAATCTCCTCCTCAAGTACTATAACCGATTTGATGGAGGTATCCAAATGTATCACGTATGTGAGAGAGGTTTTCCTCGCACTCCCCAATTTTTTTTTCGTGCAACATCTGGAGTGCCTTTGATTGTTGTAGTCGCGTCTGTAGTGTATGGGCGCAGAGTGGATAAAGATGTGTTAGTGACATGTGAAATGTGATTTTCAAACGTATTGGATTTTGTGATTTGCCTTTATTGAAAATCTGGAATAAAAATGCCAATTTTTCTATGAATACCTTCACTTTCGATTGTCAATCATGATTAGTGTTGAAATGTGGTAAATACTAATCGAAACCAGGAAGTGGGCGCATAGACGACAAAACGTTTTCACATTTAAACATACGGTTTAGAATTATATGATGGTAATAGGGTTGAAAACAAAAGCCATGGGAGATTTAGGCCCCTTTAAAGCAACGAAAATGTATACGATGATTAAAAACAGTATACTTACTTCCTAGTTTACCTAATCGAGTAGGACATTACCGTCATTTGTTGGAAGCACATTGGCTTAACATATGAGATAAAGTGGAAACTAATGAACTGTAGGGAATACCTTAGGGAATACTTCAATAGCAAAAACGTATTTGTCCATTCCATTTCATTAGGGGAATGGGAATGGATTCTCGAAACCTGTGCTCACTAATTCAACTCAGTGAATCTTGCACTATCTGCAAGTCCAGGTCAGCGACAATAAGTCATGTTATGATATTATCGTATATGGATCATTACTCGACCGCGCCATCATTGAGGTTTTGACAGATTTGAAAACTTCTCCCAAAAAAAAACACCGAATGCCCTTCCGTAAAAACAGTTGATGGAGATGCTTTAAAAATAACTGAGATGACTTTCTTAATTAACCAAAAACTACTCTACCAATTATTACAATAGCACCTTCTCGAGAGATTTCTAAATGAACCATTTTTCACAACTTCCCTGTGATACAGGATAGAATGTGAAAGTGAATGAGCGATAAGCAAATTGAAAAAACTGACTTTTAATTAGATTTTATTGACACTTACGACTTTCAAAATAACTTTATATGCAATACTTTAACTTTTATTGACTATTCTACAATCTCATGAGGTCAGACGTTTAATACATATTAACTAAACAAACAAATTAAACAAATTTCGATATATTCCTCCAACTGGCTCTATCCTGCGCCTTTTCTCGCCAGTTGGTAACACCAAGGATACGGAGGGATTCTTCTGCCTGGTCTTTCCTGCGAAGTCTTGGTCGTCCTCTTTTCCTGCTTCCATCGGGTACGTTATCGCAAACCTTTCGCGCTGGTTCATCTGCATCCGTTCTGATAACATGGCCTAGCCACCGCAACTTGCAGGATTTGATTGGCATAGCTATGCACACGTAAGAATATAAATTATATAGCTCTCGGTTCCAGCGACGTTGGTACTCTCCGCTTTCCCTAACAGGACCATATATTTTACGGAGAATTTTTCTCTCAAAAACTCCCAGGTGTTTTTCATCCGCTTGCGATATGACCCAAGTTTCGGAGCCATATGTCAAGACAGGTAAAATTAGAGTCTGATATAGCTGGACTTTTGTCCGTCGAAAGAGGGCTTTGTTCCTAAACTGCTTGCTGAGCCCAAAATAGCATCTATTTACAAGCACAATTCCCCTATTTATCTCCAGGCTGACGTTATCGTCCAAGGTAGACAAATTCATCTACCACTTCAAAATTAAATCGGTTGTCAACGTTCAAGAGCGGCCTAAGCTGAGAGGTTTCACTAGTCGTTGACACCATTAATTTTGTCTTACCCTCATTAACAGCAAGACCCACATCCGCTGTTTCCTTTTCGATTCTTGAAAATACTGCAGTAACCCCTCGCAAATTTCGCCCAATGATGTCTATGTCGTTCAGCATACGCCAGCAACATATGGCTTTTCGTGTTAATGGTCTTGTTCGTATTTACTGCAGCCTTTCTCATTATTATCTCCATTAAGATGTTGAAGAGATTGCATGAAAGTGATTCGCCTCTCTTGGGTGACTGTTTTTTTGGTCACCTGTGCAACAAATTCAACTCTATTCCATCTAAATTTCCCCAGTTCATTTGCTTAACATGTAATATTATATTTAAAGATATTCTAAACCCTTGATTTCTATCATTTAGTCCATCTCTTAAATACAAATTATAATACCACCATCATCCTGTTTACCCCCAATTTCAACAAACTGTTTGCCCCTGGGGGCGGATTTTAATATTCGTTTGCACTGACTCCAATAACCACTGAAATATCATAAAAGAAAGAGCGGGAACAAAAATTTCAAATCTATTACTAAGTATTTCTGCTTCATCAAAAACGATTTGCCACAATAGTTTAAATATTAGCATAAAAATGAAGTGCGGATCATAAAAAAAAGGGATGCAACATCCGCTGTGAGCACAAGTACCCGTAAGAAAGAGCAAAGAGTCATTAAATCACTTCAACCAGAAAAAATACTAAATGTACACACCAATACATACGAACGCACACACACACACACACGCACATACATGTACCGATACACCCATCCATAGCCAAATAACCTCGTACTCCAACTAGCATACAGATACTTAAATGTCAGTGGCGGATAAGGATGTAGGACTCATACTGACTGATTGACTTTTGATATCAGTTGCAAGCAAGTTGCAAAAAGAAAAAAACCTCTTCTGATAACATTTCTAAAAGCGGGTAAAATTCCAAAGATGAAAAACAGTAGAGAATTGTGAAAAAATCGCTCAAAAATTACCAATAATGGCTGTCATGAAATTCACGCTTAACTTTGGCATTAAAAGGCGTTCATACATATATGTATGTACGAGTATACAGACGCATACAATCAGAGTATATAGTTTGCAGCTTGTGGAAACAGCTTTAATCGCTGTGATATAAATACAATCACAAATAGACAATTGTACGAGGGTCGATTGTCACGTAAATGCTTGCGACATCTTCGCAAGAGTCATAATTATGACACTGGATACAAGTACTAAACATCTGCATGAATTAATTCGAACTGTGAATGGACCGATAAATTCAAAAATATTTCTTGTTACTTAGTATGCAATAGTGCCTTTGAATGAATATGAATGAATGTAGTCACTGAAGTTGTGCGATACTTCCTAGCGATTCGTGTGCCGGAGATTGCATTCATTCGTCCCATGAATCAACCAAACTCGAACTCACAATATTTAATAACTGAGAGAACAAAATGGCAAAAACTACTAGCAACGATACCAATGCGAGAGTGAGAAAGCACAACAAAGAACAACCATAGATCAATAGATAAGAGTATCTATCCCTCTCTTTACGTTCTTTCAATGGCAATGAATTAGTCAGTCATTTCATCAAGTTCGAGTTGCTTTTGTAATTTACCCTTTGGTTGGCATAATATCGACAGAAATAAAAGGGAATGCGTATTTTCGTTCGACGGAAACAACATAAAACATAATTTAGCTGCCATTGGTATCAATCAAACACTTTTAAACCTTGTTTGCTGCATGGTCTATAATCTGTATTTCTTCTTTAGTCTCTCATTCTACATCATTTTCCTAATACCTTTTCGATCAGCTGTGCCATAGAAACCCCTTGGCGATATTTCGTTGCGATTCAAGTGCCGAAGATTGCATTCATTCGTCCCATGAAACGACCAAACTCAAAAACAAAAAGGCAAGCGCTACTAGCAACGACACTAATGAGAGAGTATGAGAACACAACCATCGAATAATAGATAAGAGTCTCTCCCACTCTTTACCTTCTTTCTAGGGTTGGGTAGTTCATGAACTAGAATAGGGTAGTTCATGAACTATATAATTCATTTAGGGTGACCAAACATCACCCTCACGAACGCAATGCTTATGTTCGATACGGCGAGTATGTTCGTGATTGTTATGTCCGGGCACCTTAAATGAACGAGTTCGAGAGCTAGTGAACGAGTTCGACACAAGTCTATCATGAACTATATAGTTTATTTAGGGTGACCAGACATCACCCTGGCGAACATAATGCAAGAGTTCGACACAAGTCTAGTTCTTACGGTGGCAACGGGGTAGTAGGTTAGTTTATCAAGTTCGATTTGTTGTTGTATGTTTCTCGGGGATCAGACACGGAAATTTGACTTGCGTCTTGAGTTTATAGGAGAGAGATACGGGAAGGGCATGGAAGATCTTCTCCTCTCTCTCCTATAAACTCCATACTTGCGCAAGTTACTGGTTGGACCACAGAGAAATATACAAGAGCCCTCTCTTCGCGTTATCTCGATGACGACGATTTCAGCGACTTCGAGTTGCTATTGTAATTTATTCTTTGGTTGGACATAAATCGGACAGAAATACTAATGTATATTTTCGTTCGATGCAAGCAACATTAAACAAAATCTAGCTGTCAGGACTATCTATCAAAAACTATTTACCTAAGTTTGCTGCATGGATTGCTTCTAGTGGCTTATCGTTTTCTCCTCCATCTCCTCTGTTTCCTATCAATTTCGTACTTTATAGTCGATCAGCTGTGTCATGGATACCCCCTGGTATAACACAATTTCAGTGGATGCATACATGAGTAAAAGATATAATCATGAATCATGAATGCCAGCATTGTACCTTGAGATATCCACAACACAACTGATCGAGTAACTACCGCAGAAGGTTTTTAACATTTCTTCTCCGATTTCCGGCAATAACTGCCTATGTAGATCGAAATTGCACAAAAATACTTATCAATTTAACAAACTGACCAAAAAAATACATTAAACTGTACTGCAGTTTGATACGTATAACTACGTCAATGTCAGGACACAGAATATACAGTTTCTGGTTCATCCGTCGCAGATACTCGCCGTTTTTTATTATAGGACCATACACTTATAATTTTCGGAGCATTTTTCCAGACTCCCAGTGATGTTTCATCAGCATACGAAATGACCTAAAGTATTGCACCATAACGCAAGACACGTTGTATGTGAATATGATATAGTTGGATCTTCATTTCTCGACAGAGTATCTTACCTCTGAAGTGCATGCTTAGCCCGAAATAGCGTCTGTATCCAAACACAATTCGCTGCTTGTTTTCCGGGCTGACGTTCTTGTTTCTATTCACAACAGATTCGAGGTAAATAAATTCATCCCCTACCTCGATATTATAACGGTTAACAACGTTAACCCTTTCAACCAATCGGGTGGCTGCTCTGGTTTTCGAAACTATTGTATAGTTTTGTCCTCGTTTACTGCCCAACGCAGTTTTGCTAATTCGTTCTCAATTCTCGCAAATACTCCAGTAACTACCCGCAGATTTCGCCCAATGATATCTAAGTCATCAGCATACGCGATCAGCATGCGACTTTTGCTGCTGATCATTTTATTCGTGTTGACTGCGGCTTTTCTCACAATGATCTCAATTAAGATATGGAAGATATCGTATGATAGGGTGTCGCCCTGCTTGAGACCTCGCCTCGTACTATATGGTTCTATAACATGTTTATCAATCTTTACTGAAGATGTTGTATCGGTCAGAGACATTCTATAAAGACGTGTCAGCTTAGCAGAAATACTAAACTCCTACATAGCTTGGTAGATTTTTCCACATAATCCTTATAATCTACAAAGAAGTGGTAGGTGTCGATATGTTTTTCGTGGGTTTTCTCCATGATTTTTCGTAATATGAATATCTGCACCCTGAAATATTTGCCTTTTTATGTGTTAATATCTAGGGCAGATGTTCTATCAAAGTGAACACATGCAAACAACACACAGCGTTAGTACCACATACATGTTTGTTGTACAACACTAGTGTCTGCCTGAAAATAAGTATGATGGTATTGATGTAGCGTCAGCGATCAAACATGCAGGTCGTCGTCGCCAAAGAGTATTGAATAGCATAGAGAACTCATGGAGCGAATTGTACGACTCAAAAGCACTTACGAATGATTCAGAACGTACAACTCTCTTTTTGTCATAACTTGGTCAATTCATAATTTTGATGTGAAAAATTGATACCTTTTGTAACATTTATGCTTTTTGTATTATTTTATGTAATAATATTGTCGAAATGGCGCATTTATATTGAAATATTCTATACTTATAAAGAGAATAAGACTCGTTTATGATCTTGTACACAAACTTTCTACATGGGAGTAGAAAAAGAGTGCAATAAGTTCTCTATAATATTCTATACTTTTTGTTGTCGCTCTGTTTATGACAAAACAATAACAATTATTTCAGTGAGCTAAATATTGCTTTATTTATTGCAACAATATTACATCTAATGTTAAAACAGATGTAAGAAAAAAGAAAGTGCAATAGCAAAAGAGTCTTCAGCACAAAAACTATTTTTTTTTACTTTCCAATGTAACATTTACTAATGTGTTCATAGAAATCGAGCATCTACCGTATAACATAAAGGTGTTAACACGTCGCCCGTGAGTTCGAACACTCATTGACTTTTCTGTTGTTTGGATGCAACCATAACGTGTTTATAGCTTATCGTAAACAGAGTATACTTGTGTCCAAACACATTGCGTTGCGTTTTCTACTCAATATAACATGTTTGGGACACAATGATTAATAGGTTATAATATATGTATTTGTGGCCCAAATGTGTATTTGTTTGTTGAAAACTGCTGGAAACGTGACGAAGAAGAAAAAAACAGAAGATCTTCAATTCAGGAAAACAATGCTTGCAAACATGTACATCGTTCCTGCAATATTTTGCTGGCTCCGTTATTTTTCAGCGAGTGGTCGATAGTTGACTTTCCAGGCGTAAAGTCACTCTGACAAGGTCTTATCGAGGTATGCAACTAACGGCTTTAGTCTTTGGCACATTACGCTCGAGAGGACCTTATATGCGATGTATAAAAGGCTTACTCCAAAATAGTTCTTACATATACACGCTGAAAAATACTAGACCAGCAACATGTTGCAGGAACCATGTGTTTGTTTGCATGCATTGTTTTGAGGAATTAAATACGTTCTGCTTAATTGTTGCTTTGTTTTCTACCATATTTCTGTTTGCAGGGGTTTTTAACAAACTAAGCCACATTTGGATCACAAAACAAACCTACTAATCATTATATCTCTAATATCTAATATTGAATAGCAAACACAATGTGTTTGGACACAAGTGTTTTATATTTCAGACAAGCTACAAAGATGTTATACTTACATCCAAACAACAACAAAAATATAGAGTTTTCAGCGTGTATACATATATGAAAAAATTAGCTACATAACGACTTATGTTTTAATTAGGATTTATAAAAAACAATTCTAGAGATTACAAAGATCTCTACCCCAAGGAGCTTGAAGATTGTATATGATATTTTAAAGGATTTACATAAAATCCCTATCGATTTTGTCTAGCAAGGGAGCTGTTAAGTGTAAAATCTTTCTGCAAACGATCCTCGTATGTCATAACATTCACATTGATTGAACATCAGACTCAAATAATTTTCTCAGTAAATCTATGAGTCAATATACTTTGTCTATATACACAGATGATTACATACACTCCAAGGATATGCGAATTCATAGACGTAGAATGTCTGCCTGCCTGCCGGGACCAGCAAGCAAATGGCAAGAGAGTTTCAGGATAATAGTTTACTGCTTCATACTGCATTTCGTCCGCATCCTACTGTTGGTCCTTGTCATTTATCAGGCACACGAAGTAGAATATTGTGAACACAATTTGTTTATTTGCGTATGTCAGAGAGTGTATAAACATACCAATATTCCAGAGATCACAATCTATGCAAGTCCTAGCGAGTAAGTGTGTGAGTAAATATGTGTGAGTTTATATATATTTGTTTGTATGCGAATGTGTGCGAGTGTGTTTGTGTTTAAAGTTTAATGTGAATGCAGACAGAGTCTGCCTATACGGAAAACAATTAAAATGTATGTCTTCATTGACTATAAATACTCATAAGGCAATGCGATGCGATACGATGCTGTGCGATGCGATGCGCTGCAATTCTCTACTATGCTATGCTTTTGCTTTTGCACTCTATGTGGGCTGTGATCAGTTTCTCCATTATCCTGGCATGTTATTTACAACAGTGTGTGTGTGTGTGTGTGTGTGGGATGTGATGTGGCTGCTGTCTATTGTATCGATGGATGCATATAAACGTATGCGTGATTGTGTCTGTGTTTGATTGTGTTTAATGTTTGTATTGTTTACTTGTTGTCGTTGTTGTTGCTGCACTATATATCTGGTCTATTATGTTTGTATTGATGGTTATTGATAGCAGGAGCAGCAACAGCATCGCTGGTACTACCAGCATCAGTCCACTCACTAGTGGCCATATCCATTGATGTAGCCCCATTCATCGTTCATCGTTCGCGCTGAGATAGTCATTTGTTTGCTATGGACATGGATGTGAGAGGATGCATAAGGATGTGTGTGCGTGTGTGTGTCTATTGTGAGAAGATATGTAGTACACCCAGATTAGAGTTGATTGGGAATATAAAGGACAATGACTACTACGACTACCGAAAAACTAATAATGGAACTATTAAATTGTGCTATTAAAATCGAGAGAAGCAACAGCAACAGCAACAACAAAAACCAAAATATCCACATCAACATCAATATCATCATCAATATCGTCATCGTTATTCACATCAGCAACCCAACAGCTTCGGATGGCAGTAGCAAATAAATATTTGGCTTGTGCGCAAAAAAACAAAAAACAATACATCTATTTTAAAACTATTTCCACAATAATCCTTAAAGTATTAGAGGAGGGATTATCAACAACTTAATAAATAGCAACTGGTCACAATGAAGACTAAAAGTTGGCTGCGATTTTTCAATAACTGATTCTAAGGACATGTGATAGAAGATGGATTGATACACGTATAAGAACATATTCTGTATATCTAAGTAATTGTTTGCCTCAGTAGATGTTGTCATGTTATTAGTTAGAATTTAAAATTATCTTAATAGAAAGAGAAGCTAATATCCTAAAGTTTATAACAGATCTATTTTGTACTTGAGCAACAATTTTGAGGTGCTTTACATTTCTCAGCAGGCTATAAGCTTCCAATTGAACTTCCCCATTGCTTTGTGGTTCTCCAGAAAACGGTTTGCGAGGTTCTCAGTTACGTGTGTTGCTTCCAATTACACAGTGCAATACGGAAAAATACTACGTGATAAAAGACCACAGAAAAGGCCCGTGTCTCCCAGTTTTGCCCAAAGTCATGGACTTTTTTTTACGGGCCCCCGAAGATTTAGGGCCTCGGTGTAATTTTTGGAAAAAAAAAGTGATAATTTTTTTAGGCTCATATCTTGCAAACCGTTCGGAATTTTGATTTACTCTCTGTGGGATAGTTGTGGCTCTTGTCATAAAGAACAAAAATTGTGAACATATAAAATCAAAAAAACTGCATCTTCGAGGTCAAAATCGCAAAAATCTTTAAAAAATTAGATTTTTTTACATTTTCTCCCCTGTTTATTCTGAACACCGCACAGAGGGATTTTGCCGGCAAAAATACCCTTTTTCGAGGGTCAAATATCAAAAATGTAATGATGCAGTTTTGTAGAGAATTGTTTAATTAAGAGAAATAAATCATTAGTTTTTTTCAACAAATTTTGTTTTTGTACAAAAAAACGCGGCAAAGTGAACAAAATGAAGCTCTGCAGTAACCTGCCTCAGATTTTCATGCATTTCAATGGGCTGGAAACATAATTTCTTTTTGTCGTATCGATTTGGAATATGTCCATTTGAAAAATATGGTATTTCGACATTAAGTTGTAAGAAAAAATAATTGAATAACAATAACAGATTAAAATATATTCATGCTTTAATGATGACACTCAAAAAACTAAGTGTTATTAGTTTTTCTTGGACTAAAAAAAGGTGGTCGTTATCGATCGTTGTGGTCTGGTTACTAAAATGTGAAAGGTGGGAGTGTATTCTTTTGATTTCATAAATAAAATTCCCATAATATTTTATACTGTTGAACAAAGTTATAAATTTTATAAAAAAAGTTCCACGAAATTTCATTACAAAAATGGATGAAAACATTATATAAAATGGTGTATACTTTTAGGCATATGTGTTTTAATGCTGTCGATAATAGAAACGTTAGTTAAAGTTTTTTTACAGCTGTATATCATATCCCTAAAAGTATGCACTGAGAAATGCTGAAAAATTTATAAATTTCGATAATTTTATAGTACAAATTTGACTTTTATTTGGAATGCTTGGTTAATTAAAAAACCTAAAAGAAAAACTGTTAAGGGAATGCAAAGAGTGGAGAGTGTGAGTGTAAATTGTAATGGTGGAGGGTAACAGGGCAAGCTTGAGTTTGACACATGTCACGAAACACGTATGAACTGACAACAAATTTACACTGAAAACCCTAATAGCAAAAATATCACCCGTTATCATTCTTTTTGGTCACCAGCTATGAAAATCTTATTCTGTGCGTCGACAGGGATTCGAAGGCGCCCTGGAAAATACAGATTAGATATTCCCATAATCAACTCTTTAATAAGCATCTTTCCAGAACTGTCCTATTCCATAAATAAAGCTTTTCACATCACCCTAAATTAAATTATGATCTCCATTGGGAAGTTATAGAGATCGCGAATTGTCTGGGCCTAAATTATGTTGCATAAGGTTCCGTTAAAAGATATTTTGTATTTAAAAGTGGCATTTCATGATTTTTTAAATTTTCAAATTTAACTCCTTGTTGAACGGTGTAATTCATGGCAATTGACAACGTAATGTATTTATTGTCTGACTTCTTGATAAGCGGTTTAGATTTCCATAAAATCCAACTCTTTTAATTAAAACAATCTGATTAAAAGTTTGTTGTAACGATTGTATTTTATCATTTTCATACAATTTTGCTCTAGCAAACTCCTGTCAATATCTACCCTGTATGACAAATCATATGACACACACTCCTCGTGTCCTTACCACCAAGAGCACTTAGGCTTATATTTCATTTCACATCTTTCATTTGTTTGGCTGAAGCTTTTTGTCTTCAATCTACTCGAATACTTAAAGACCTTTGTATTGTTGAAAGGAAAAATGTGAAATTTCAAACAAAAAACTTTCATTTGAATTCGCAGAAACCTCGTAAAAAGTATTGTCACACAACATTACAACTCCATGTCATATCCTCATAAGTGAAATAATGTTTGCTCAAATATACGTAGGTATGTGTGTGCATATGGTAGTGAGTGCTTGCAGATGTGTGTGTCAAATGTTCGAAGTTGAAAATTCAATTACACAACAACACATTTAAGCAGAAATTATTAAAAGCAAAATAACCCCAACGAGACAAAGTCTACAAAATGAAAATAAATGGCTGCGACAAAGATGACGCACAAGGACGAAGGACAAACTTCAATATGACAACAGCTCGACATAAAAGTTTTGTTCCTTACAACCAAGAAATTGTTTCTCCGAGACATGTGTGGCAAACACTTGTTTACGCATTTGCAGCAAAGGAAAGCATCGCCGGAAATACCAGGACTGAACTCCGGCTCGCTCACACCGCCAAAATATTGTGCATATTTTCATATCAACAACATGAAAACTCACACAGATGTAAGACAAAATTAATGTTACAAAGTAGTATGTGCATAAATATTGTGTTAGGGTGTCTGTTTATTTGTCAATTAAACTAAATGGCAGATTAAATAAATAGACCACTAGATCTACATTACATCGTATGAAGGGACAGGAGAGAGCTCTCACAATCAATGAGTTGGAAGCTTTCTACTTTCGCTGGTTGGGACGTTCCAGTTTTTCGAACTAGGGTTTGAGCACCTTTTCCAAGCCTAAGTATATGATAGTGAAGTCATTACTAACCGCTGACCGTCGACGAATGTACTATAATGTGGTCAGAGCAGGAATCGATCCCACGATCTCCTGTAGGAAAGACGCGAACACTAACCATTGCATCATCGACGGCCACATGGCTGCTAATGTCTAATAATATCACAGTAATACACAAATAAACGAAGTAGCAATACCTGGGAAGTGTTACTATTTGTCTCGTAGGTGTTTTCGAGAAGAACAAGAATCCATTTTTGAAATTTCCCAAACACCCCCAACATTTTGACTTACGGGTAAAAGCCCGAGGTTTCCTACATTTTGGGGCTGTATAGGGTAATCGTGAACCGGTTTTCAGTTTCTCGAAGGATTTGGAAAGAAAGAACTTGGAACTTGGACAATCGGAATCTTGATTTACTCGACAACAGCTACAAGAAAAATAGTACCTATTCCCAGGTATTGTGGACTGTCGCACAGAATAATAGGCACAAAATTCAAAAACCGCCTTTGAGGTAAGATTACAGAAGAACCTCACTATATGTAACTGTTTGGCTATAAAGTGCTTATTCTGTAGAAAAATTTCTTCATTTAACTTTGTAGATCCTTCATTTAACTTTGTAGATCCTACAATACCTGAACTTTTTGTGAATTTGAAGATGCTTCTTGGCATTTCTAATAATAACGCGATTAATTGTTATTCGCTTTTAAGTTCGACAATTATACCCGTTTTCAATAATAAGACGACGGTGCGGCCAACTAGCTGTTGCATTTTGCTGGCAGCTTTCACCGGATAATACACGTTGAAAAAAGGTCCCCGTAACATATTATCTTCAAACCATTCTGCACAAACCATGTCTATGTTTGAAACACGCTCCTAATATTAATATACTATTCGCAAATTCTAAACTCGCTTATATTTCACTGCAAACATTTTCATGTTAACTTGCAAAGATGCATACTTTCACGTGTAGCCACATGTGCGTTTCATCCCGAACATCCAAGTACTTACGTCGAAGCATTCGTGCATTTGCTCCCAAACAAACGATAGACTACTGAATGCATGAATATAAAATGCAACAAATCAGTCAACATAAGAAACACTCAATTCGTTTACATACAATATCTCTCGACGATTTATGCCTTTATCCATTTGAAATGCAACGGACTCCAGTTTCGCTGCATATCTGTTATTTATACCAGTTTAGCCGTTTCAAGAACCATCTCCTACTAACGCTGTTTGTTTTCTAAAACTCGGAATCAAATTAGTGGTTAGATTCCTAGGTTCGTACTTGTTTCAGACTGCTCTTCGTTTTTTTGTTTTCTAAAAATCAGCATCGAATTTGAAGTTACTTGCCATTGGTTCACGATCGTTGCAGACTGTTCTTGGGATGTTACTAAACATTCGTGGTGAGTTGGTTCGAGGCCGCTTTTCAACATGCAGCGATGGCATACACTTAGGCGTAAATATCATTAAGCAATCAAGTGCAATATACACCACAAACTTTTGGTTAAAATTCTAATGCTATTTCGACATAAATGTTAGTTAAACCTAATATGTAAAGTTTAGAGTAGACTGGAAAAATAATGCGAAAATATAGTACACTGTAACAACAATAACTGAAAACCCATCTCTGTAACATATTCTCCCAAACAAATTCTGCAAGAACCATGTATATGTTTGGACAACACTCCAAATATTCATTTAACTGCCAGCCCCAACCACACTTATATTTAAACGCAAACATTTGCATGTTTATTTGCAACAATGCATGCGTTTAAGTGGAACCATGTGCGTGTTCATCCCAAACATTTCATATACTTACGTGGAAATTTTCATGTGTTTCCTTCCAAACGTCCGTATACTTAAGTGGAAGTATGTGCGTATGTGCTCCCAAACACGATACGATAATATTTAGAAAATTTAGAATTAAAATGTTCGAGCGCTTGGTCGTTTTTTTAAATTATTTTTAGTCTTCAATATTTCGCTGCCAATAATAATTAATAATTGTGTTTTTGTGACGCTGCTACCCAACGGGCAAGCGAAATATTGAAGAATAAAAATAATTAAAAAAAACGACCACACGCTCGAACATTTTAATTTTGAATATAATACGAAAGGTCGGCTAAATCATGACTTTTTCAATATTTTGAAAAAAATAATTTTTCAATTCAATATACATACACATATTTATCAATTCTTCAATATATATCTATACTTGTAACAAAATAACTGACAAACTAACATTATTTAAACCGGCCCTTTTTATATTTTTCAGCCTTTAAGGCATGTTTTTCATCCAATGAGAATCTGCTGTTTTTTCTCTATGCTTTCTTTGCTGATTTTCAAATTATCATTTCCATCAGGTTTCAATGTCTCCAAACGTAACAATGTTTGTTAAATTTTATTACATGTTCAAAAATAGTACGCTGCTCCGATTTTCTGACTAAAGGCTTCGGCAGACAAATGGCTTCACGATGTTTTTTTTTCAGTTTCTTACCTCAAATCAGCAACACCAAGTATTTGTACATTTTCCACTGACTAAAAATAGATTCTACTAATATATATTTTTACCACAGCATGCTTACTTAATCAACCATGTACATTTGCTATCATCTGTCCAATGACCTATTAACTACTGAATACATGAAACTGAAACGCAACAGATGTAAAAAATACTCACTTCATCTGCAATTTACACACATGTTCTGGCATTTTCTTGAATCACTTGGTGAATGCAAAAATACAGTTCAACACTTACAAATTTTATAATGAATAATTTCCCTTTGTACCAGTTGTATTCACTTGCTCTCAATAGAGAGTAAAAGGTGCAACAAAAACAGCTGTATTTGTATCCCAAACACAACTATATGTTTGGACACAAGTACACTCTTCTTGCGAAAAGCTCCAAACAAAAATTAAATTTGCAACCAAACAACAACAAAATACAGACTTTTCAGCTTGAACAATCTCTATTTGTCCCTCTTTTATAATATTGCTCCCGAAAGAGCCTAGCAACATTAAAAAAAGTAAACTGTTCACCAAACACAGCTGTATTTGCATCACAAACAAAGCTGAATTTGGATAACAAACACATATATTATAACATATTTATCATTGTGTCTCAAACATGTAATATTGAGCAGCATACACAATGTAGTTGGACACAAGTATACAATATTTGCGACAAGCTCCAATCACACGATATATGTATTTGTATTCCAACAACAAAATACAGATTTTTCAGCGTATAGTTAATAACTCAGCATTCTCTCATTACCATGGCTTCTCAAACATGTAATAATTAAAAGCAAACACAATGTGTTTGGACACAGGTATACTATATTAGCGACAAACTCCAAACACATGTTATACAAATATAAATTTTCTTGCTGATTGGATGCAAATATAACGGATGTTTGGAGGTTTTCACAAATAAAGTATACTTGTGTCCAAATACATTGTGTTTGCCATTCAAAATAACACGTGTATTACAAAACGATTAATTTCTTATAGCATGTGGGTTTGTGAGTCAAATATAGCTTTGTTTGTGGTTCAAATACAGCTGTGTTTCGTGCACAGTTTACTTGCATTTTTTGTCGATATGTTTTGTCGAGATGAAAATAACGGAAGGGGGACAAAAAGAGATTATTCTCAGCTTGTTGCAATTATAGTAGTCTAGTGTCCATACACTTTGAGTTTTCTATTCAACATTGTGCATGTGATCCAACTATAGCTTCGTTTGTGATGCCAATACAGATGCGTTCGTTACATTGTTTACTTACATTTTTCTTTGTCGCTATGCTCTGTCGAGAGCAAAATGGAGAGGAACAATCAGATGCGGATGAAGTAAACGTTCTGTGACTTAAATTCATATTAGTAGAAAATATTTGTGATCAGTGAAGAAAGGCATAAATAAAAAATTCAATAAGTGTTCCAACTCACGGGTAATGTGTTAACACCTTTTTGTTACACGGTACCTGTTCGATTTCTATGAATACATTAGTCAATTTTACATTGGAAAATAAAAACCAGCGTTCAATCACGTAATGAAGTTACATTTAAATAATATTAATACTTAAAATTATTTAAAGGCCAGTGCAAGCACATTTGTCATTATTTTCTTGCTTAATACTTTTTGGTTTATTGTATGCAAATCTACAGACACATGCATAGACATACATTGTTATGTTCGTACATACGCTACACAAGTTCACACAATTTTCGTTGCTCTCTTGCTATCTCATTTTTATATTCGTATAACCACGTCATTATTCTCTTTGCTCTGAGAGGGCTCTTCACACACACAAGACAACTATTCGCTGTCGCTACATCAGTGTGTGCTACAATCTCTGACAATCTGTGTTTCGCAGTCGGACAAATCTGTGTTCTATATAGGGGTGGGTCACCCTTGTCATTTAGGGGTATGAAAAATAGATGTTGGCCGATTCTGAGACCTACCAGATATGCGCATAAAATTTCCTACAAATCGGTACAGCCGTTTCGGAGAAGTTTAACGCCAAACAGTCTGTGATCGCAGTCGACCAAACTGTGTTTGGATGTGTTCACTGTGTGAGTTTAGTCCTTACCCGCGTCTATAGATGTTGACATATTAAAATCATTTGTCTTCCCGAGCATGTAGTGAGGTAATCGGAACGGCAGACAATTTATATACATTTAAAAAAATTTTACAATAAAACACCAGTGTTTAAACCGCGCTTGTTTACATTAGCTAGCTCCTAAAGATTATTATATTGTGGAGGAAACGCGCATATGTTTACGTTAGCTAGATTTGTATATATTGTTTGTGTGATCACGCATAATAATCTGCTGCTAAATATTATTATTTTGTGGAGGAAACACGCACATGCTTCCACGTAAGTATATGCGGGTGTGGAAGGAAACACACGAATGTTTCCAGCAATGTATATACATGTTTGGAACGAAACGCCGTAAAGCATGCATATTTGCAAGTAAACATTTTTTTGTTTGCATTTATATATAAGTGAGTTTGGGACTTGCAAATATTTAAATATTTGGAGTGTGTTCCAAACATATAAATGTCTCCTGCAGAATGTGTTTGGGAGAATATATTACAGAGACCGTTTTTTCAGCGTGTATGTAAAACACGGAACAGGAACAAAAATTAAGAGTTGACACCTGGTTTATTTTTTCCTTAGGGTTCACCCTAATATATACTAGATAGTATTTAAGTTGTTTTGTTTATCTTTCAAAACACACATTTGCCAAAATATGTTTCATTATTTCGAAAAACAAAAGAGATGTTGGTCTAAAGACACTGACAAAATGCACATAACTATTGCCAAGATTTCGAAATAGCAAAAGCGCACCACCACCAATTACAAGGAAGATTGTAGCATCCTTTTAGGGGCCTGAAGGAAAATGTCTTCAAAACTGGAGGCAGTAAAAGCCTTTGAATGTGACGCCCTACCCATATTTTTAACGATTCTGTTACATTAATGAATATTTTTTTTTAGTTAGAAAGCAGGCCTGCTTCTGCATACAAAAAAAGGATTGTTTTTATGAAAATAATCCAGATTATTGTCACACAATAATCATAAGAAATAAAGAAGAGGTTTTCTGTCAATCTGATGTAGACCCATACTTTTTTTTTTGTATTCATAATAATAATCGGCCTTTCTCTTTCTTTGCGCATGAATAGAATAAATCTCATATATGCCCAAGACAGGACATTCCTAACGTCTACACTATTTATCTTTTAGTTGTTGGTAGTAGGGTAACGCTCATATTGGTCTGCAAAATCCTTCTAAAATATTTTAAAATAATAGCAACATGGTCGTCAACACCAACAGACAGCACACAACTAACTTTTTCATACCATCTCCCGGAAGGATACGCGAGAGCTTCTCACAACCACTACAAGTACAAGTAAAAACATAAAATAGTGCGAAACCTAAAGACATTTGCACATCTTTCCTTTCCCGGTTTTTTCTTTACAAGATTTTAAATTTTGACTTCCGGCCAACTAGCCAGGCTGGCAGCCAACATTAACCTTCCTGCCACTCCATTGACATAATGTAGTATGCGGCACCAGCATCAACCATAATATTCAGCGCCAAAAAGACACACTGGAATGAATTTAGTTTAAATTCCAGGGAATTCCTGTCCACCCTTCAATTTACCGTTTGGTTTTTTTTGATGATGTGTGCCTGGCTTATGCCATACATATACTTGGTTGCCGCCGACCGAAGGCTTTCATGATAATGCTGCTGACAATGATGTCACAAAGAAGCCCCGAATTGAAATGAAAATGAGATTGTTGCTTGTCCGGTATCCAGCTGTTTTATTGCGTCGTGTTAACAAGCAGAGTCGCAAAGTGGTGTCCTCCTGTGCAGGAGTAAAGCTGTGTTATTTTTTGCATGATGTATAAGGAATGAAGGAGTGCACAAATCTGCTTAGATTGTACAATTTGAATGTTTGAAAACCAGTATTATGAAGAGTCCTTCATTGATTAATATCTCGCAGGTTTGATGGACGGAGTACTACAAAATATTGTCTTTTGGGGCGAGATTATTTTGGAATTCGGCATGACAGAATTTTGAAATTAAAATATTGCATTCAATCATATACAGCTTAAAACTTTTAAAGCCGGTTTACGCAGAACAATATTTTTTTTGAGGTATGGGCTCTTCTTGAAATTGAGGGATCAGTAATTTTGTTGTGAATTTTCTAACTATCCGTTTTAGCGCTGTTTTATTTTCCATTGATAAACAAGTGCTATTCTTAAATTACTTTAATGACAAGAGTTTTTTCGTCAGTTGTACAGTACAGACTTGACAGTTTAAATGAACTAATTTCCGGAAACACTAATACTCGACCATACTTGCTTTAAACCATTTGACATGACACCGACGTTAATTTCGCTGATTATCTAAGAATTATACCAGTCCAGCCGTTGCCAGAACCATCTCGTAGTAACGCTGGTTGTTATCGATGATTTGGCATCGAATAAGTGATCAGATTTTATTTGTTCTCATTTGATTCAGATTGTTCTGCCGTAGTAACGCTGATTGTTTTCTAAAAATCAGCATCGAATTTGGAGTTACATGCCATCTGTTCTCGATTGTTTCAGACTGTTATTGCGATGATATTAAACATCCGTGGTGAGTTGGAACGAGGCAACTTTGCACTTGCAGCCATGGCATACTTTAAGGCGTAATTAATATTAAGAAATTAAGCCGCAACATACACCAGAAACTGTTGTGGGGAATTCGAATGTTATTTCGCAATAAATATTAGTTAAACTTACGCAATGTATTTGTCTACGTGTATCAGCATGCAAAATTGTGTGTTCCTTATTTCTGAGGTACAAAACATGTTCAGAAGTTTTTTTAGAAAAGATTCAGATAAACTTTTTACCCTCTAACTGCCACGTATAACCATAATTTTTGCTTTTTTTTTAAAACTCGCAAAAAAGGCTCCAAAATGATAGGGGGCGGGGTCAAAATGTTTCTACAAAAAATAACGCCAAAATATTTCACTATGTATACAACACTCCAAAACACAAATCTTAGCCCAAATGCTAGATAAAGGATGAAACATTACAAAATGCATTATATTATGTGGACTATTTTTAATGGAAATGGATGTGGACTATTTTTAATGAAGGCAGTTAATTTTTGCTTATTATCTAGCACTTGGGCTAAGATTTGTGTTTTAGAGTGTTCGGACACATATAGTGAAATTTTATGGCGATAATATTGGTAGAGCATTTATTTGATCAGTATTGATCAATCAATTTTTGATTCGGGATACAGATTATACAGCTCGTGGTTCATCCGTCGTCGATACCCGCCGCTTTCTATTAAAAATTATTTTTTAAATGGTTTCCCATTACATCCCATGAAGGAATTGGGTTGAGCTTCTCACAACCAGTGAGCTGTGCGCATTTTAGTTTTTTATACTCATTGATTGGGACCTACAACTTTGTACACCGATTCCGAACGGTATTTTGAGAAGATTTTTCATGACTAAATACTCGATAGTTTCGCCGTCACTTTGCGAGGTGACCGCCGCCGAAAGAAATTTTAAGGTGGCCAGAGCAGGAATCGAACCTATCATCTCATGTACAAGAGGCGTGTACACTATCCATTGCAGCACCGACGGCCAATGGATCATATATTTTTCGGAGCATACTTCTCTCAAAGACTCCCAGCGATGTTTCATCAGCATGAAATATGAGCCAGGGTTCTGCGCCACAAAGCAAA
Source organism: Phaonia tiefii (assembly GCA_963931995.1). NCBI lineage: Eukaryota > Metazoa > Arthropoda > Insecta > Diptera > Muscidae > Phaonia > Phaonia tiefii. Next base: position 34,736,994 of record OZ008371.1, on the reverse strand, counting down.
GCAGGTTGTATGAGCGTCTGATATAGATGGATGTTCGTCTCTAGAGAGCGAGTCTTATCTCTGAAGTGCTTGCATAGTTCGCAATAACACCAGTTTGAAAGCAAAACCTTCCGTTTCATTTCTATGCTGACATTATTGCTTCTGTGCATTGCAGGTCTGAGGTAAATAAATTAGTCCACTATATCGAAATTATAACGGTTACTATCGTTAACCGTTTCACCCAATCACGTGAATGTTCTGCTAGTCAAACCCATTAAATTCTGAACGTTTTTACCCGCTAAATAAAACGGCCTCTGTAATATGTTCTCTGCACCATAAATATGTTTGAATCATTCTCTAAATATTCATTTATATGCAAGTCCTGAACACACAAAGCAGCAAATGCAATCATTAGCATGTTTACTTGCAAAGATGTATACATTTGCTTGGAGCCATATGCGTGTTTGCTCACAAACGAACGATTCGATTATATTCGATTTCGATTTTATTCGATTTTATTTACACACGGATGCGGGAGTATTTATGAATAATCGAATGTAAGAATAATGCAAAAATACAATTATACACTTGTATTATCATTATCTCATGTTGAAAACAATCTCTGTTCGCCCTCCTTTTGTTATTTGGTTCTCTACAGGACATAGCGACAAAAAAGTAAGTACACTGTGCACCAAATACAGCTGTATTTGCATCACAACCAAAGCTGTATTTGGATCACAAACTCTTATATTGTAACATATCAAGCCTTGTGACTTGAACATGTTATGTAGAATATTTACGACAAGCTACAAACACGCGTTATATTTACATCCAAACAGGCCGTCGGTGGTCCAATGTTCATTGTGCGCGCCTTTTGTACATGAAATCGTGAGTTCGATCCCAGTATGAGCAGTATTTAGCCATGAAAAAGCTTCTCAAACTACCGTTCGGAAATCGGTGTAAAAATCGGTTCGGAAATCGGTATAAAAACTGTGGGTCCCAATCAAGGAGTATAAAACTAAAATGTGCACAGCTCACTGGTTGAGAGTTGTGACCTAATTCCTTAATGGGATGTAATGGGATTTTTTAAGCCTCTATTAACACACGGGAGAAAAGGCAGCAAAAACGTATTAGAGGAACCACGTATATTTTTGCAAACACTGTTTTCATGCATTGAAGATCTGCTGCTTTTGTGCTCTAGATGTGTTTGTCACTTTTATGTTTTCAGCAGTTTTCAACAAACAAAGCCACAATCTGGCCACAGCATGTATTAAAACCCATTAATTTTTGGGGCTCCAACATGTAATATTGAATAGCAAACACAATGTGTTTGGACACAAGTATACTAATATATTTGAGACAAACTACAAACATATTGTATTTGCATCCAAACAAGAGAAATAGAGAAATGCTATCAATTGCACCACCAACTATCACGCCATCACTTCTGCTTGAACACTCAGTTGGTACCAGGTGCCAAGCGTTAAAAACCTTTCAGAACATCAGTACATATTAACATGTTGCAACTTCTGATCTTTGAATATTTCAACACATAGACGCTGAGACAACTGGCCCCTGTAACATTGTGCAGCAACCATGTATTTGTTTGGAACATCTATATACCTACGTGCAAGCATAGTTTTCATGAATTGGATATCTGCTTCCTTGTTGTTTGTCACGTTTTTGTTTCCAGCAGTTTTCGACAAACAGAGCAATATTTTGGTCACAGAAACTGATATTAGAACCATTGTGTCTCCAACATGTAATATTGAATAGCAAACACAGTGTGTTTGGAAACAAGTATACTATATTTATGACAATCTACAACTACGTTATATTTTCCTCCAAACAACAACTAACGACAGATTTTCCAGCGTGTGGCGACACTGTTGTTGAATGCAATGGAAAATGTTTGACATTTTTCAAAATTTTAATATTTATTTTTCAAAATATCATTTTGAATACTGTCCTCAATATATTATATGGAGTTGTGCTCTTTCTTTGATATTGATTCCAAAGTCACTCCTTTCTTGCATGTTGATTTGAAATTCTACAACACATTCCCTTGGTTTATTCGTTTAACATTAATTTTTTTGTCTTTGACTTCAATTCCGCCATATACATTTCTTTAATTGCATACGCCCAGGACATTTACAAGGATCATGGTAATGATTATTATGGTGATTATTTCTCCCCTTTAATGCCATTGACATTATCTCTTTTTTTTGTTTCGTTTTTTTTCAAAACAAAACAGAGAACAGAGAATTATAGAGATTTCATTACCCCAAAAGTCATCCTCTTAGAAGCAGTTGAGAAGTACTTTAGACTAACACCCTCATAAAGGCTCTTTCAGTAACAACACTAGGCAACATAGATTTTAATTTTCGAAGAAGGGAATTTAATTTTTAGGGAATGTCAAATGAAAATAAGCTCATTTTAAGCGGAATTATATTTTTGGTAAGAATCATTTAAGTCATCTTTGTTAACAAATGCGTCAAACGGGTTTTCCTAAAAGTAAACAGGAATTCAGGATCAGAAATGGAAGAGTTATTTGAGAAAATTCTTCCAAGTATTTAAAACAATTCTTTAAGGACACTCCCCCTTGATTCCTTTAGACGTTTGAGACTAAAAATCTCGCCAATCTCTGCATGGCATGTAGCGGGAATATAATTTTCATGTTTATGTCTAGTAGATTTATGTATTTTTCCATTTATCTTTCACCTTGTTGTACTTGAATCAATATTCTTTCTGTCTATAAAATATATCATAAATATTTACACATTTTTTGTTGTTTTATCAATGGCGCCCCGTTCTACTCTACCTGCCTGCCAGTTAATATAACAAATTATCTTGATTTACAAGCAAAAACAAACATGTAAACGTAGTCACACATGTAGTTACGTGTATGTGTTGTACAGTGTAATTACGTTATAAGTGCTATAAAAACGTCTGTATGTATGAGTGAGTGTGAGTGTGTACGGGAATGTACGTATGTGTGAGGATTTCGTACATGTCATAATTAAAATAATTGTGGTTTAATTGCAGTACTTTACACTGTCTGTCTGTTTGTCTATCTAGTATTTGCATAAACAGTGCCGGCACAATTTAGGCAACTGCAAAATTTACAAAATAGCATACTAAACTAAAATATTTAAACTAAATGTGACAACTCAATTTCGAACAAACTGAAGAAAGCCAGGATGTCCTAAGATCGCAGATTTTTTTTGTAATTAAAACTCACAAAAATTTGTCTGATTGGGACTTACAGTTTTACACCGGTTCCAAACGGTATTTTGAAACGTTTTCTCATTGCTAAATACTCAATAGTGGCGCCATCACCAAGCGTGGTAACCTCCGTCGAAATAAATGTAAGGTGGTTTTAGCAAAGATCGATCACACGTTTTCATTCACAAGGGCCGCGCACACAACCATTGAACTACCGCCGACCACTTTTAAAATCGATCATTATTTCGTTCCTTAGATCTGGAATCGTCTCGGGCTTATTGTCATAGACCTTACTTTTCATGTAGCACCAGAGAAAGAAGTCCAATGGTGTCAAATTGTAAGATATCGACAGCAATTTGTTCAGCGAGATAATGCATCCTTTTAAACCACATACTTACTTGTGTCCAAACACATTGTGTTTGCTTTCCAATATTACATGTTGGAGACACAACGATTAGCAGGTTATATGTGTTTGCGACCCCAATACGGCTTTGTTTGTTGAAAAGACAGAAAAAGACAGCAGATCTTCAATACCTGAAAACAATGCTGCAAACACATACATGTATCCTGCAAATGTTGTTTATTTTCAGTCTTCGATAGCTCAAAAACCAAGGCAATTTTTTCACAGCAGCATTTTGAAGTTTTGATTGAGCATAGCTTTGCGATTTTTCGCGTATTATATTTATTTTATATATTTGACAGTAATTTCATGTAAAACACATAATTAATTTAATTGAAAATTTACTTCAAAAATTCGGAAGAAATGTAATTAATGTTTAAGATTTCAAAATACTGCCTTTAAAAAAAATTACTCTATCAAAATTATGAATATATATTTTTTGTTGTGCCCGCCATGACACGTCGTTTGAGCGCAATATTGACTAAACAAATTTAATTTTTTTGATGTGTTTACATCTATAGCGGCGTATAGGGACTAAATCTATCAAAGTCCGATTTTATGCTGCTGATAAAACCAGATTTCATGCTGCTGCTAAAACCAGATTTTCTGCGACTGCGAAAGACAATAATGACATGTTAAACAAAAATTAGCGAGCAAGAGAGCAATGAAAGAGTGGTGTGGCAGGGGTGAGGCAAACGAAATTGTGTCTATTGCGTATGTATTAAGATAATAATGTATGTGTGTACATGTGTCTGTTGCTGTTGTTGAACGGAGATATAAAGCATAGCCACGCAAAATTTCATTTGCAAGCGCCTTAACGTCGACTTATGATGACACACTAATACGTCAGCTACTTCGTACAAAGTATGTATGATGTTGTGTGTTTGGCTGTTTCGTTGCTGTTGATATGGCAAACATGTGGTTATCTGACACACGTATACGTCAGCTACTTTGGACAAAGTATGTGTGATGTTGTGTGTTTGGTTGTTTCGTTGCTGTTGCTATGGCCAAACAAAGCGAGTCATTTGATGTTCAGCATTGCCCGGTGTATATAAAAAAATCAATTATTTTTTTTTCCAATGTAACATTTACTAATGTGTTCATAGAAATCGAACAGGTACCGTGTAGCAAAAAGGTGTTAACACATCATCCGTCTGTTCGAACACTCATTGATTTTTTTATTACCAAAATACACTCGGAGTCGAAACTTCCACGGCCTTTAGGGAACTATAAGAACCCTGGCATAAAAAAAAGTTGGACTTGCCCGTAAAAGACTCCTCGGATTGAAAGTTCAAAAACCCGGATTTCAGTACACCCTTAGATATATATATATACATATGTCCACCGAAAACTTCAAAATACCGTTCAGAACCGGTGTAAAACTGTAGGTCCCAATCAGTGTCTGTAAAACTAAAAAGCGTAGACCCGACTGATTGTGAAAAGCTCTCCCCTATCCCTTCATGATATGTAATGAGAAACTATTTATTTATTTTTATGTCCATGGATTTAATGTGGCCTCAACTGATAGATGTGGACCTGGGTGGCATGTAGTTTCACCAGATCGGCGCCACCTGTTACACCACGTTTAAAACCACCGATTTATTGGAGCAACGATTTCCAGAGCGAATCATGTCCTAGAATTCCGACCTCAACTGATAACCAAGATCGTGCGATTTCTTTCTGTGCGGGTTTGTGAAATCATTGGTCTCTGCGAGTTAACCACAAAAAATTCGTGAGCTGTAGGTCGAGATCCAAAGCGTCAGCGGTGAGATACAGCCACATCTTTGTCAAAATGTCATCGAACATTTCATGAAAACTTTAAGGACGTGTGATCAGAGCTGAAGGCGCCATTAGCTGGATATTTGATTGCATACTTATCCGTTTCGTGTCGGTTGAAAAAAAAATAAAAACAAGTGGTTTCCCATTACATCCCACGAAGGGATTAGGGAGAGCTTCTCACAACCAGCGATCTGTGCGCGTTCTAGTTTTACACTCACTGATTGGGACCTGCAGTCTTGCACCGGTTCCGAACTCGTTAGCTAACTCGTGGCTAAATACTCGTTAGGGTCGCCGTCACTAAGCGAGGTGGCCGCCGTCGAAAGACATTTAATGTGGTCAGAGTAGGGATCGAATCCACGTACTCATGTACAAGAATCGCGCACACTACTATTGTACCACGAACGGAATACAAATATCACCAAACGGTTAAATAAATGGAGTTAGTTTTAAATTACATCGCACTTTTATTGATACACACTTTATAACAAGGCAAGAACCAGATTTAGGTTTTGTTAGGTTCACGCTGAAATACAACATGTGTTTGTAACTTGTCGCAAACATAGTATAGTTGTGTCCAAACAAATTGTACTTGCTATTCAGAATTACATGGTGGAGACACAATGATTACTAATTTATAATATATGTTTTTGTGACCCAAATGTGGCTTTGTTTGTTGAAAACTGCTGAACACGAAGACGTGGCAGACAACAAATAACAAAACTAGCAGCGGAAATTCACTTCAAACCGATGCTTGCAAATATTTGCATGATTCCTGTAATATGTTGCTGAGGCCGTTTATTCTCAGGGTGCACGCCAGCTCAAAAACCACACCAAACAGTGACTCATTGTGGGCACAGTGTTTTTACTTGAATGACTTGAATGAAAATGAACATTTTCAGTACCCCAAATGTGGTAGTTTTGCTTGTTAACGTATACTTTTAGGTGAAACTGTGCTTAAGCAAATTTTTCTACCTTTTGTGTGGCCGCTAAAAGATTTGAAGCGGCTTCGTTTAAAGTCGCTTTACTTCTTACACGAAGTGGTCGAAATATGAGTTTAGCATGAAGAACAAAAATGCTAATTTTATTGACAGATAGTCGTCCAGTTGCCCAATGTAATCAACGTTACGCGATAAAATGTCTAAAGTTCTGTCATTTGGTATGTGTTCTTTTTCCTTGCTAAGCTAATTTTTCTACCTTTTGTGTGGCCGTTTAAGCGGCTTCGTTTAAAGTCGCTTAACTTCTTAAACGAAGTGGTCGAAATATTAGTGTAGTAGGAATAACAAAAATACCAATTGTATTAAAACATAGTCGTCCAGTTTGTATGAAGAATCACTTAATACACTCAGAGAACTAATTGTTTGAAAAGAGGTTGTAGCAACAGTAAATTCGGCTGTTACCACCGAATTGAGGTTTTCACAACCAAATCGAGGTTGTTACGACCGAATTTAGTCCCCACAACCGAAATTCGGTTGTAGCAACCTCGTTTCATAACAGATTCGGTTGTGACAACTGAATCTTCAATAATATCGTTCAGTCAACTAAATTTTTTAAAATTTCGGTTGTAACAACCGAATTGAAATTAATAATTTGGTACCAATTTCTGTTGTTGCATCCGAATTAATTGTTCCAACCGAAATTTTAGAAAATTTAGTTGACTGAACGATATTATTGACTAAACGAACGATATTAGGGACTAAATTCGGTCGTAACAACCTCAATACGGCTTCAATTCGGTTGTAGTAACAGAATTTGACACCAATTCGGTTGCAACTGTCGAATTTGGTAGCAATTCGGTCACAATAACCGAATCTAGACTTACTTCGGTGGACACGGCCGAATTTGGCGTCTATTCGGTTGCTGTAACCGAATTTTTCATGAATTCTGTAGGTATAACCGAATTCATTTTCAATTCGGTTGCCACAACATCTGACGTGTAAAATTCTATAATCAAATATTATTTTAAAAAGAATTAAAGAATGTTAAGATTTTGTTTGTGGTCATTAAGAAAGGTAAGTAAAATGTGTTTTGTATTAGAACATCTTAGTTTGCAGATATTTTTCAGCAGATATCAACAGTTTTGAAGGTTTTCAAAATATGCTGCAATCGTCTGTATACAAAACGCCTTATGACGTAGATCAAGCGATGCAACATGTCAGAATTAGTGCGGTATCACGTGATGGCCGAGACTTCAATAAAGGTCGGAAGAGGCATGTAAAATAAATTTATTACTCTTTAGTTTACCCCATATATATGACTTTATTTTCTCGCTATTTAAGTCGTTTAGAAAAGTACAGGAAAATAAATCATCACTTAATAATAAAAAACCTTTAATACGTAATTCATTTGTGACACTATTCGGTTGTAACAACCTCTAATTCGGTTGTAACAACCTCTAATTCGATTGTAACAACCTCTAATTCGGCAGTGACAACCTCTAATGAGGTTGTGGCAACCTCTAATGAGGTTGTGTCAAGCTCCAATGAGGTTGTCTCAACCTCCAATGTGGTCGTGTCAACCTCTAATGAGGTTGTGCCAACCACCAATGAGGTTGTGACAACCCCTAATGAGGTTGTGACAACCTCTAAATTCGGTTACGGCTAATTCGGCTGTCTCAACCGAATTTTTCTGTGAGTGTATCGCTCAGGTTTCCATTTAAATTGGCCGCAAATTTTACTTTACCGAGGTAATTAAATCATATTCAAAAAGCAAAATGAAGAATATAACCATGAGAATACGCAACATTTCTATGTTCTTTTCTCTCCCTAAAAAGTGGTTCAACATTGAAAGGGTGATGGCAACATCTATTCAATGTTGCCTCATACAAGGACAACATTATATTTTGGAAACGAAAAAGCCCTAAAATTGTTGGGGTTTTCTAAACTTGCTGTCGACTGACAGCTAGTACATTCTAGAAAACTCTGCAGTTAGCGAATTCATCAACCTTATTGTAAGGAAGACAAACCGCCATCTTGATTCTCCAACAACCATCGCCAGTCATTAATATTGAAATATTTAATTAATATTTAGCGAATTCATCAACCATGTTGTGAGGAAACCAGAACGCCAACTGGATTTGTCAACAACCATCGTCAGTCATTAATTTTGAAATATTTAATTAATATCTGGAAAGTTTTTGTAGTGCGTTTGCGCTACATAGTAGTCGAAGAATCGATGGCTATTTGTTATAATCTGTGATACAAAATTCTCCATAATATACAATTTTGTTGTGTTATACCTTTATTTAACCTTACCACGAACTATATAATTCTTCAAAATTCTTCATTTACATCGTCTTCATTATCAATCCCTTACCTTAGCATACAACACCTACCAATTGCTTACATTGAGCTGGCACTGTTTATGCATGATCTGCAAAAAAGTATGTACACATCTTGTAGACCACACATTTACACTGATATAGTATATGTGTAAAATTTACATATATGTACATGCAGCGAGATATGACATGTTAAAGAGTACAGTATGTACTTTACCAAAGGATAAAAAGGATTCCTTATAAGACATGGAATAGCTAAAGATGATGTAGGAAAAAAAAACAATCATACCGTAATTCATTCATGCCGCGATGTGTGTGAGATTATTATGGAAATTGCGCAAAAATCTGAGATATGTTCATGTGAAAACATCAGCCAGAAAGCGAAGACAATTTATAACTTTTAATTAGACTTTTAAAGAAATAAATAGAATTATATTAAACAGCAGACAAAAAGGCAGAAAATATAAATAATTTTTTGTTGCACGTGAAAAAAAAATGCTTGATTTCAAGAATATTTTAGATATGAACATGTCGAAAAGGAAATCAACTTACAATATGTTAAATCAGTTGGTACACTGTGAAAAATAAAAGCAACTCTACTGCCTTAGCTTAAGCATAAAACCCCCATTACAAAAAAAAGGTGTTCTAGTGTTCAACATTAAGCATTAACACTTGCTCCTATATAACTTCTGTCAACCAGTTATCACATATAACTCATATTAAATCAACTTTCAAAATCCGATAAATAAAAAAAAACACATCTGGCATGGCGACGCTGCTTTCTGTTGCAACTCTAGATGCAATTAAGCAATTTAAGATACGCAAGTAAATCTATTTATTACCATGCGGCTGAGCTGAGTTTTCGAAAAAATTTCAAGTGGATTCATCTTCTAAACGGCCCAGTGCGAAATTTTGTCTTGTAGAAATTTTCAGTAGTATTCATTACTTGTCATTATACGCAGAAAGTTTTTTAATTTTTTGTTGTTTGGAATATAACTTGTTGGTAGCTTGTCGCAAAGATAGTATACTTGTGGCCAAACACATGGTGTTTGTTATGCAATATAACACGTTTGGGACACAATGATTGAGATGTTATTGTATATGTATTTGTGACCCAAATGAGGCTTTGTTTGTTGAAAAATGCTGGAAACAAAAAGGCGACAGACAATAAAGAGACAAACAGCAGCAAATCTTCAAATCACGAAAACAATGCTTGCAAACATGGACATGGTTCCTGCAGTATGTAGCTGTGGCCAATAATTCTCAGCGTGTAGATTGAACTTTGGTGGATTAAATTGTGAAGGATATTACGAAGATACAGTCTATGTAAGACCATCCTGTCGATTTGTCAGTATTACGTTGTGCAGGACTGTCACTAGAGTCAATGCTGTATGTCTATAGAGGAAGTCTCTAACATTTGTCAACGGCAAGACGTTTATGTAGATTTAAAATTTTTCCAAAAAATTGAAACAGAAATGTTTATATTTATTTGTAGTTATGGAATGTCTGTCAAAAATTTTCAGAATTTGTTTGAAAGTGAGACAAAGAAAATGCAAACCTTCATATGTGTGCCCGGGTTTTAAAATGTTAACAACTCTTCATCCAGATTTTATTTAATTGTCGGTCAATTAGACCCAATACATCACACACTATTTAGTGACGTAATGTTCAGCTGACCCACTGATGTATAGTGACTGAAGGGCGTCTTTCGTACATGTCATATGGTGTTCACAATTATTGACAAACTGCGGACGATTCCTGCTGAATTTTTATCAACTATATGAAAGATAGCCATCGGTGGAGCAATGGTTAGTGTGCGTGCGCGGCTCTTGTACATGAAAACGTGGGTTCGATCCCTGCTCTGACCACCTCAAAATTTCTTTCGTCAAGGGTCACCTCGTTTATTGCTGGCGACACTATCGATTTCGATTACTTAGTTATGAAAAGGCTTCCCAAAATAACGTTCGGAGCCCGTGTAAAACTGTAGGTCCCAACCAGTGAGTCTAAAACTAGAAGGGGCATATCTCACTGATTATGAGAAGGTCTCCCCAATCACTTCATGGGATGTTATGGAACACAATTTTTTTTATGAAAATGTCAACGGGTGTCATGAAGATTTTTTGCATGAGAGCGGATCGGCAAGTCAGGAGGGACTCGGACTGATGAACCCTTAAAATTTCTCCAGAGGGTAAGAAAATCGAATAACGGGCCTAATAATGGACGGTTTTCCTGCGGGGACGAGAATGTGAATCTAGCGACTGACAAGCAGTGTGTGCTTAAAATGTGGAGAGACCACTTTTCACCACTACTGCACTAAGATTCTTCCACTGAAGATCAGGAGGTAATGATTGCACAAGACAGTCTAGATTGTACCCCCCCCCCCCCCCCACCAAATTCAAGGCGTGATTATAACGGTAATCTCCACGCTTAAGAATAATAAAGCCACTGGTGTGGATGGATGGACTATCCGCCGAACTTTTTAAGGCATGTGGCGAAGGATTGCTAGCGCACATGCATCAACTTATGTGCGGTATACGGTTGGGGGAATCTATGCCAGACGAGTGGAGTCTCAGTATATTATGTCCTGAATTCATAAGGGGTGATCCGTGTGTCTGTTCCAACTATCGCGGTATCAGTCCTTTATTCATCGTGTATAAGGTCTTGTCGAGCGTATTATGTGAAAGACTAAAGCCAATTGTTGAAAACCTGATTGGACCATATCAGTGTGGTTTTACAACAGGCAAGTCCACGACTGACTAAATATTCATGCTACGCCAAATGCTGGAAAAGACCCAAGAAAAGCAAATAGGTACCTACCAACTTTTTGTCGATTACAAAGCTGATTTCGATAGGCCCATACGGGGAAAACTGTACGAAGCTATGTCTGAACTTGGTATTCTGGCAACGCTGATCCGCCTCTGTAGAATGACGCTGACCAACACCAAATTAGCAGCGAAAGTGGGGAAAGACCTGACTGAACCATTATGTACCAAGCGAGGACTGAGTAGTTAGTAATGAGAAAGGCTGCAGTAAATACGAACATGTTGCTGGCGTATTCTGACGACATATACATCATTGGGCAAAATTTGCTAGAGGTTCCTGGACTATTTTCAAGAATTTGATGGTCTCAACGACTATGGAAACCTCTCGACTTGGTCCTCACTTGAACCGATTTAATTTTGAAGTTGTAGATTAATTTGTTTAGCCTGGATCCGCCGTGAATAAGGACAACAACATCAGCCTGGAGATAAATAGGAGAATTGTGCTTTTAAATAGATGCTATTTTGGGCTGAGCAAGCAGTTTGGGAACAAAGCCCTCTCTTGACGGAGAAAAGTCCAGCTATATCAGACTCTCATTTTACCTGTATTAACATATGGGTCCGAAAATTGGATGCCGGAAACCCAAGTTCAGACATAGCTTCTTACAATTTCCCCCCGTGGGTCTTTTCTAGGATTTGGCGTAGCGTGAATAATTGGTCAGTCGTGGACTTGTCTGGTATAAAATCACACAAATAAGGTCCAATCAGGTTTTCAACAATTGGCTTTAGTTTTTCACATAATACGCTCGATAAGACCTTATTCGCGATGGATACAATACTGATACCGCGATAGATGGAGCAGTCATGCGGATCACCCTTTTTGAATACAGGACATAATACACTGAGACTCCAATCGTCAGGCATAGATTTTTTCAACCATATAGGGCGTATAAGTTGATGGTTTTGGGTAGAAGTCCTACGCCACCTGCCTTAAAAAGTTCAGCGGCTAGCTCATCCACATCAGTGGCTTTATTATTCTTAAGCCGGGAGATTGCCGTTCTAATTTCTCCTTGGTTAGGGGGAACAATGTACACTGACTGCCACAATCATTACCTACTGATCACCATCAGTGGTCGAATCTGTTTGGAGTAGTGATAAATAGTTGTCTCTCCACATTTTAAGAACACCCTACTTATCAGTCACCATATTCTTATTCGTCACCCGCAGCAAATTATTAGACCCATTATTAGGTCTTCTTACCCGCTGCAAAAATTTGCTGGATTCATTGTTCTTCCGGCACATTCCGGTCTTTTGGTCTCAGCCTATTGTATCGTTCATTCGCAACACGCGTTGTAACTGTCTGTTTCGTTGCCATACGTGCAGCGTCAATTGCAATGCGTCGTTTCATGGTTTATCCGTCTGAGGTGTTTGACCGCCAAGTTCAGTCCATATAAAACACATTATAATTAAATTTGAACATAAGAAATTTCATCAAATATAATATGTTCCCTTCAAAAATGTATTTTGTATATCCCAAACATTTTGTGTTTGGCGCGAACTATAATACGTGATTGTTGTTCATTTATAATAATTTTAGTTTATTTTATTTTTAAATTTACATAAATTTGGGTATTTTTGATTGAGTGGGGGATATCACAAACATGAATGCAATATTAATCATCGATTTTGCAACTGTTCTCTTTCACTACAATATCTGCCTATTTGAAATTATACTCATATTTGCAAAGCACAATTGAGACGACTGACTACATCTGGCATATCCTTTATACTCTGATTGAAAACACACATTTATTTACCTTATGAGCAAATATCCTGTGTGGCTCTCACTAGTAATGAAAAATTCCATTTCTACTCGAAATAAAATGATTTCGGTTAATTCTCGTTTGAACACCTGTTCATCACGTGTACACATTACAAGGCAACACAAACTGACGATGATTTCGTTTCTTTTTTCCACCGCAAACGCAAATAAAATTAAAAACGTGCAATCTTAAATAAATATTTGAAAGCCTTTTTCGAAGTGGAAAAAACCCTGCAGCATAACTTTATGAAATCGTTTTACGAGTGTAATAAGTACAAAGGATGCACACACAGGGAAACCTGAGGCACCCACATTATAAACAATGGAAATATAGGCAACAACTGTATCACAAATTACTGTGTTAATACCAAAAAATTTATAAATTACGGATAATTTAATAACGTTGGTAGGCTAGTTGAGGAATTGAATCGTTTAGTTGTTATATGGGAAATGTTGTTCTTCTCTGTTGTTACAACATGTGACATTTGCTCAGTACAATTGTGCCACCACATGCAATGACAACATTTCATATGCATATGCATGTGGCACAAATACTTGGCATGTAGGAATGTATATGGATATGCAACATCCAGAGGACGAGGTCCATATGCCGCTGCTGCTGCCACTGATGTTTCCGTTACTGTTGTGCTGCCCCTTCAATCACCGAGGCACTCAAACACACACTCGCAGGACTCTGGTTATGTTTGAACAAGAGTCATGCAAGGACATTTTCATAGGCAAATATTGGGACCTTAACGCCGCTGCTCCTGCTGCTCCTGCTGCTGTTGCTGGTCGTTTGACAATGGCAGCAAAGGCAATTGCATGCAAGAGAGAGAGAGAGAGAGAGAGAGAGAGTGTTGCAAAGAAATGAAATGAAAAGGGTTCGTCGAATACTTTTCGTAAGGGCATTTACAATCCTTTGACACCATCATCTCTACCTCATATCCATTTCCCATACGATCTATAGCATATAATTGTTATTGCTGCCATGTATGAATGTGTGTGTGTGTGTGTGTTTGATTGTATATTTAAATAAAAATAAACAAATACATATTTGCATGTACATATGTATATGTTTGTATATAACATTTTGCAATAAAATGTACACAAAAATGCACTTATATACACTTAATATGCTTAATTGACTTTTGTAAGTAGATCTGATGAATAAGCAGGACGACCGACAGACGACTCATTCATATGAATGAGTAAATGTGGAGCGAGATTGTTTGTATCCTGTTAACGGAGTTGCAGGGCATAGAAGACGGCCAGAACGAGAGCGTCAGGGTAATAGAGAACCAGCAAAAGTAGTTGGTTGAGATTTCAGTTTCAATTTCAACGGAAATAAATGAAATTTTTTTCAATTGCAGAGGAGAAAATTGACATTAAATTATGATACTTAAAACTTAAGTGGGTAAGATGAGTTCATTGAAGAGAAAACTTTTATAAAATCTTTCATTTACTGGCCAGGTTATTAAGGAGCAGTTTGAAGCACAGAAAAAAAGTGTGTCGCCATGGTAATGGAGTCGTTTAAAGCCACATTAATTGAGGCACAGTGTCCTGCTAATATTTATCCATTTCTGTTATCTTTGCAAAACATATTAAAATTGTGCCCCGCTTTTGCTTTATTTAGCGATGCGGTCGTATGTATCGACATCCGATAGACGAGCACAGGAGGGGTAACTTTGGTTGGGGAAAGCTTGCAGGCTAAGTTTTTTGTGATTTATAAATAATACAAATACACGTTAAAAAATAACGGCCTCTCTAACATATTCTGCAGGAACCATGTATATGTTTGAAACACACTTCAACCATTCATATGTTTGCAAGAACCAAACTCACTTTTATTTAAATGTAAACAGTATCATGTTTACTGGCAAACTTGTATACTTTTACGTGGAATCATGCGTTTTTCATCCCAAACATCCATAAACTTACGTGGAAGCAGTCGCCTGTTTCCCCCAAAGCTACATACACTTACGTGGAAACATATGCGTATTTCTTCCCAAACATAATAATATATAGAAGCGAATTATTTTTTGATTTTAGTATACATATATGTATTGTTTATTATAATTCATTTTATCAACATAAATCCACATTTATAAATAATTAACACAAACAATTGAAACGCAACTGCATTTGATCACAAACACAGACATATTTGAGTCGCAAACACATATATTATAACATATTAATCGTTGTGTCTCAAACATGTAATATTGAATAGCAAACACAATGTGTTTAAATACAAATATATTATATTTGCGACAAGCACCAAACACATTTTATATTTGCATCCATAGAACAAAAAAATACAGATTTTTCAGCGTATAATTACTGCCAATTTTTATAGTGATTAACAGTGATTAAAGCTAACAATATTCGTATGTACAACCCTAAGGATGTTCAACAACGTCAGTCGAAATATTGGGAATATCTACACCCTGAAAAATCCGAATTTATTCTTACTTGAATGGACATATAACGTGTATTGGGAATTTGGCAAAAATATGGTATACTTCTGTCCAAACATGTTGTGTTTGCTACTCAGTATCACATTTTTGGGACACAATGATTAATATGTTAAAAGATATGTGTTTGCGATACAAATACAACGTTGTTTGTGACACAAATACAGCTGTGTTTGTTGCGCTGTTTACTTAATGTTTATGTCTCTATGCTCTGTCGAGAGCAAAATAATAAAAGAGTGATAAAGAGAAATTGGTCTCAGCCTAAGTTAATGTTATTGCAAAAGTGTAACTGTATATTTGCATCATTCCTTCAGTCAGTGATTTATAGTTCTGTGCTGAAAAGGAAAAACGATTTTTATGCGCTTTTTTAATTTTTTAGGTGATCATCTTTATTAGGATTTTTCCATGAGAAGTTCTAACTTTCCTTGACAAGTTCTTTTTTCTTGAAATAACGGTCGAGTTATATAAAAACTGCATCTGGCGGTAATTATGACCACAGTGGTCTTCGTAGTATCTTGAGTGTTTTTGCCCCCCAAAGCTCGTAAGTCGTTATTTCTTTTCAGCACACAAATATTCCCGAATGCGTGTGTAAATGAATTGAGTGTTTCTTCTTTTGGGGGGAAACACACGAATGCTTCGATGTAAGTATATTTATGTTTGGGATGAACACGCTAAACTACACATTTTTGTAAGTAAGCATGCTAATGTTTGTGAGTTGAGGTTTGGCAAATATATGAAAATTTGGATTGTATTCCAAACAATACCATTGTTCTTGAAGAATATGTTTGAAAGAATATATTACAGAGGCTGTTTATTCAGCGTGTAGTATATCTTCGAAAAATATTCAAATCCGCTGGTATGATCATGTTCTGAGCTCAAGCCGTGCTAAATCAACACACTCAAACTAACGAACAACATCATATTCCCAATCATATTTAAGTAATATACACCCTGACAAATGTCATTTTTTGATATGTTGATGCAAATATAACGTATTTGTAGCTTGACGCAAATATATTATACTTGTGTCCAAACACATTGTGCCTGCTGTTCAGTATTACATGTTTGCAAGTGTCGGTTTTATAACGCCATAGAAATACCACCAAACGGTAAAACAAATGGAATGGGACACCCTATACAACAATAAATGGGACACCCTATACAACAAGGCAAGGACCGGATTTAGATTTTGTTAGGTTCAAGCTATAATATAGGGTGTGTTTTTAACATGTCGCAAATATAGTATACTTGTGTCCAAACATATTGTATGAGCTATTCAGAATTATATGATGAAGACAGAGTGATTAACAGGTTATAATATATGTTTCTGTGACCCAAGTGTGGCCTTGTTTATTGAAAACAAAACCAAGTCCACGTCTTCTTTTGAAGGCAATAAAAAGTTTGATTTCGTTTCTCCATAATGTTTACCATTCAACGTAACAGTGTTGCCGGCTCAATTTTCGAAGATGTACGGTCCCTTGGCTCCGCCAGCCCAAAAAACACACCAAGCAGTAACTTGTTGTAAGTTCATATTTTTTTCTTGGCAGGCATGTGGATTTTCAATATCCCAAATGTGGCAGATTCGCTTTTTAGCATTTACGTTTAATGAAAATGTGCCTCATCGCTCATGATCGTTTTTGTTTTTGAAAACTCGAAATTAACTGCTTGTTGTATGAGCACGCAATTGGTAAATATACGTCGCTGCAAATGGTCCCTACACGCTGAAAAATAACAGCCCCAGTAACATATTGCAGGAAGCATGAACACGTTTGCAAGCATTGTTTCCGTGAATTGAAGATTTGCTGCGTTTTGTTTCTTTATTGTGCAGATACCAGTGTTTTCAGCAGTTTTCAACAAACAAATCCAAATTTGGTTCACAAATACATTTATTATAACCTATTAATCATTGTGTCCCAAACATGTATATTGAATAGCAAACACAATGTGTTTGGACACAACTATACCATATTTGAGGCAAGCTACAAACACGTTATATTTGCATCCAAACAATAAAAGGAGGCACATTATTCAGAGTGTAGGATTCAGTTTCTGTGTGTGTTGCATATTAGAGGCGTGAAAAAATAGGGCTTTTCTTCAAATCCTCTAAATGGTGCTTTAGTAAAGTTCAATTGCTGTGAACCACAAGGAATAGCGTTTGTCGCCGCCTGATCAACGTTGTTACACAAGAGCAATATTTTCGGCCAAACGACCTGTACGAAGGCGCACGAAATTCCTGCATCAAACGCATTGCATTTGAAACGTAATGGATTTATTCCAGAAAGATCATTTTCCGTTTGGATCCGTTCCGTTCATATCACAAATAATTGCTGTCAAAGTTCTGCATTACAATTGAATCACCCTGTACTACTGTATAGTGGAAACATTTAGCTTGAATTTCACGAATACTTTTCCAATGAAATTTCAGCGTGAAAAATCAGCATTGTGTCCACCTTTAGTGAATTTTAGAGCTGTGTTAAATCTTAGTAGTCTGTTCAAGCTAAAAAAAACTGGCCCCAGCAATATATTCCAGGAACCATGTACATATTTGCAAGCATTGATTTCATGAATTTAAGATCTGCTGCTTTTTATTTCTTTGTTGCCTGCCATGTTTTTTTTAGGAGTTCTCAACAAACAAAGCCACATTTCAGGGGACACCCGGTTGGAACAAAGTTCCATTCGCTATATATTATGTACTAGTTCGTTTCAACACACCTAAGGCGCCCGTTGAAAAATACGATAATTTAAATGGATTTTTATGAAAAAATACTTTTGTAAAATTATGAACTTTTTTAAGAAAAAGTTTTTTCATAGAATGTATTTTTTAAAAGAATAAAGTGTATTTTTAGGCCCTTTTTGTAAGAATTCTTCTTCTTCTTATCCGGTCACGAACAACACCGAGGGGTCTGGGACCTTACAAAACGAAGATAACATATTTCGTCAACCAGTTCGATGTTTTTGCATTATCTCTCCAGTTGGCAATACCAAGTGTACGCAGGGATTCGTCAACCTGATCCCTCCAGCGGAGTCTTGGACTTCCTATTTTTCGTCTTCCTTCGAGTTCGGTTTCGAAAACCCTTTGTGCTGGTTCGTCTTCATACATTCTACTGACATGGCCTAGCCAGCGCAATCGTGTTATTTTGATCCCCTAAACTATGTCATTGTTGGGATATAGCTCATACAGCTCATGGTTCATGCGTTGCCGATACTCGCCGTTGAGCACTCTAGGGCCATAAATTTTTCGGAGTATTTTTCTCTCGAAGACTCCTACAGATGTTTTTGTAAGAATATGTATTATATTTTCCCAAAAAGGTTATTTTTTAAAGAGAGGTACTCTTTTATTAAAAGCTAACGTTTTTTAAGAAAAGGTACTATTTTCAAGAAGAAGTACTTTCTGTAAGAAAAAGTTCAAAACTACAATATATACTAAATATTGGTCACAGACTCCACCTAGAAAACTTCCCATTAAACAAGAAATTTGCCAATGGGCGTTATGTCACACCAAAAGTGGACATAAAGCCCATGGGCGTTATGTCGCACCTAAAATGGACATAAAGCCCATGACCGGTGTGACATAAAGCCCGTGGGCGTTATGACCATTCTAGGTTCGACATAACGTCCACAACTTTGTAAATATGGTCTACGAAACTCCGTAAAAGGCCATAAAGTCCGTGGACGTTATGTCCAATCTAAGATGGACATAAAGTCCATGACCGGTGTGACACAAAGCCCATGGGCTTTAGGTCCATTTTAGGTGCGACATAACACCCATGGGCTTTATGTCCATTT
This sequence comes from Phaonia tiefii, assembly GCA_963931995.1. Taxonomy (NCBI): domain Eukaryota; kingdom Metazoa; phylum Arthropoda; class Insecta; order Diptera; family Muscidae; genus Phaonia; species Phaonia tiefii. The sequence continues at coordinate 34,717,493 of OZ008371.1, read as the reverse complement.
TAGGTGTGACATAACGCCCATGGGCGTTAAGTTCATGGGCGTTATGACGCGTCACCTTAGTCTTGACACAAACCACAGCAAAAGTGCCCAATATAGTTTATAATACTGGGTTGTAGCATAATAGTGTTAACAAAAGTTGTTTATTTGTTTTCATTTAGCCCCAATCCCGAAACGTGTGTGCGATAAGGAACTTCGTTCTATTCTATTTCTATTTTTCAGTGTGTTTATACGAAATTACTAAAACGCTTTCAATTCCTTAAGAAATCACATTTAGAACGTTATAAATGCCTTTGTTGACATATGTATGTTTGAAGGTTATAGTTTTGTCGTTAAATAAATCTTTGAAGGCACTGGGTAGAGCTTCACTATCTCATGTACAAGAGCTGGTCACACTAGCCATTAATTGGGCCACAGTTTAAGGAATTTAGTACTTTATTGAAATATAGCCCCTTTTTGTTATTATTTTTTTTTTCTCTTTAATCTAGAGGAATAATTAATCTACTAATTTTTCGATCCTATTAAGTTAAAATTTCATCACATTTAGTCCATTTTGAATCACATTTGGTGCTCTCAAAATGTTGGTTTCAACACTCCTCTCAATTACTCAGAGTCTCTCTGTGTTCTATTCCCTATGTCGCCTTTTTCACATTAACTGACCGTCTAAACATCCTTGCATCATCATTTTATCAAATCATTCCCTACATTATTAATCATCTCTATTCTACGTTGTAGCAAAAAAAAAAAACAGCAAAAAACCCCGACAAATTCCCTAATTTGTAAACACTTGAAAAAAGTAATCAACAATTTTTTATCCGCATAATAAAACACCCACTCTCGGATTCCCAGCGGCAGCAAATCCCTGAAGAAAAAGTGCAATTCACTAAGATTATTGACGCTTCAATGTAAATCCTTTTTATCACCAAACAAAATCCCAGTTTTGTCTGCTTCTGTTCACCTTTGAGGGGAATCGCTCAATCTTCCGATGAGTTGAGTTGAGTTGAGTTGAGTTTTGTAACTTTTGAATTTTTAATATTAAGTTAATAATCATATCACTGATTTTGCTGTAGCGATGTTGTCTTGTTCTTTTTTTTTGTCATGTTTGTTGTTATCCATCAATCATGAATTGTCTTTTTTTTCTCACTCTGTGTTCTATTTTGTTTTTGTTATCAATATCATCGATATCTCGTCATCGTCATCACCCTGAGAGTGGCAGTAGCATCATTCGCATCATCACCATCACACCGTCATCTATAGGATTGTGAGGTGCTGTGGAATGGGCGTCCCAGTGTCTGAGCTGCTGTATATATTTGTGTTATCCTTTACCTCAATATCCACCACATTAATAACTTGTGAATCCTTTGTATCAATATTGTCATATATGCAACAAAATAAAAAAAACATCATAAGCACCACAGACACAGCCACAAATACAAGTGCACTGTAAACTGACATGTCAAATAGGGTGAATTGAATGTGGAATATTTTTGGGATATAAGTTGCAAATTGTTTAGAACAGTTGCCCGCTCATCAAGTAGGAATTATAATTTCTCGCTCTATATTTGCCAGTGCTTTTAATGCTACGATAGATCGCTACAAAGCGAAAGCTTTAAAAGAGTTGTTGCTTATTTCCGCTCGTTAGATTTCCAAATAAGCTTAGTCTGCAAAACACAAGGGTTTTGCAGCAACGATCTGTAGGACTTAGATCAGTAAAATGCTATAAAGAAATTAAGAAATTCGGAATTCACCTACAAATAGATTTTGTAGAAATCAGACAAGTCCTTGGGCTTAATGTGGTAATCAAGGACAAATCTCTGGCTTGACAGATAATAAGCATAAATGGTCTGATGCTGATATATTCGTCCTCTTATATTCTTTGACTACCTGTGGAACCTAGGACTCCAAAATTTTGTGCGACGACTTTTACCACGCAGAAGGAGTATCCCATCCGCAGAGAATTACCAATACAGTCGAACTTTTATTTCAATTAAATCACAAGATATCATTAATGGCAAGTTTGTTAGTGAAAGTTGTGAATGAAAATTTGAAGCTTTTTAAAAGAACCAAGTCACACATCCGGAAAGAAGTGCCGCATGCTGAAAAAATGCCCTTTTTTATTGTCTGGATGCAAATATAACGTGTTTGTAGCTTGCCGCAAATATAGTATACTTGTGTCCAAACACATTGTGGTTGCTATTCAATATACCTCATTGGGACACAAGGATTAATAGATTATAATATATGTATTTGTTACCCAAATGTGGATTTGTTTGTTGAAAACTGATGAAAACACTGGTGCCTGTCACAATAAGGAAACAAAAAGTAGCAGATCTTGAATTTGCGAAAACAACGGTTGCCAACATGTACATGCTTGCTGCAATATGTTGTTGGGGCCGTTATTTTTCAGCGTGCTGTTTAACGTTTGAATTCGGTTAAAGGCTGAGAATGTTATTCACACACTAATGATGTCATTTGCAACACCACCCAAGAATTTTACAGTGTCGACAATATCGAAAATATCTTCGAACTGAAATTTTTTTCTTTTTTTGTTGTTTGGATGCAAATATAACGTGTTTTTAGCTTGCCGCAAATATAGTATACTTGTGTCCAAACGCATTGTGTTTGCTTTTCAATATAATATATTTGGGACTCAATGAGCAACAGGTTATAATATATGTAATATATGACCCAAATGTGGATACGTTTGTTGAAAACGTGGATACGCTTGTTGACAGACAATTAGGAAATAAAAAGCAGCAGATCTATAATTGGTTTCGTGAATGCTTGCAAAAATGTACATGGTTCCTACTATATAATGCTGGGGGCGTTATTTTTCAGTACGTTGACCTGTATTAAAATTTCCATCAGAATCAAGTGCATTTATTTATGCGGCTTTGTGGTTTGTAAAATTAAATGTCAAGCCGATAGACACTATTGAATTCGGTAATAAATCTGACAAGTTGATATTTCATATACGCACTGAAGTAATTACCTCTCTAATATATTCTCTCTAACACATTCTGCAGGAATGTATATATTTAAAACACACTCCAAATATTCATGCATTTGCAAATCCTAAACTCACTTATATTTAAATGCAAACATTTGCATGTTTACTTGCAAAGATGCGAACTTTTACGTGGAACTATATGTGTGTTTCACCCCTAACATCAACATCCATATTCTTACGTTGAAGCGTTCCTGAGTTTCCTCCCAAATTTCGCAAACGAACGATTGCTGAAACTGTAACGCAACAGATCAGTCAACACAAGAAGCACTCAATTTAGTTCCACACGCATTCAGGGATATTTATGACCCACGGACTGACAGAAGAATGCAAAAATACACTTGCAATATTATTAATTGAAGCTCCGAACAATCGCTCTTTGTTCCTCTTTTATTAGTTTGCTCTCCACAAAGCATAGCAGGAAAAAACACTAATACACAATACACCAAACACAGCTGTATTTGTACAAGGGTGTATTTGAAAATCAAACACGTATATTAAAACATACTAATCATTATGTCTCAAACATGAAATGCTGAATAGCAAACACAATGTGTTTGGACACAAGTATACTATATTTGTCTTAAGACAAGTAAAGGAGACAGATGTTTCAGCGTGTATCTGACACCAGACATATGTCATGCGGATATTACAAATCTTCCGGATGAAATTGGAGATTCAGAGATTTACTGCGTTGAGGCATTGTCCAAAACTATCAGCAACACCATATGTGAGGCGGATCTGTCGAACGACAGATTTGCAGTAAATTCTGCCGAGACGCTCCGGGCTTTAAACATCAAATTGTGTGTGCAGTCAATGATTTAACTACCCAATGTTGGTGAGTTACCTGGAAGTGAGAATCATATGGTTCCTTGGATAACATTCGTGAATCGTGATCCGCCAAGTCTGGAAACGGATTAAGCAAATCGAAATTACACTGATTCGCTTTTTTCCGCTTTTACGAATTCCGAGACGGGTTCGAGAACCCACATTTTACTTTTCTATGATTTTGCGGACCGAAAACGATCGATTTAACGGGGTCGAAACTGATCCCCATCTGTTTTTGTACGCAGTGGGTTATTTGGAGACATAAGTGTTAATGGCCGCTACTGCCATACAGCCTATCGCAGGTGCTGGTAGTTATTCAGGTAGAGTAAGAAAATTATCTCCATGACTTCAATTAAACTGAGTCCAATTGGCACGCAACCTCTGTTTAAAAATCCCCACAAACTGCAAGTAGCTACAAAAAAAAAGCATTCAAAAAATTGAAATTACACTCCAACCTAGCAAACGTTCTTCACGCAGACAGCCGCATTAACATTCTCGACACAAAAAGTCACAATTATCACCCGCCCAATCCCACTTTGTCTGTTGCTCTTCCCCTTCTATCCTTTCACTCATGCATCCTTAATCCAACCAGAAGAGAAAATCATTGCCTTGAAAATGACGGATTTAAAAAACAACACTAACACACATTAACTTGGACAGAAATCCTGTGTATCGAGCAAGGAGATATGACGTATAGAGAAGCGATTTGACTCAGTAAATTCCCGAAGTGTGGTGTGTTGCATATGAACGTTGCATGTTGGAAAGTATTGCTTTAATAATACCAGATAGAGGCAACGACTCAAACCAACCAACACGGAAACAGCAACGACATTTCGTTCTGTGCGTTAACATTTTTGTGTAAATACACCACAAATATATACTAACAATAAAATCCAACAATAAAGTCCAAAATAGTTACAGTTTTTCATCAAAACGACATGAAAATTTTAAGTCAACAATGTTTGTAATTCCACCTGGAGTAAATCAATTTATGTCAAATAACTCTCTATCGCACCGACCGCACCACAAAGAGTGTGAAACGAAACGTCAAATGAGAAAGATGGCAGCTCAATATGACATTACTCTATCACGTCGAGAATGTATACACGAGTATGTGTGATTGAGAGTAAAGGAAGAAAAAAATTAAAACGATATTGTATCATAACACTTTTGGATGTGACATATCATCTGACAGGCTTTGATTTTTGAGGAATTGATGAAAGCGCTACATTGCTCTGGATGAATTAAAACTGGAATATTTATGGGTGGGTAGACGTAAAAACTTAAGGCAATTGGATTTTGAATGTTTCCCAGAGATTCACAGAGTATATGGGAAACGATTTGATTTTGATTTTAAGTGCCGCTTGTAGTGAAACATAACTCATTGAAATTCTTATTTACCAAGTATTTATTGGAGTGAGGAAGTTGACTTTAAGATTTGTGTCGACTACGTGGACCAACGTCTCGGGGTACTAAAAGATGTGCCCAAACTAAAGTCCTAATATATGTCCCTGTCTTCGAGCAATTTTCTTGAGGCCATCAAACATATTTCCTATTAGGTAAACCCTCTTCCTAAATTGATCGTTAAGATTAGTTTCAAAACATCTCGAGTATAAATCATGTTTCTGTCTTGTATTACCTAGTAGGCCTTCTTTGCAGCCACTCCCTTCGTAGCATTGATTGAACATTTTCTTTATAGTGTTTACACTGGTGTAATGATAATTAATTCCGACGACTTTTTCGCTGCTGAAACGAAAGCTGTCATGCAAGACTTTTTGTAAACGTTCATTGTTGAGTGAGGCAAAAAATTAATATACTTTGATGCAATGAATACACATTGTTACGATTGTAAGCATTACTTAAGCATAATGCATATATTAGTATGGATGTCACAGTAATGTTAATGTCAATGTTTGACTTACTTTGCTTAATTAACATTGGCTAGAATGTAAATAACAGTGCAATTTATGTTGCGCCTTAAAGTATGCCATGAAAGGCCACTACCAGAATTCGCCGCACAGTGGTCGCAGCTTTAGACCCGTGTGGAAAGCATTCGACACTGTTGATCACTCGATCATGCTCCAGGACATCTTGAATTCGTCCCACCCAAACACTACCAAGCGCTGGCTTGGTAACTATATCAATGGGCGACAAACATTTGTAGAGTTCAGGGGCCAGAATTCTCGTTATCGCAAGATAAAAATGGGTGTGCCACAAAGAGGAGTACTGTCACTTATACTCTTCATTACTTATCTTGCGAATCTTCCTGCACCTCCTTGAAGAGTTATTATTGTGTCGTACGCCGATGATTGCACTATCATCCCCTCGGGCATAAATTTAGATGACTTAAGCGCCAGAAACAACAGCTATCCAGTCACACTTACTAGCTTTCTGCAGGAACGCAATTTACAGTTATATCCGTCAAAGTTTTCTCTGACCCTTTTTACTTCTTGGACCAAAGACATCTCTGTCTCGGAGTTAGTTTCGATAATCTGCTTACATTCTCTAAGCATGCGAATCACATTAGTAGAAACGTCCACACTCGCAACAAGGTCCTAAAGGCACAAATTGGTGCAAGGAGGAGCAGACAATTGTAGAGACTTATAAAGCTATAAGTCGCTCGGTCTTCAACTATGCCACGCCGGGTTGGTCCTCTTTCCTTGATACGCAATGGAAAGGTCTGCTGAGGATCCAAAATAGTGCTATTCGAATCGCAACCGGATGCACACAAATGACGAACATGGATCATTTACAGCCTCTTTCTCTAACTCGAACGAAAGCTTTCATTCGTGTTCTATACGAAAGAAATTTGATTTGGGTTTCACAATCTTGTCGTCTCAAGTCGAATGAAAACATAAAACTTTACAGTACAAATTTTGGTTTCTCTATTTCGAATGTGCTGTCACATACGAACAAACATGGAGTCAGGCGAACGAAAATTTCGACTTAGGTAAACCGAATTTGAGTCGAATGTGAGTGACTGACTTTCTTTCGCTTAGCTTTTCGTTCGAGATTGAGAAACAGGCTATTACATGCGGAGACAAGATGCAGTCAGTGCAACAACATAATGTGTTGTTGACGAAACAGTTTCTCTTGGCTTGTCTTCTGCCCAGTCACCCAACCATCATATTCTGATGCAGAATGCGCTTCCTCGTCAGACCCGGAAGGACATCAGGCACTATTGCACGGACATCCAAGACTTCATTCCATCTGAAGTCAACAGACTGCAGTAGCTCAAAAAATATTGCATAACACGGCGGTGTCAGAGGCAATAAGGTCCTAAAAGAAGACACACAGTGGACCTGTGGGACAGACCCACTCTAGTAACAACTAGTGTAACGGATGGACGTGTGATTCGAGGAGCTAATATCGATTCGGATCACTTCCTTGTTACAACAAAGGTATGCACGAGGTAAGCAGTAAGAAAGGTTATGGAAATGTTGCCATCGGAAAGCTGCAATTACCGGAGACAGGCACGGCCTATGAGGAGAAGATCATTCAAATACTGGCGCAGAAAGCCCTCTCGCCTCATGATCCTGAAGCCGAGAGTCAGGGTTCCTACTTTGGCAGAGATAACGACGATAATCTTGACACGACTGTGCAGAGTATTTTGAGAATATGGAGAGATCTCGTCTCTGCTTTACTTGTCCCAGGAGACTTCAATATATATGAGGGTGTTGAGCATAAACACGACGATGCCGTTGACTGCCCCCTCACAACCAAAGTGAAGTTAGAACTGCAATTTCTTTGGCCTACGATCAACACAGCCGCTAGTGCTGATGGACTGCCGGCTGAGCCTTTTAAGGCCGGCAGGTATGAGTTGGAAAGGTGCGTGCAGCAGCTCATATCGCAAATCTGGCTAGACAAATGCGTGCCTTAGCATACTGTGTCCCGTGTTGAAAAAAGGCGACTCGAGTATATGCACCATCTGTCGCTGAATAATCTTTTTACCCATCGCATACAAGGTCTCCTCGAGTGCAATGTGCGAAACACTAAAGCCGATTGTTGCAGACCCTATCGGCCCTAGGTTTCGGTCGCGAAAGTCAACTATCGACTATATATTCGCACGACGACAAATTCTGGAGAAAATCAACACGTACCACCTCTTTGTAGATTATAAGCTTGCCTTCGATAGCCCGATCGGGGAAAACCTGTACCAAACTATGTCAGAGCTTGGAATTCCTGCTAAGCTGGCACGCCTTTGTAGAATAACACTGACCGACGCGAAATCCTCAGTAAAGATCTCACCGAACCAGTTAGTATGAAACGAGGCCTCAGGCAGGATGACAACTTATTAATCGAGATCATCGGGTGAAAAATTGCAGTCAACACGAATTAAACTATCAGCTGCAAAAGTCACATGCTGCCCGAGTATGCTGATGACTTAGACATCATGGAGTGAAATCTGTGAGAAGTATTTTCGAGAATAGAGAAGGAAGCCGCAAAAGTGGGTTTGGTGGTAAACGGGAGACAAGAAAAAATTAATAGTTTCCACCGATTGGATGAAAGGGTATCCGTTATTATTTCGAGATAGTGGACGATTTTTTTACTTCGGATCTGCCTTAAACAGAAGCAATAACGTCAGCTTAGAAATCAAGCAAAGAATTGTGCCGTTATTTTGGGCTAAGGAAGCACGACTTTCTCTAAGACCCTCTCTCGATGAACGAAGATCCGTTTCTTTCAGACTCTCATACAACTTGACTTTCTTTATGGCGCAGAATCGAGGGTCATATCGCATGCTGATTAAAAACCACTGGGAGTCTTCGAGAGAAAAATACTCCAGAAAATAGATGGTCCTATAATAGAAAACGACAAATACCGACGACGGATGAACTACTAATCTGTATCCTGACATCGAAGTAGTTATGTGTGTCAAAATGTCACGTTTACGCTGGCTAGGCTGTGTCAGTAGAGTGAATCAGAATGAAACAGTGTGAAACTTATTCGAAGACGTACCCGAAGGACATCTAAAAATAATGCGACCAAGGCTTCGCTGGAAAATCTAGTGGAATATTTTGTACTAGAGCTGCGCGTTACCAAACTGGAAGAGAAAAGCTGAAGAATGCTCCGGTTGGAGAAACATATTATCCTCATTTTGTAAGGCCCTAGACCAATCTGTGTTGTTTGAGCTTAGTTCTTTGAAGTGTCCCAAATTTAATGGATTCCTACAATAGTACAGTTCTGGAATTGTAAGACTGTTAATTACTTTTTCGGTGGATGCATTAAGTTTCACGACTTCACTAAGCCCACTGCTCCGATCAGGAGAAGTAATATGAATTCCTAAATAACAAACGGAGTTTCTATGAACATATACATCGTTATATATATCGTTATTCTCGAAATAATAAATACATTTTTATTTAATCAAAATACCGATATAAAACAATATTTACAATACAAAGTTTACGAAATAATATGAACATTTAAAAATATTGTGGTATACTTCCAGGCTGCTTTATTATTTGTATAAGCTATTATTTTCCCCAAAATGTGTGGCATACTGTCTGGCGGAGTTATTCTTCTTATACTTGTTTCTTCTGAGAAGTCCAGTGTTGTGTCACCCCACAGATAACTTCCCCCCTTTTCTACAAATCTTTATAATTGTCCAACATCCAACATGATTTCCCCTTATAACTACATGACAAAATCTGCAACTATGTGCATTGGCTATTGACATGTCCCATTATAATGCTGACCCATTGTCATTATTTCACTCAACTTGCATTTGATTCATTTGGCATTTCTAGCTCATTCATTTTATGCATTTGACCTCATTCTTGTTTGTATTGTCTATAGTGTATAATCTTGTTTGTTTAATAATTTATAGACGAATAATGAAGAACTAACTGATTTATTTCAATTATATTATATGACAATTCCCCATAGTAAATACTAACAGGGGGAAAAAGAAAACACTAAAATATATTGAAAACACAAGGAAAATTTCATAAAGCAAGGACACATTGCAAACAACAGAGGCAGAGAGGACGATAGAGAGAAAGAGTGGATAAGAGAGGGTTAGAAGAAGAACAACTCAAATACAAAATGTCAACCATCAATTGCAATCAATTTAGTTGGTTTTATATGCACTCCATTGAGCAAATTTATCCAACATGTTACATTATCTTTAACAAATTGAGTAAAATCCTTACAATACATACAAACAAACACAGCCCAGTAGTAGGAGCCACACACAACTACAGGGTGACTGACATATACTTTAGTACATGTACCATGACAGGGTACCGCATACATAACGACACAGAGTGACACAAAGTACACACACACACAAAATCGATGAACAAAATAAAACAAATATTATATTTTTCTTCTACGGTTGATGCTGGTGCTGCTTCTTGTTTTTTCTATGGAGAACTAAAAAAACATTACGTTGCATTCCATTGATGTTGAAGACCAGAAATCGTCGTTGAGGCGACATCATTGAGCAAGCACAAATCGTCAAGGCAAATCTAAAGCTGATTCCCAAGTACTTGACTGAAGTTGTTCTCCTTACACACGGCAAAAAAAAAGCGAAGGGGCGAAGAGAATATCTTGTTGGCTAGGATGTTTGCAATTTGTTCGATAGATGTGTTTTTTTATTTTTTGCTGCCCTTCATTTTCTCTTAATCCTGTGTTTGTTTTTTGCTTGTGTCGCTGTTGATGGAAGGACAACAAAAGATGTCAATCAAAATTTGAAATATTTCTCGATTTGGTGTAACTAGGGGTGTTCTGTTCACGTTGTTGGTGGTAAGGATCTTGCGCGGGGAAACAATTATTTTACCGATATTATTTATAGAAGATTTTATAAAATGATAAGATTTCCCCTAAATAATGACCATGAAAATAACTTAAATCTTTTTTTCTATTCTTGCAGGTATGTGGTATAATCTATGGCGTCTGATGGACATTTATGTTAGTGTAAGTTGCAAGACATTTATGAAATAATGTTTGAAACCAACAAATAGTAAATTCGATATAGAAGGACTACTAGTGAAGAAATCTTAAATTAATCAGGAACAAGTCACACGTAGATTTATGTTAATGACTTGCCTTACTTATGCGGTCTCGAACAACCCCGAGGGGTCAGAGACCTTACAAAACGAAGATAACATATTTCGCCAGCCAGTTCGATCACAAGGACTAATATCCCGAAAAACAATGAAGTGTAACTTGTGGGCCTTGTCCTGTAATCACATAACAAAATACATTTCAGCTGTTGAATCTAACTCGAAAAGACCAAATATTAAAGATTTTTGACATGAAAAATTAAACATATCATAAATTGTAGACTACTTTAACATATTTCTAAAAACTGTAGCCTATCGTAAGGTGCTAAAAGATTTACTTAATATTTCTTTGCAAGCACATAGTAGGGCAAAAACTGTTGCATATTTTAGGGGCTTCGCATTTTTTCTTAAAATATTTCAGTGTTGGGATTTTTTCAATTTGCATTGGGTTTTAATTTACATTACTTTATTAAATGCAAATGAAAACAAAATTACCATTGTTCGCAATGACAATTACAAAGTTGTGAATTTCCATTTGCTCTGGCAATGCATATGCATAATGTGGAATCGGATGCCAATTAAAATGAAATATACAAGTGCTTTTAATTATTTCGAATTTGTTTGATTGCTTGTAATTCAGGTTTTAAGGAATTTTATGTGTAGAGGTTTGTGGCTTCGATAGATGTTGCATCATGGTTCTTTCAAGTTCACAAACATGTACTGTATAAAATAGTTGAAAACCAAAACTTCCAAATATGAAAGAAATGCTTTGAAAATAAGTGCAATTGCCAATAGTATTTATTTTTTTTTAATTTCTATGTGTAGAGATAATTCAAATTAAACTCACAAATTATAATTGTCATATAATTAATTTGCTCTATCAAAGTAAAATATAGAATACTTTAATATATTTCTTGAAACTGTTGTCAATCAAAAGGCGCACAAATATTGATATTATAGCTTTGTTCGCGGACATACTATTTTTACTGTTTTTACTATTTTTCCAAATTTTAATTGAAATTTGTTTTTCTTTTGTTTGAAAAAGTTACACAACTTTTGTTTCCGAATTGTAAAAATAGTAAAATCAGTATAAATAATAAAAAAATATTAGGTAAATAAGTAGTACGTACACAATCAAAGCAAATATTTGAATCACCAATTACGAAAAGGGTTCTTCTTGTCAGTTTTTTCGAAATCTCGCTTATTTCGGATAACTGTAACAGCTGTTTGTTCAGCATTTTTATATTACAAACACATTTCAGTATTTTATGATGCAGTTCAATGGCTTCAATTTTTGCGCTCTCAAATTCCATACAGGCTAAGTAAAATTCAGTTTTTTGTGTCTCATAAAATTATAATTTTGAGGAAAATTTTGATTAGCATTTTTTTCGAAGCAAAATTATATTTCAAATATTACATGGCCCACCCTTTATTATCACGATCCCCAATAAACTAAGTGTGCCACTGACTACAAAGCTGTTGTTTCGGCCTCACAAAACTTTATGAACAGTTGCTTACGATTGAGCAAGGCAGTTGTCCATCAAACAGGCGCCATACCTTGGCTTCAACACTAAAACTCCTAGTACGATTAATCGTTTCCATTTGAAATTTCAAGTGCTTTGACTAGCTGATAAAAAATGTTGCATATATTTAGGAGCATCACGAATTTAATATTTGGCTGCCTACTTATTGGAGTAATCACTACATTTGCTTTAAGATTTAATAGGAAACAAATTTTGTGTTGTTATTATCTAAATTGTGTATTAGAGTTTCTGAATGTTTTTCTTTCCTTTAATTATTTTTGTCTTAAAATGAATATTAGTCACATAAGCGCGGAAAAGGTGGACAAATATAAATTAAATTAACATCCTTTTCTAATTGTTAGCCCTAGTACCAAATGACTCTCTCTGACTCTTTAGTCGATGTAAGTCAGACTTAAAGTAAAATATAAATATTTTTCCTATACGAAAACATAAATATAAACCTTTCATTTACTTACTTACTTTAATTTCATTGACTATTTTATAACCTCATGAGGTCAGATGTCTTACATATATTAGTTAAAAGACAAATAAATAATCACATTAATGAAATTTTAAAATACATCTCCAACTGGTTCTATCCTTCGCTTTTTCTCACCAGGTGGTAACACCAAGGATACGGGGGGATTCTTCGGCCTGGTCTTTCCATTGGAGTCTTGGTCGTCCACGTTTCCTGCTTCCATCGGATGCGATATCAAATCCCTTCGCGTTGGCTCATCTTCGTTCATTCTGATAACACGGTCTACCCAACGGCAATTGGCCTAATTTGATTCGCCAAGCTATGCTAACGGCAGAATATAAGCGATTTAGATCTTGGGTCCAACGTCGTCTGTACTCGCCATTTCTTCAACAGGACCATATATTTTACGGAGAATTTTTCTCTCGAAAACTCCCAGGTGTTTTTCATCCGCTTGCGATATGACCCAAGTTTCGGACCCATTTGTTAATACAGGTAAAATGAGAGTCTGATGTAGCTGGACTTTTGTCCGTCAAGAGAGGGCTTTGTTCCTAAACTGCTTGCTAAGCCAAAAATAACATCGTTGTGCAAGAACAATTCTCGTATTTATCTCCAGGCTGACGTTGTTATCCTTGTTTACGGCGGATCCAAGCTAGACAAATTCATCTACCACTTCAAAATTAAATCGGTTGTCGACGTTAAAGTGCCAACCAAGTCGAGAGGTACCTCTAATCGTTGACACCATCAATTTTGTCTAGCACTCATTAACAGCAAGACCCACCTTCGCTGATTCTTGAAAATACTGCGGTAACCGATGATGTCTATGTCGTCAGCATACGTCGGCAACATATGGATTTTCGTGTTGATAGTCTAGTTGGTATTTACTGCTACTTTTCTCAATATTATCTCCATTAAGATGTTGAAGAGATTGCACGAAAGTGCGTCGCCTTGTCTCAGTCCTCGCTTGGAGTAGAATGGTTCGGTGAGGCATTTCCCCACCCTCACTGCTGGTTTGGTGTTGGTCAGCGTCAATCTATACACTTGGATTAGTTTTCCCGGAATCCCAAGTTCCCCGTATGGGGCTATCCAAAGCAGCTTTGTAATCTACAAAAAGATGGTAGGTATCTATTTGCTTTTCTTGGGTCTTTTCCAGGATTTGGCGTAGCGTGAATATTTGGTCAGTCGTGGACTTGCCTGGTGTAAAACCACACTGATAAGGTCCGTTCAGGTTTTCAACAATTAGCTTTAGTCTTTCACATTATACGCTCGACAAGACCTTATACGCGACAGATAAAAGACTGATACCGCTATAGTAGGCACAGACACACGCATCATCCCTTTTGAATACAGGACATAATACACTGAGACTCAAATCTTCAGGCATAGATTACCCCAACCATATACCCATTTTTCGGCCAGTTATTGGATCTTTTTACCCTCTGGAAAAATTTTCGGTATGCATTGTTCATCCAGACATTTGGGACTTTTAACTCTCTCTCTGCTCCCACTGCCATTTTTTCTGTAAAATAATTGGTTTTACGCCTACTGTGCCCCTCATTCGCATCACGCGTTGTAACTGATTGTTTCTTTGCCATACACGCAGTGTCCATTTCATCAGTTGCAATGCGACATTCTTCTTCGTACCATGGCTTATCCTTCTGCGGTTTTTGATAGCCAACATTTCATTAGTCCACCAAATATGAGCCTAAATTTGTAACGATTAAGATATTTCGGGAAGATCCAGATGGGTCGAGGTCAAAATGTTTGCTGATACTGGAAAAGCCTGAAATGAGCAAAATTATGGTTGTGGTAACGGGACATTCGGGACAAAGTGCCCACCGGTATCGTATTGGACTAGTGGCGATTAGTGAGTGCAGGGTGTGCATGGAGTTACGATGAGACGATGTAGCATTTCCTGTGCCGATGCCCGGCTTTCACGCAAGCTAGATCCAGGTATCTCCCTGACGGTATAATACCGGACATGAACAATCTTGTGGGAATCGACTGGAATATATTAAGGAATTTCGTTCATAACACCGAATTTCTATAAGAGTTATAGTGACTTAGTAGGGCAAATTGAGAGCGCATCACAGGTCGACTCAGTGGCTTAAGTGTATGGCTACGAACATGGAAAGGATCAGAGTGCTTTTTAATAGTTTGCATCACAGCCCTCTTTTCAAACTAACTAACTAGTCATTTCGCTTAGATTTTGTTTCAAATTTATCTTTCTTTTGTAATTACAAATTCGTATATACTTAAACGGTATTGGTAACATAATTGCCTATCACTAAGGCGCTGACATGTGCCTAAACGCCTTAGTCTGCTTTTAGGATTTATATCATTATTCGTTATCTTACAACTTTTAAAATCGTTTACATCTATCTTTCGTCTAAACTCAACACAACATTAAGATGACATTTCTTTGTTTTGAAAACAAAAACAAATAAGATTTTAGAAGATATACAAAACATGCCTGCGGGTAATTAAGATATCCTTGACTTCCACTGGTGTTTGGAATATTCGTAAACATATTTTGGCGTACATTAAAAGTAATCATAAATTCATGTGCAATATCCTTAGAAAACGTGTTGAGGTTTTTAGGTACACCCATATATATGTACGTATGTTGCTTGTTCACAATATTAAATTTGTTAAACTGCCATTATCACTCATAATAAGGCCTAAAGACAAAGAGACAAATTTAATGTCATTTCATAATGAGATTGAAAAGAAATGTCAATATGTAACGAGTTTTTCAATAAGAGCGCTACAAAAGTTTTCTAAATAAAACAAAACCGGTTTTAGATACCAATGAAATTCTTTATTCCAGTGAAAGTACGTTAGATGCCATTATGTATGGAACTCGCTTTCTTTTGCATGGCCACCACGGGTACGCTTGCAGAAGTCCAGACGCTGAACCCAATTTTCGACGGTTTTCAAGCATAAATCGGCCGATACTGCTGCAATTTCACGTTCGATATTCGTACGAAGTTCAACAATCGTCGCTGGTTTGTTGGCATAGACCATAGACTTGACGTAGCCCCACAGGAAATAATCTAACGGCGTCAAATCGCACGACCGAGGCGGCAAATCGACTGGGCCATTTCGTGAGATAACACGTTCACCAAACTTGGTTTCCAATAAATTGATTGTGGCATTCGCTGTGAGGCTTGTGGCGCCGTCCTGTTGGAACCACATGTCCTCCAAGTCCATATTATCCAATTGGGGCCAAAAATATTCGGTTATCATTTTACGGTAGCGATTCGCATTCACAGTAATGTGCCGGTCTTGATCATCACGGAAGAAGTACGGCCCAATGACGCCGCCGGCCCATAAACCGCACCAAACCGTAATTTTTTCGGGATGCAATGATGATTCATGGATTACGTGTGGATTGCTGTCTGACCAATAACGCATACTTTGCTTATTGACGAAGCCATTCAGCCAGAAGTGAGCCTCATCGCTGAAGATGATTTTCGGCTGAAAATCCGAATCATTTTCAGGTTGGTGCTCAGCCCAATTCACGAACATACGACGCTTATGGTGGTCAAGCGGCTTCAATTCTAGCGTCAATTTGATATTGTAAGGATGTAGGCCAAGATGCCCAACGCTTGAGAGCGACGTGTGAGAGGCACATTTGGGCTTTCTTGAACTGAAGCCTCAGCGGCAGCAATATTCTCGACACTACGGGCACTTCTTTGTCTCACTGGCACGGGAACATTTTGTACTGTGCCTGTGGATTCAAATTTTTCCACTAGACGCTCAATTGTTATGACGACCAGAAATTGGACGTAGCGCTCTTAAAGTTGAGGCCACTGACTCCAAATTTCGGTAGTAAATTTTAATAATTTCGACTCGTTGTTGGCTCTTTCCATGATGAAATGGCAAACCCTACTGGAGAGAAATGTCAAAAGAGCCGGAAAAAATATGGCGTCGTTTGATGTGCCTATCGATTTACTTTTGTAGCGTCTCTGTTGAAAAACCCTTTATATAGATGCGTTTGTACATACATGTATGTGTGTTGTAAACAACTAAAGTATATCCTTGCATTAAAATTTTAATCGCTTTACAAGAACCAATGAATAAAAGCGGCAACAACATGAAAAGGAATTTATATATATGTGCGCAAACATGTACAAGTTTAATTTTATAAATGTATATGTGTCTCTAAGCGTGTACATAAAGATGTACTCATTTAACATGAGTATGTTAATGAAAGCATTGTATTAACATACATTTCATTGGAATTGGATTTAACATAATACGCTCGTGTTTAAGTGATTTTAAAATCCCCCATTTCTATAAACAACAAAATCAATATGCTTAGGAAAATATTGAAGTGACTTTGAAAGACGATGCTCATTATTTATTGGTTTATTAGAGAACCCAGTACGACTTTTGACATAATGTTTCAATAAATGATCCAAATCAGGAAAGAAATCATAATTCAAATAATACACGCAAAGAAAAAAAACGTTTATTGCTCGGTTGCCACAACAATACTTTGATTGATTTGTATTAATTTATTAATCGCAACAGTTTATGTAGTTCTCCCAAATAAACTCATATATCGCAAATTTTAATCATGTTGTAGCAAACGAGATTTCGTTTGCATTAAACGAGTACAAAATTACATTTTTTGCAAGTTAAAAACCGTTTGCGATAACTGAAATTAGCCATTTTTCTAAATAGAGCACAGATTACAAAGAACGTAAATTTCTCTCATTCTGTCGACTGTGTACACAGTCCACTCGTTTGACATACGCACTCACGCACACACATAAAAGGCTTTTGCCTTGTCAATATATCTTCGATGGACAACTGAAGCGTTGTAGTTTGCTGCGCTTTTAGTTGTTATTTGAATGCAAGGCGAGACAGACGTGTTAGTAGACACTGAAAAGATAGACAAAAATTCCAACCTTTTTTAAAACAAACTTTATGGGTAAAACCAAAATCATAAAAGTTGGAAATTTACTCAAAAAAGAGCTTATGGAAACCATTAATATAAATTTTAATGTACAAGTAATGTTGGACTGAGTAGAGTAAGTACAATTACAACTCGTTGCTGTAACCGAAAGAACAGTTGGTGGAACCGTTTTTCGTTTATCACAAACGTTTTTTCAGCTTTAATTTTTCATAACTCGTTTACTGGAAACGTTTTTCAGTTCTCGCAAACGTTTTTGTAGTTAGGATCAACTACAACTCGGTTGCTGTAACCGAGGGAACAGTTGGCGGAACCGTTTTTTGTTTCTCGCAAACGTTTTTTTCAGCTGATATTTTTCATAACTCGTTTGCTGCAAACATTTTTCGGTTCTCGCAAACGAAATGACATGTATGACTTAACAGAAGTTCGCTTCTCCCAACTACAGTCCCCAAACGAACTTCAGTTATCTGAGATTTCGTTTGGGAGCAACGAGTTTTTTCTTTGCGTGTACAAACTTTGTGTTTGTAGGATTATTCATTCAGGCACTATATAATCGACATTAAACTCCACTAGATATAGTCGCAGACATGTTAAATGGGCAACATTGGTTGTTATTTTGAGAATCTGTCACGAGACGTCGCTTGGAGCTAGTAACATATGGTTTCGATTGGAAAATTTTATTGAGATGACGATATTTATGAGTTTTTGCAAAATACGTGTTATGAAGTTAAAAACTATGGACTATTTGTTCCACGAATCGTAAACACACGCTCGCAGCTCGATCACTTGCCTCGAGACGCAAAACAAGCAGTAGAAAAACGCACCTACTCGTTAGTCGTGAGATGCAAAACAAAAATTCAAAATTTTCGACTCACGAGCGCTGCGAAAAATATAACAAAAAACTCATGCGCATGAGAGCGAGGAGCGTGCGTTGAACCTGCTAGCTACATGCGTTCAAAAGAGTAAAACGAGGAACTCGGGAGAAGCTCGCGTACCGCACGCGACGTAAAATATATAAAGGGGTACGAAAGCGTGGATCCAAAAAATTAATATGGATAAATGCATATTGACAAAATGGATCTAATAAATGAATATAGATCGGTGTTCTCGTTATTCAAATAATTTGTATCTAAAAGTGCATGCCATGAACAAAAAGTAATTAAAATACTCACGAAAATACATAAAGTTTTACACAAGGTACAAAAATGTACATAAATTGTACAAAAAGTACACAAAATGCTCTAAACCTATACAATGGTTAGCAAAAAAGTACATAAAGTAAATTACATTAAGTGTACCAAATAGTACATATAATGCACCAAAAAGTACATAAAGTGTACCGAGTGTAAGACCTACATAAACAAAAAAAAAACAAAATGGTTTCCCATTACCTCCCATACGAGATTGGGGAGAGCTTCTCACAACCAGTAACCTGTGCCCTTTCTGGATTTACACCCACTGACTGCAACCCAAAGTTTTACACCGGTTCCAAACGTAGTTTTAAGAAGCTTTTTTCATGGCTAATTGCTCGATAGTGTTGCCATCACTAAGCGAGGTGACCGTCGTCAAAATGTTTCTACTTTAACACCCACTGATTGAGACCTAAAGTTTTACACCGGTTCCGAAAGGAAGGTGAAGAAACTTTCATCACTAAGCGATAAGACCGTCGTCAAAAGACATGTAAGGTGGTCAGAGCAGGGATCGAACACACGCACAAAAGAGCTGCGCACACTAACCAGTGCACCACCGACGGCAGACATAATGTGTGTTAACAGGCACATAAAGCGTACTTTAAGCTGTACCAAAAAGTAATTAAACTGTACCAAAGCAAACAGAGTATACGAGAAAAATACATAAAATGTACAAAAAGAGTACATAAAATGAACAAGAAAGTACATTGCACATTAAAAAGTACTGAAAATGTAGGAAAAAGTACATACGGTGCCACAAAAGTACATTAATATAAATAAAATAAATATATGTAAGTAAAATAAATATAAATAAAATAAATATAAATAAAATGCACAAAATGTACCAAAATATACATAGTGTACCAAAACCGTAAAAAAAAGAAACGCGTACATAAACTGAACCAACAATTTACCAAAAAGTACTTATTGGGCCCAAAAAATTACCAGAAAAAGTATCTTGTGGTAGCAAAAGTTATTAAAAGTTCCAAAAAATTTACAGTTAGTACTAAACAGTATATAAAAGTACTTAATAATATCAAAAATGTACTTTTGATGACAAACAACACATAAAAACTACTAAACATTTTACTTTTACTATGTACCAGTTTTTGTGCCGGAAAGTACATATTTTGGTACTTTTTATGTAGTTCTCTGGTACTAAAAACGAGTATTTGTTGCGCTTTTTGGTTCAACGCATAACGTAAAACCTATTATATAGAGAGGTTGGAAAAAGTGCATCCAATAAATTAATTTCGGTAAATGACTATAGAAGAAATGGATCCAATAAATGAATGTGGATCGGTGTGTCAACAAAATTTGTAGAAAAACGTGCATGCCATTAAGCAAAAGTACATAACATACTCATGAAAGTACATAAAGACATACACAAGGAACAAAAATGTACATAAATTGTACAAAAAGTACACAAAATGCTCCAAACGTATATAATGGTTAGCAAAAAAGTACATAAAGTAAATTACATTAAGTGTGCATTTCATTAGTGTGCAATTAAGTGTAATTACATTAAGTGTACCAAATGGTATATAGAATGTCCCAAAAAGTATATAATGTCTTACGGAGTGTAAAGTCTACATAATGTGTACAAAACAGCAAATAAACGGTGCTTAAAAGTGTACCACAAAGCACACAAAGTGTACCAAAAAGTACACAGTGTACGAAAAAATACATAAAATGTAGCACAAATTTATCAAAAAAAAAAATACATGGTGGACTAAACAAGTACATAAAATAAACCAACAAGTATATTGCATAACAAAAAAGTACATAAAATTTACTTAAAGTTACATAGCGTGCCACAAATGTAATTAAAAATACCAAAACAAGTGCATAGTGTACCAAATGTACATAGTGTACTTAAACTAAACAGTACCAAAATGTCCAAAAATCTTTACCAATAATATACCAAAAATCTATTTTTTGGTCCAAAAATGACCAGAAAAAGTCCTTTTCCGTAGCAAGTAAAATACATAAAAATAAGAGTAAATAAACTTTTGGTACCCAACGGTACATAAAAGTATTAAGATTGTTATTTTGATGACAAAAACACATAAAAAGTACCGACAACTTGTATTTGGTTCAATAAAGTATATAATTTAGTACTTTTAATGTACGTTTTTGCTACCAAAACGCGAGTTGGTCACATAAAGTGCGTTTCTTTGGTGAATTGTATTTCCTTGATGGTACCTTGTGTGTTCCTTTTTGGTAACTATTAAATTCCAAAAACATTTTTAGTACCACAATATACCAAATCGTTATTGTTATGTACCATTTTAGTACACTGTTGTTTTTTGGGTCGAAAAAAGTACCAGAAAAAGCCTCTTTTGGTAGCAAAACAGTTACATAAAAGTACCACCAACTGTACTTTTAGTACCCAACAATACAAAAAAGTACCAAAAATATGCTTTAAAGGATAAACAACACATTACAGGTGTAGAACATTTTACTTTTGAAATTTGTGCCTTTTGGTACCATAAAGTGCACATTTTAGTACATTTTATGTACATTTTTGCTACCAAACACGATTTGTTGTCCTGTTTCGGTCCCAGAAAATTCGTTCCTTTGGACGTTTTATTTCCATATTGGTACCCTGTATGTTCCGTGTTGGTAAGTAGTATAGTCCAAAAACACTTTTGGTACCAGAAAATGCCAATTTCGTTATTTGTATGTACTATTTTTATGTACTGTTATTTTTGGCCAAAAAAGTTGTGGCAACACAATTACACAAAACCACAAAAGTTTGTACAGTACTCTAAAGTGCCAAAAATTTACTTTAGATGACAAACAAAACATTACAACTACAGAAATTGTTAGTTCTGAAACGAACATTTGTACCTTGTAGTACCATAAAGTCCATATGTTGATACTTTTATATGTACTTTTTTTGCTACCAAACATGATTTTTTCCCTTTCTTGATCACATTAAGTTCGTTCCTTTGGACGTTTTATTTCCTTGTAGGTACCTTGTGTGTTCCTTGTTGGTAACTATAATTGTCCAAAAAATACTTTTGGTACCAGAAAACAGCAGTTTAAACATTTGTTTTTTGGGCCAAAAAAGTGCCAGAAAACGCCTGTTTTGGTAGCAAAACAATTACATAAAAATACCAACATGTGTACTTTTGGTACGGGAAAGTACCTAAAATTTTCTTTAGATTATAAACACTTACAGGACATTGTCTTGTAGGAAAACACGCCCTAAGATTGGGACATAGAAACTGTACTTTCTGTAGATGCTGCATGGAAGAGGACGAGGAAACGACGAAACACCATCTCTTGGATTGCCCTGCTCTGGCAGGACTGAGAAGTAGGATATTCGGTACACATTTAGTTAGCACCGTAGCCCTACAGTATATTTCTGTAGGTCTCATGGACAAATTTATTGAATGGGCAAATTCGCTAGACGACTAGTCAATAGTTGCATTGGAGGAACTGCAGGTATCACAGTGGGCTTCTTTAGCCTAAGTGTGCTAGACAGCGTGCTGTCTTGCAGCCTTTTCAACCAACCAACCAACCAAACACAACATTAAAAGTACAGAAAATATTACTTTTGGAACGAAAATTTGTACCTTGTGGTACCATAAAGTCCATATTTTGGTACTTTTATATGTAGTACTTCTTTGCTAACACAAATTACTTTTAGTTGCATTTTATTTCGCCCCAAAAATTACGTTTCTTTGGTACTTTCTATGTCCTTGTTGGTACCTTTTTTGTTCCTTGTGGCACATTTTAAGTTCCAAAAGTACTTTTGGTACAAAAAAATAATTCCGTTTACTTTGTGCTTTTATGGAACTCTGCAGTTTTTTGTAATTTTGTTGGTGATTTTATGTACTTTTTCGTACGCAATGCATTTTTTGTATATATTTTTGTACTCTATGTATGTGACATTTTTGGTGCACGTAATCTACATTGTGTATTGTGTCTTTAACTATTTGACGTTCTTTATCAATTTTTCGGTTCAAGATCAATTTCAATGTAAAAGTTCTTTTATGTACCTTTTGGTATATCTTTGTACATTTTGTGACTATTTTAATACAGTTTTTGTAATCTTTGGTACACTTTATAAACTTTTTGGTATATTTTTGTGTATTTTGTGAACTTTTTTGGTACATTTTTTTAATCTTTGGTACCTTTATATACTTCTTGGTGCATTTGTTGTGGTTTTTTATAGTCTGCAAAATTTTTCAGATTTGTTAGAACGTATTTAGAATGTGCTCTAAAAATTTTGCAAATCTGAAGTAACAGATTACGTATTTTTGGCTTTAAATCGTCTCGTTTTTGAACTATCTGTTACTAATCCGAAATGTTCTATACATTTGAATATTGACTAATCTTTAAGGATATTTCAAGTCTGAATCATTCGATTGTTTTGTACAGGCTCTCGAAATTTTTTTGTCCTAAATGTTATACTCACCCAAAACCACGAATGGATTTCAGTTTGGATTTAGCTAAGATCTGATGGTCAAAAATTTGCATGGCAACAGCCCCACTAATGGTAAGAAGCTCTTCCCTTCCCCTTTGTTAAATTTAATGATGAACTTTATCGCTGACGAAATTGTTCTTTGGTCTCTTAGGGAGCTCGTGATATAAACTAGTAGATTTTTTTTAATTTTATGTACTTCGTGGCGTCTTAAGACTCTTCTTTTCCTTTTCCAAGTTCAAAATGTTTTACTGGGTATTCGATTACTCTAAAGTGCGTATTAATCGTGAATACATGCATTTAAACCCACTCATACAGAGCTATTTACATTTATGTACATACCTTCATACAATATTTATATATATGAACATATCATTATTACTTTTCAAATGCCATGTGATAAAGCAAATGATAACTAATCTGTATAAACTAAACAATAAGTAAATTATATTCCCATCCATACAATAATGAACCTATACACTAACACCATCAACACCACTAATACATTTGTAGCAAACATTTGTGTGTTTCAATACACACGGAAGGATACGCACACACAACAGTTGTAACGCATACTAGCAAGTCACAGAATATTGTTAATTTATATGAAAAGGTTCAGTCATTAAAAGCTAAGTAAACAGTTATAATTATATGATGAATAGAAATGTGGGAGTGAGCATGAGTAAATCATAGAGTAATGTCACATAGAGCTGGCATTCGTCTCATGTCATATTTCATTTCACACTATTTGTGGTGACGTCGGTGCGATAGAGATTTATTTGACGTAAATTTACTTGCACCAGGTGGAATTACAAAAGTTGGTGACCTAAATTTTTCATGTCGTTTTGATAAAAAACTGTGAAATTTTCACGTATTTTAGACTATTTTGTTAAATTTTATTATTAGTACATATTTGTGGTGTATTTACACTAAAATTTTAACGCACTAAACGAAATGCCGTTATTCTTTTCTTATTGGTTGGTGGAACAATTGCCTCTAACTGGTATTATTAAAGCAATACTTTCCAACACGCAACGTCCATATACAACACAGCCAACTTCGTAAATTTACTGAGAGCAATCGCTAGTCTATACGTCATTACTGTATGGAGTAAATTTTCATCGAGTATGCATACGTGTGAGTGTATGAGTTAAATGTATCACAATGTATGTGTAGCATATACGTGTCTGGGGATGTAACACAGGGAAGAGGAAGGTATTTGGTAGGCCTTCTTGAGGATATATTGTGGAAGACACGAGTAATGCATTCCATACTCATTCAGAATCTGCATATTTTTGTGCACTGCCTACGACAGTTTGCCACTGAAACCCCGTCTGTAATACCTTCCCAAAAATGTCTTCCCAAGGATTGCAAAAATACTACCTCTATATGCCCTACAATATAAGTTTATATTTTATGAGAAGGCCTTCTAGAATGCCTTCCCATAGAAGGCAGTTAGAGAAAAGTATTAACTAACAAAAGGTTGCAACAAGATCACCTGAAAAAAAGAAAGCGAAAAAAACTCTTCCGTACCAATTGACCCCTAAGAAGTCAGTCAAAAGTAGCTAGTTTAACAATTGGTCGCTCCGTTTTCAAGATATACACTTATGGGCATTTTAACAATTTTTGATGTGTTAACATCTATAGGCACGGGTAGGGCAATCTATCAAAGTGATCACACGCAAACAACACACAGCGTTAGCAACACATACGTGGTTGTTGTATAACAATTGTCTCTGCCTGAAAATAAGTATGATGGTATTGATGAAGCGGCAGCGATCTATATGATCTATAGGCACGGGTAGGGCAATCTATCAAAGTGATCACACGCAAACAACACACAGCGTTAGCAACACATACGTGGTTGTTGTATAACAATTGTCTCTGCCTGAAAATAAGTATGATGGTATTGATGAAGCGGCAGCGATCTATATGATCTATAGGCACGGGTAGGGAAATCTATCAAAATGAACAAACGCAAACAACACACAGCATTAGCAACACATACGTGGTTGTTGTATAATAATTATCTCTGCCTGAAAATAAGTATGATGGTATTGATGAAGCGGCAGCGAACAAACAAGCAGATCGTCGCCGCCAAACAATATTGAATAGTATAGGGAACTCATGGAAGGAATTGGATTAATCAAAAGCACTGGCGACATCTGGCGAATGATCAAAATGTATTACTCTGTTTTTTTGATATGAAACATTGATGCCTTTTGAAACATTTATGCTTTGTGTATTGTTTTATGTAATAACATTGTCGAAATGGTGCATATATATTGAAACATTCTATAAAGAGAATAAGACTTGTTTATGCTCTTTTACTCAGACTCTCTACATGAGAGCTGAAAAAGAGCGCAATAAGTTCTCTATACTATTCAATATTTTTTGTCGTCCCACTGTTTACGACAAAACTAACCAATTATTTCAGTGAGATAAATATTTTTTTTTTATGTCAAACATGCAAAGTCAACACATGCAAACAACACATACAACAATAGTCTCTGCCTGAAAATAAGTTTGATGGTATTGATCTAGCGGCAGCGAATGGTATTGCTACTCGTAAGCTTGCGACCATAACGCAATGTATAAGTATGTACATGTGTATGTTGCTTTGCATTCTCTTTGATTTTTGTGGGAATAAAACAAAACGTATTAGGCAGGAAAATAATAACGCATGTGCTTGCACTGGGTCTTTAAATAATTTTAAGTATTCATATTATTTAAATGTAAGGTCATCATATGATTGAACGCTGTTTTTATTTCCACTGTAACATTTACTAATGTGTTCACAGAAATCGAACAGGTACCGTGTAACAAAAAAGTGTTAACACATCGCCCATGAGTTCCAACACTCATTGGTTTTTTTTTTTGAAAATGTTTTAATGATTTTTTGTAAAAACAAGTGATGCCGAATTAAAGACATCTATTGGTTAAAGCCTCTTACGCAGATACAAAATTTATTGTGTTTTTTATGGACGCGCCGTTTCCGAGATATAGTTTCATTTTAGCGATTTTTCGATATGGCGATTTTTTGGAAAAAAAATTCTTCCGTACGATTTTACCCTTAACCCTTTACAAACTACTAACAGGTAGATATTTTTTAGATTAGACGCTCCGTTTTCGAGATTTAAACAATTTTTCAAAATTTTTCATATTTTCGGTCAAAAGTTGGGTATCTGGGTAACTTATTACCCATCGTTGTGGTTAATGTGAAAAATCCTCCTACCTGTTTCCCATTTGTAATGGGTAAAATTGATGGGCAAATCCCTATCGTCGTGGGTACTATCCATTATTTCCCCATACCCTTTGGGTAATGGGTAATCGCGTAGGGTAATTCCCCATTATCGGGGGTTACTAAATATTAAATTCCCCACACACTATGGCTAATGGCAACTCAAATTCTAAATCGTCGTATTTAGCTACCCGCATCTTGATGTGTAGTACCCCATCGCTATGGGTTACTACCCATTATTTCCCCCACACCCTGTGGATAATGTGTAAACGATCATTACCCATTTCCCCACGGTGATGTCTATGGGTTACACATGAGGGGTAAATACAAACTCTGAGACAAACCTTGTTACGATGTAGAGTAACTGATGAAAATAAAGCCGACAGTCGCAACGGCAGCTGCGACAGACAGGTATAAATCAGCAACGAAAAACGCAGGCCATATATTTATTTATGGGGGAAAAGCTCCGGTGGGGAAAGCACTACAGCGAAAAATCTGAAACTTGCTAAAGGAGGAACGCAGCTAGGAAGTTAAACCGTCAAGTTAAAATCCCAGAGCACCCTCTGTAAAGATAAGCACGGAAATGCAGTCACTGTCATGCAGATAATATTGGGGATGTAAAGAAACCATTTCCCTGCATTACTTGTTGCAGGAGAATCCAATACAGATCAGCATATAGATTCAGATAATGTCGATTGCCCAAACGCAGTCAAGTCGGGGTCACAGCAACAACGGCCCAGATTAAACAACAAATCCACAGGTGCTGATTTACTACCGGTATAGATGTTGGCCTTCGGTGGTGCATTGGTAGTATTAGCGGCTCTTATACATGTTAACGTAGGTTCGATCCCTTCTCTTCCCATCTTACATTTCTTTAAACGGCGGCCACCTCGCAGTGCTGGTGACAATATCGAGTATTTTGTCATGAGAAAGCTTCTCAAAATGCCGTTCGGAACCGCCGTAAAACTGTAGGTCCAAATCAGTGATCATAAAATAAGAAAGCACACAGCCCTCTGGTTCATGGGATGTAATGGGAAACCATTTATTTTATCTAGTCTGCTACCGCATGTTATGATTTTGCTGTGACGAATTGTTAAAATGCGGAAAGACAGATTTTCCCCAATCCCTTAATGGGATGTAATTGGAAACCCTTTTTTGTACACATGTTCAAGGCAGGTATCAATGAGCTGAGAGGATGCGTGCACTAGTTTATAGTACAAATTTGGTTAGGCGAATGGATGCCCCGTGATTGGAGCATACGGTTCCTATATTTACAAAAGGTGGCTCATAGGAATATGTCATCTATCGTAGAATGAGCCGTATACCCATTGAATACAACGTCAAATCAATCGTAATCTGCGAAAGGCTAAATCCAATAGTTGTAGTCCTAATCTGACAAATCTACCACTGGCAAGATACTAATTTTGCAGTAAAGCCTGGAGACACCCCAAGAAAAGAAATCGACACCTACCTCCTCTTTTTTTTAACACTGAAAAGCCATTCCCATTTTTATACCATAAGATTCGTCTATAAATCGTCGTCGATTCGAAAAAGAATGATCTTCCAGGGTTAATGTCAGTTTGCTTTAGATAGTTAGATATTAGACATCTGCACAAGACGTATTGAATGGTCATTCAAGACGTTTGCTTTTTTCAAGACATGTACTGTTTCGAAGTTACGACAACGAAGTACTTCGGCATACAGTCGACAAAGCATTCGTATACGTGTCAAATAGTAGTATTGTCTTTAGGTGCTCAGCAGCGTCTTACACATACACGAATGCATTTTGTTTAGAACACTGGAGTATTTGGTTGCGGCAACTTTGCTACAGTCAAAGTCTTGAAAAAGGTAAATATATTAAATGACTCTGCCAGACGTGAAAACTTTACGAAGAAATTGTTATCCCTGCTATGTCCATACGCCTCTGGAAAATATAACTGACCGACATCAAATCCTCGGGGAAGTTTTGCAAAGATCTTATCTAAAAGATACCAGTCGAGGCCTCATACAAGTTGATAACTTAAAGTGCAATCTCTTCAATATCTTATTGGTGATCATAATAACCCAAAAACATATTTGAAGACGAAGTCGAAGCAAACCTCAATATATGGCGACCAAAATTCCGCTGAATGGATCAAGAGGGCGAACATCTATGGTGGCTCTGTATTACCAACTGGGGTGGAAAGCAACAAATCAAGCCAGATGTTAAAATATTTTATGTTTGCTTCGTAAAGCCCATTATCTCGCTCAAAGAAAGAAGCATAGAGTGTGATTTACATTTGAATAGAACCATAAGGCCTTTTAAATTCGCTCCGCTAGGAACAGTTGTCATACGTTACATTCACATACTTCTATTTTCATATATGTATCTTATTACATATGTGTGCGTTTTTATACACATATGTGTATTCGTTACAGTCGTTTATTATACATTGCATAGAAGATTTACATAAGTAAATAAAATTACAGTTGTACTCATTCATACACATGAAGCATAATAACTGATACAGTTCTGTGAGGACTAGAACGAGTTTTGTCAGCTTTTATACCGTTTGTGGTCTGTGTCATTTTGGAGCTTTCAACGAGAAATTTATGCAAATTTAATTGAAAGTTAAACACAATCGTTACAAAACAAAAAGTCACTAATTACGTTTTGATTTTAATAAAAAGTAATGGAAATATGGTTTGTTTAAATTTGACAGCACAAAAGCAAAGCAACTATATCGTTGGTGTATACCAAACCGGGTCGGCCTCAATATATAAAAAGTCGAGGGCAAATATTATAGATCACCTCGAGAGAATTTAAAAAAAATATTTTTTCCTTTCCGATCCCGTGAAAAATAGTCAAAATCGTTTTTTATCGTAGTTTTTTGTTTGTGGCTCGATCGTAACATGCAACACACTGTTGTATAGGTCGTGACGAGTACTACATTTATCCTACAAATATCGCTCATCAAAGACGAAATTTTCTAATGAAGGCCTAATTTAATGCTGTTTCTACCCCTAAATATTTTTTTCTAGGAATAAAGCCCCTTAAAAATCACGAACATTTTGATTTGAACGTATAGAGTTTTATTCAAAAACAAAAAAGTTCCGTACGACAAGATGTCTTTGCAGCATTAATACAAATATTTGTTCATGCTGTTTGCAATATTACCGCAAATTATTGCATCCTTTTTGGCGCTATCGAACAAATTTTTATATAAAACTTATTGCATACTTTTTGCCGCAAAGTATTGTATACTTTTTAGCGTCTAAGCCTTATTTCTGCAAGCCTAGAAAGTTGTGAATGTTACACCCAACTTGAGTCGTGCAAATATTTGCTATAATTGTTTTCACTATTTTTTTTATTTTACTTGTAATAAAACCAAAGCGAGATTTCAATGTTAACTAAAATAAAAATGAATTAGCCCAGGCAGATATTTAAAAAATATGTCGATAGCCCTAAAAAGTATGATATAATAAGCGCTAAAAAGTATTAATACATATATGTGACCCGGTAAGTTAAAAGGGACCTATGGGTCGAAAAAATCGATTTTTACTTTTTTGGTGATTCTTATAGTAGACAACACGCACTTTCTAATGCAACAAACCACAGCTTTCTAGCTGCATTAGTTTTGGCAGAAATTAGCTTAGTGATTTAATAAAGCTTTATATCGTTTTATTCCACAGGCGTACAAAAATAGAAACAACGTACGACAGATAGGACAGATTTGTGATAGGCGTAAGTAACATTTCCATGCTGTCCATAATTTTTTTTCCCCCAAAATGCTTTCATAAGCTTTATCCAATGCACTAGTCGGTTTACCGGCTTCAATTTTGCTCAATATTATTAGATTTTGCTGATTTTTCTCTAACTCTAACATATTATTTCTTGATTGCATGATCATATCTCGTGGTATTAAAAAATTACATCTTTTGTTGCAACAAGGATCTTCAAAAAATGTACATACAACTTCTTCTTCCTATATATCTTGAAGGGATAATTCACACTCAATGTTCAAAGTATCTGTTAAAAAATTTGTATTTGAACTGAAATCATCTGTATCACTGACAGCACTAACATCATGTTCCGAATTGTTTTCATTTTCACACAAATACAGTCTTTCCACTTTTTTCAACTCATCTTCTGAACACATTTTACCAATAAATGGAATTTCGAAACATAAAAACCCGATCTTGAAATGAGTAGATAACGTAGCGCGCAGTAAAAGAGTTAATAATTTAGTTCACTCACTTTTGAAACAAAACTTCCTACTATTTTAAATTTTTTCACACTTCGAAATCACAATAGAACTGACAAAAGTTCCAACTTCTTCCTCCTGTATATTACAAAAACATTTAAATCAAAGCCTACTCCTTAAAAGAATGCTATTTTTACAATTCGAAAAAACTAATTTTGCCAATAACTAACATTCAAAGGTAATATTAATTTAATTTTTTAGTATTTTTCAAACAAATCCAATAATATAACAAAAATAGTCCGCCATATAGGATCCGCCATATTGGATCCGCCATTTTGAATTTTCAAAATCTAATACCAGATTCGTAATCAGCGACCCCGGAAACCCCCGAGTAACAAGTTTCAAGTAAATCCAATATCATAACAAAATCATCCGCCATATTGGATCCGCCATATTGGATCCGCCATTTTGAATTTTCAAAATCTAATACCAGGTTCGTAATCAGCGATCCCGAAAAGCCCCGAGTAACAAGTCTCAACCCATAAAAGCGTTCAGGCGCATCAAAATCAACTTTTTAACTTCAAAGTCGTTTTTCTCCAAAACTTATTTTCTGAGCATAGGGCCCTTTTAACTTACCGGGTCACATATAATGTATAAATAATTTTTATTGAAAAATTCTTTGATAGCGCCCAAAAGTATGCAGTAACTTGCGGTAATAATGCAAACTTTGCTAATATTATAAGAATAGACAATCATATAATAAACTTATTTAGAAATAATGTCTTAAGATGTATACAATGTTATGAAAACAACATTAAAATGGCTCCTTATTATACAGATGAAGGATATATAATTGATTCGTTGAGAAAAGGGTTCGTTCCACCTGAGGCCTTCCTGTACTTAGACAGAGTCAAAATTATTCAAAATGAAAACGACATCCCATATTTTTATCATAACTATAGACGAGCGAATGTAAAAGCGGTCAACTGCAACTTAGAATACACAAATATGAGATATAGTACAAGTGTATCAAGTAAAGATTTACAATATTTACAAAGTAACATCAAAAAGTTTTGGTGGAAGTGCCAGTAAGTAATTCTCTTTTTTTACCTCTTGACCCTCAACCCCTCGTAACATACCAACATATTGCAGCAATGTTTTTTTTTAAATATTTTTCATGGCAAAAATTTGTTATTTATTCTTCATCTTAAATAAGAAAAAAAATCCAAATTGTAAAAAAACAACCTTATTATACTAATAATACTAGAGAGCTCGACCAAGAGACAGTGTGTGTGTATGGTAAAAAAAAAATTGCTATTGTTAACTAGTGTTTATTATAGTTTAAATATAGTATATTACCAATAAATAAACATTCAAAAAAAAAGAAAACATCTCAGGCAAAACTTTTTTGTTTTTGAATAAAACTGTCCACTTCCAAAAAACATGTGGAACGAATTTTTGTTCACAAAAATTGAAAAGGAGGATATTGGCAACATTTGGTTTCAACAGAAGCTACACTCGATGTTTTGCGCCCTGTTTTTGAAGATCGCATTATCAGCCGCAGAGCTGATGTCGTTTGGCCACCTCGAAGCTGCGATTTGACATCGTTGGACTATTATTTGTGGGGTGCCCTCAAAGATAAGTGTTACGCTGACAAGCCAGAGACAATTGACGCTTTAAAGGACAATATTCGTGAAGCCATTGGTGAAATACAGCTGCACACAATCGATCATGTGCTTAACAATTGGACCGATCGTGTAGGCTACTGCATGGCCAGCCGAGGCAGCCATTTGAATGAAATTATTTTCCATTATTAACCGGAAATAAAAAAAGAAATTTGAGAAAATAGTCAGTAGTTTTTTTTTATAGCATTTTCAAAAAAAAAAAGTTATGTTGCGGACCCTTTATTTTATGTAAGCACCATATCGCTTTCTGACAGTGATAGAATACAGTAAAACGATGAAAAAAAATTATGTAAAGATTATGTTTTCATATCGGAGAAAGTCCCAATCAGAGAATCTTATACTATAAATCTGGCAGCACGCAAATTGTAAGAAACTCTTCCTGTTCCTCTAGCGGATTTCAATACTAGGATGATCGGCTACATGGGAGATACAGGTATATTTTTAAACCATATCTTGCTTTGACACTGATAGATTTTCTCTGTTCGAAATATTGACTATCAGTCAGTATCGTACATTCGGGGACTAAAATGTGGCGATTTACGATTGAACAGCGTTGGGAAATATTGCAAACTTCTTTCCAAAATGAGTGTTGTGTTGTCCAAACTGTGCGTTTTTTGAAAATAACTTTCCTGAAGCTGCGCAAAAATTCCCTGATGATTTCCGGGAGCTGATATATTACAAAACTATTTGTTTAGAGAACAACATCAAAATTGTAACTGAAAAGTCTGAATTAATACTCTGTGATTAGGTCGAGAAGAAGGCGGGTTAATATTTGGGCACAAAAATTCCTATTAGAAATTCGTACTGCCCAGAAATTTGCTCGGATTTCCGTGTGATTTTCTAAGGTATATTGAAAAAACCAAACTCACAAAAATGTGTGCTGAGGTAGAAAGCATACGAGGGCTGCTGTTTATATTTCTTGCCTAATAATGAAAATCCCAATATTGATGGCCGAAATTGGTTTTATTATTTTTCCAAATATGTTCCATGAAGAGCATGCAAAAAACGAAACAAAAAATTGGTTTCGCATTACATCCCATGAAGGTATTGTGGAGAGTTTCTCACAGCCAGTGCGTTGTGCACTGTCGATTTAACACTCACTGATTGCGACCAACAGGTTCCCACCGGTTCTGAACGATATTTTGAGAAGCTTTTTCATGGCTAAATACTCGATAGTGGCGTCATCACTACACGCTGAAAAATAACGGCCCAAGAAACATGTTGCAGGAAACATCTAGATGTTTGCAAGGATTGTTTTCATGAATTCATGATCTGCTGCCTTTTTGAGTCTTTGTTGTCTGTCTCGTTATTGTTTTTAGCGATATTCAACAAACACAGCTACATTTGGATCTCAAAAACATATATTATAGCCTATTGATCATTGTGTCTCAAACATGTTATATTGAATAGAGAGCACAATGTGTTTGGGCACAAGTATAGTATATTTGCGACAAGCTACAAATACGTTATGTTTGCATTGAACAAAAAGACAGATTTTTCAGCGTGTAAGCGAGGGGACAGCCGTCGAAAGACATGTAATGTTGTCAGAGCAGGGGTCGTACCCACGTTTTCATGTACAACAGCCGCGCACACAACCATTACATCACCACCCCCAACGGCGACTTTGAACAAATTTTCAAAAGCACTTTTGCCATTCCGAATGAGGTAGCTCAAAAATATGGGGTTTCGAAGGAATTAAACGCTTCTTTAGGCGTCAAAACGCGTTACCCACGCAATCGGAACTATAATGTGTATGACCCACAGAATCAATGTTGTAGATGGTCAAATACGCGTAGGTTAGAGCCAATGTTGCCGTCGTTGGCACAATCGTAGTGTGCGCGGCTCTTGTACATGAGAACGCCTGTTCGATCCCTGTGCTGACCACCTTACATTTCATTTCACGGCGGTCATCTCGCTCAGTGACACCGATAATATCCAGTGTTTAGCCATAAAAAAGGTTCCCCAAAATACTGTTTGGAACTGGTGTAAAACTATAGCTCCTAATCAGTGAGTGTAAGACCTAGAAAGCACACAGCTCACTGCCGGTGAGCAGATCCCCCAAATTCCTTTATGGGGTTTAATGGGAAACCATTTATTTATTTGTTTTATTTCAGTAACCTCGAAGTGAAAAATCTGTACGAATAATCAAGGCGACCAAAATGCATTGCGTTTTTACGAATTATCGCGATTTTTGGAAGAG
The DNA here is from genome assembly GCA_963931995.1 of Phaonia tiefii. Taxonomy (NCBI): domain Eukaryota; kingdom Metazoa; phylum Arthropoda; class Insecta; order Diptera; family Muscidae; genus Phaonia; species Phaonia tiefii. The sequence continues at coordinate 34,682,797 of OZ008371.1, read as the reverse complement.
ACCGGCAGTTAGATACCAGTGAAAGGGATATACGGATTAGCAGTATACAAATATAAATATAAAACTTAGGGGACAATTATGAATCATTCATCACCAGCATCTATGAAACATTGATTGGAACTATTGAATATTATCATCGCAGCTATGAAACATATTTGTGGTAGTGACTAAAGTTTTTAAAGTGATAAACCCCATTTCAATGCAATGATGAATCTATCCGTTAGCTTACTTTTGATAAAGAAATGTACTGAGACAACGAACACTTTTTTTCGTCTGAGGAAACTCTCCTATTCAGTGCAGAAAACTAAATGGATTAGTGGTCTCTTTATGGAGTAGTGGTTTCTTTGTGTAGCCCAGAGTGAAAAAATATGCAATACTACAAATGCAAGGTGAAGATAGGCGAGTTATATTATGTTACCCAGGTTTTAATCTAACTAGATATTAGTATTACCTGACGTAATACCGTACCGATACAACTTGGAAAATGTTTGAATATAAAGGGTGTCTCATTAAGATTGCACTTTTCAAATTTAGTGTCTTTCTTTGTGCAAGTGGCAACTCTGAAATTTGGCACCTATGACATATGTTTATTTTGATTATTAAAAAACGGAGCGCTTTACGATAGAACAACGTGTTATAATTGCGACAACTTATTACACAAATTTGTAAACCGCTCGCAAACTTCGAAGAATTTTCAGTCGAGAAAGTGAACTTAATATGTGAACAATTTTTAAGAACTGGGTCGGTTATGGAAAGTAATGTGGCATTTACACCAAACAAGATTAACGCATTGCGAAGGTTAACTTCGTTAACCCTCACTAACTACTGATACAATTTTAATCTGTAGAAACTGAAGTTTAATTTTTAACCTCATTTTAAACTGGTGTATATTTTGATGCAACACTGTTACTTACTAAAAAATGCAACCATAATAAAACCATACACAAAAAATCAACTCTTTTACTGCTTGAAGCTGATCGAAAATTTCCCGACGCGTCGCCGCCACCAAAACTTTTGTGAAACTCACGCCGCCGCCGATGTAATTTGGTTATTGATTTATTGGTTTAAATGTGATCCGATGTTATCGCCTGGACCGATTTGACCTACTGGTCCAATTTTAAAGGCTCAGTTATTTCAAAACACATCCCAAGTTTGTAAAAAAAATGGAAAACCTAATAACCGCCTACTTAATTTTTCTATTGTGCCGCCGTCTTCGATAATTTTTTATCGCGTTTATCGCCTGGACCGACTGGACCCACTGATACAATTTTAAAGGTTCAGTTATTTCACAAAACATCCCAAATTTTTTCAAAAAAAAAGTCATCTTCTCCGTTGAACCACATTTCCATCTGAATGGCTTCGTGAATACACAAAATTGTCGAATTTGTGGCTCAGAAAATCCTCATGCAATCCATGAGAAACAAATGCATCCATAACGAGCAACTGTCTGGTGCGGATTGGCCCTTACTTTTTTGAAGATGATGCCGAAATCGCAGAGACTGTGAACAGCATTCGTTACAGGCAATTTATAACGGAGTTACTATGGCCTCAACTGCGACGGCATGGATCTGAACGACATGTGGTTTCGGCTAGATGGCGCTAATTCCAGATGAAATTATCTCAAGAAATTCTGAAGACCAAGATCATGCGATTTAACGCAGTGCGATTTCTTTCTCTAACGTTTTGTGAAATCTTGGGTTTATTCCAATAGTCCAGAAACAAGTCCTAAGCTCAAATACGAGATCCAACGCGTGATCGGTGAGGCACAGCCTCATCTCTGTGAAAAAGTAAATTTCATGAGAAGCCTAATGGCCTGTCATCGGGCTTTTTATTTTGACACATTTTATTCCACACTTAATCGGAACATGCCTTCTTTACAATCCAATAAAAAAAACACAACTATCTCAAAAAATACGTGTTTTTATTTTAAAATTAAGAAGTGTATACTTACTGAGACACCCTTTACAATTACATTACACAACTAAGAAATGATGGAAGAATAAAGATGAATGATTGAATAAATCCGGCTGCCAGTTCATGTCTTCGAAAATGATTCTAATTTTCGGAAATAATTCTTATTTTTATTTATCTTAATACTACGAACTACAGAACACATCTAATTGTGTCTCTCGTTCTTTTGCACTTTTTAAATAATGTAACTTAATCCTTTTCTGTTCTCCGGAACTGTTCCCTCCAGCTCTTGCTTTTCACTTGAATTGTGTTATATTTAACTACAAATTTCGTCCTTTAATTGTCCTTCTCTCTATGACTTTTCCCACAAAATGAATTCTTAAGTAAAAAGACAAACGCTTAATTGTAATATAATCATAATATTTTGAATAAATATTGTTTTCTCTCTTTGCGGAATGAAAGAAGGAAAAAGAAGAAGCATACACAAAGGAATAAAGATATATGCATGTGATAGCACAATTTAGGAACCAGCTCAGCTCCACTGATGGAGTTGGGCTATTATCAGAAAAGTAAACATTTCACATAATTGTCATCCAAATTGTTCCACACAATGGACCAGAGTGGAATCCCTAAGTTTGCCTTTACTAGGTTAATAGAAGAAGATGACTTGGGAGTAGATGTTGGTGTCACGGATACCCTGTGGAGAATGATTCTGGTTGTCACGTTGACAAGAGTACTAAGTGTAGCTAGTGTAGGACTACAAAACATTGTTCCTTTTTGTGAACTGACAATAACACTGCAGTCAAATGCGATGTACTAGTGTAATATCTGCACATTATTTGTTGCTGATGACCCAGCAAACTTTGTGAACAAGAATTTCGTTTGCATTTAATTCTTTCTGCCGCCTACTACCTTGTCCTTTGAAGGACTTTTGCTTATGCCAATGTTAGTGATTTACGTCTTTGTAATTGGGTTTGTGTATAACATTTTAAGTTTATTTTAGAATTTGTTTTATAATGCATTTAGAGAATTCATTTCTTTCCTTTCTTTTGTGGTTTTGCTATGGTTTGATTGTTTGCTAAGGAAACACACTTAGCATCGCTTATCCAGCAATCCATCCTCCCATCCAGCCATCCATCCATCGTTCATATATCAACTGTGCATCGTTGCATTTTGTGATTTTGCCACTAATTAAGAAGATAAACTCGTAGAACTTAAGTAAATCTACAAGTACTTGTGAATGTATGAATTTTCTTCTTCTTTTATTTTCGCATATCTGCTTTGCTTTTCTTTGCAGTTCCTTTGTTTAAATAGTATTAATTTAGAGCACAGAAAAGGGTGGCCAGTCTGAGCGAAGAAACGAAATACTTTATATCAAATTACACGTGCAGAACTATTTGTTTGAGAGAAAGTTGAGTGGACGAAAATGTGGTTGCAGCAACCGAATTACATTGGTCACAACCGAATTCAGGTTGTCACAGCTGCATTCAGTCGTTACAACTGGAATTCGATTGGAACAACTATACATCACTCTACACTCGAAGAACTATTTGTTTGAAAAGAAGTTAAGGGTGACGAAACTGCGGTTGCAGCAATTGTATTACGTTGCTCACAACCGAATTGGGATTGTCCTAACTGCATCCAACCGCCACAACTGGAATTCGGTTGCAACAACTATATATCCCTCTACACTCGAAGAACTATTTGGTTGAAAAGAAGTTGAGGGTGACGAAAATGCGGTCGCAGCAATCGAATTACGTTGGTCACAAACGAATTGGGATTGTCACAGTTGAATTAAGTTGTCAAAACTGGAATTCGATTAGGATAACTATATGTTACACTACACTCGCAGAACTACTTGGTTGAAAGGAAGTTGAGTGTGACGAAAATGCGGTTGCAGCAACCGAATTACGTTACTCAAAACCGAATTTGGGTTGTCAAAGTTGTATTCAATCTTCACAACTAGAATTCAATTGGAACAACTATATATAACAATACACTGGCAGAACTATTTGGTTGAAAATAAGTTGCGGTTGCAGCAATCGAATTACGTTAGTCACAAACGAATTGTGTTGCTGCAGCTGCATTCGATCGTCAAGACTGGAATTCGATTGGAACAACTATATATCTCACTACACTAGCAGAACTATTTGTTTGAAAAGAAGTTGAGCCCTTGCAGCAATCGAATTACGTTGGTCACAACCGAATTGGGGTTGTCACAACTGTATTTAATCACCACAACGGAAATTCGATTAGAACAGCTATTTATCACACTACAATGGCAGAACTTTTTTTGTCAAGAAGTTGTGGGTGAAGAAAACGTGATTGCAGCAATCAAATTACGTTGGTCACAACCGAATTGGGATTGTCACAACTGCATTCAATCGTCACAACTGGAAGTCGATTGGAACAACTATATACCACACTACGCTGGCAGAACTATTTGTTTTAAAACCGAATTGGGGTTGTTACAACTGCATTCAATCGCCAAAACGGGAATTCGATGAGAACAGCTATATATCACACTACAATGGCAGAACTTTTTGTTTGTCAAGAAGTTGTGGGTTAAGAAAATGCGATTGCAGCAATCGAATTACGGTGGTCACAACCGAATTGGGATTGTCACAACTGCATTCAATCGTCGCAACTGAAAGTCGACTGGAACAACTATATATCACACTACACTCGCAGAACTATTTGTTTGAAAATAAGTTGAGGGTGACTAAAGAGCAGATTATGTTGGTCACAACCGAATTGGGGTTGTCACAACTGCATTCAATCGCCGCAACGGGAATTCGATGAGAACAGCTATATATCACACTACAATGGCAGAACTTTTTGTTTGTCAAGAAGTTGTGAGTGACGAAAATGCGGTTGCAGCAACGAATTATTCCTTCAACCGAATTGGGATTGTCACAACTGCATTCAATCCGACTTGTGGGTGCCACAGCTGCATTCAGTCGTCAAAACTGGAATTCGATTGGAACAACTATATATCTCACTACACTCGCATAACTATTTGCTTGAAACCAAGATGTGGTTGACGAAAATGCGGTTGCTGTAACCGAATTACGTTGCCGACAACCGAATTTTGATTCCCACAGCTGCAATCAGTCATCACAACTGGAATTCCATGGGAACAACCTCAATTTTTAATTAATTTGGTTGTTTGTTTACTACAAGCGAGTTTAATATTCACTGATGAACAACACGGTTACTGCAAACGAATATCTTATGAAGTATGTTACCTCGAGCGAATTTTGGTTTATTTCGGTTACAATGTATGAAATTTATGTTTATTCGATTGCATAAACTGGACTCATTTCCAATACGGTTGACGTAATTGAATCGGATGTTTGCATTTTTCTTATTTTTTTTATTTTTGATAGTCCTGAATGTTCCAGTCATAGAATAACACATACGTAGAAGGTTTTATTCGCTCAATAAATTAAACGTCATAGGTACGATGGAAATTACACAGTGGAGGGTGGAAAATATGGGTTCAATAATACCAGATGGTGGCAATAGTATACAGCGATCCACAAAGGAACTACACCCGAATTTCGTGTTTTTGTGGCAAACTAGTTGTGTTAAATACAATACAAATGAATACCAACGTTAAAAGTCAACAAAAATGTGCAAAATACATTTAAATTTTTCAGTTCTACACCAAAACGACAGGAAATAGTTAAGTGAACATATTTTGTAACTCCACCTGGTGTATGTAAACATTTCCACAGACCTACCGAGAGAGTGTGAAATGAAACGTCAGATGAGAGAATAAGTTCTTCTATAGTATGTGTTATTCTATGGTTCCAGTATAAGAAGTTCATGTTACAAGCTTTCAAGGTCTAATACATTTCACTAAGTGAAACATGTTTGGTTTTCGTTGGAATAATAGACAATTCAGGAACGAATATTCACTGGCAGGACTTGCTTCGAACTCCGTGATATGTTCTTAATCATATTGTCATGTGCATTTTATTTTTGTCGGTTGTCACAACCTCTGAAGTCAGTTGCAACAAACTCTAAAGTCGGTTGCAACAAACTCTAAAGTCGGCTGCAACAAACACTAAAGTCGATTGAAAAAAAAAAAAAAAAAAGGTTTCCCATTACATCCCAGGTAGGAGTTGAGGAGAGGTTCTCACAACCAGTGAGCTGTGCCTTTTTAAGATTTACACTCACTGATTGGGAGCTACGGTTTTACATCGGTTCCGAGCAACGTTTTGAGAATCTTTTTCATGGCGAAGTACTTGGTAGTGTCTGCATAACTAAGCAACGGGCCCGTGGTCGAAAGAAATACAATGTGGTCAGAGCAGGGTTCGAACCCACGTTCTCAAGTACACAAGCGGCGAACACTAACCATTACACCACAAATGTTTGCAACTAAGACTAAATTCAATTACGACCAATTCGGATATCTCAACCGAATTATTCTTTAGGTATACGTTTTAGGTAAATTGCTACATGTTCTTGCATTCTTCTGTAACTTTGCAATGAACTTCATGCTTATCAGCCACGTTTCCAAATATAACCTGACCGCCACCATCTTCCAAATTATTCCCCCGTTGGTCACCTTTATTCGGACTGAATTTCAATTAAAAACAGCACCAGCAAAATAGAACACCGCACTCATACACTAGCAACATAGGGATTTGTAACCCAATACAACAGACTTAGACTGAAACAATATCAATATTTGTTGAGTTTCTTTTTTGTGCTGTTTAATCCAACACTGCATTTTATATCTCATTCCACAGGGAGACACTCACACACATGAATACACCAATATACAGAATACACAAACCCTCCTGTGCACACATGTATATGTCAAAGCCCGCAGATAATTGGATAATTGACGTGCTTTTGACTTTGGCAATGCAGTTTTTCAACACACATCCATTAGCAAGTGATGTAATTCAAGTGGAGAGTGGTAATTGCCATTGGTATCGTTTCACTCGATTTAGCTAGAAATTAGATTTAATGTCATGCGAGAGCTTTAAACTTCAGGTCAGACGGCATAAGCTTGACTTTATTATCTGGGGTGTATTTTTGGGTAGAAAGGTCTAAAGTTCAATAGAAGTAAAGTTCTTTAGGAACTCTACCCCGTTATTGGGGTAAATATTGCCTCAATTTGTCAGCAGTGATGACTTAGTGAGGAACTCATCGGGGTTGTTAATGGGAACGAATTTAAACCCAGTCACAGATGGTTTACTATATTGATGGGAGGTACTTTTACAAGTTACAAGGAGTTACAAGGAAATCTCACAGCAGCCTATATTGCGAATATGGAACTATAGTCTGAAGGCTGTGCACTACTTCCAGCTCGACGAAAGGTACAATAATTAATATCCAAATACTTTTCAATCGGTGTTCAAGGCCAATACTCCGTCTTAACGGGTCAACTAAAATTTGTAGTGAAGACCTCTGGCAAAGAAAAAACCAAAAAATATCAAACACGACCATTTTATTTCAATACAGCAACTACCTAGTATTCGAGATTGTTTCGCGGAGGGAGTAAATACACGCTTAAAAAAACCGGCCTCTGTAACATATTCTCCCAAACATATTCTTCAGAAACCATCTATATGTTTCGAACACACTTCAAACATTTATATGTTTGCAAATCCCAAATTCAGGTGTATTGAAACGCAAACATTAGCATGTTTACTGACAATTGTGTATGCTTTTACGTGGAAACATATGCGTGCTTCATCCCAAATATCCATATACTTACGTGGAAGTATTCGCGTGTTTCCCCCAAACCTCCATATACTTACGTGGAATCATATGCGTATTTTCTCCCAAACATAATAATATTTAGAAACGAATTATTGTTTATTTACTATAATTAAAATAAATAATTAATACAAAAAATTAAAATATTTAAAATTACACTTTTTACATTTACTTGCATTGAATGCATTACTTTTTTTATGAAATGAAAATCTGCTGCCCTTTTGCTTCTCCTTCCTTTGTTGTCTCTCACGTTCTTGTTTTTAGAAGGTTTCAACTATGTCTTGGTTATCACTATGCGTTGGTACACAAACGATATATTTATATACAACTCTAGTTCATGCAAGTCAAGCGTGTATTAATTACTTGTGTTTTTTTTTATTATATTTCACATATGGACCGCCATTTCGATTTTTGCAGTAGAGCCTCGGGCAGAAAAATGGATTGCCCTTTCCAGTTTCTTTCCTCAAAATCGTTCATCACTTTGGTAGCATACATAAGAAACACATACACAAAACCCAAAGAAACATCACAAACCATTTAACCGGCCGAGCTTTCATTTATTCTTTTTTCACTGATCAAGCGCTTTTGATTTCCTCTGTCCGATGCACCATAGACGGCTGAATACAGGAAATTAAAATGCAATAAATCACCGAAAATAAGAAACACTAACTTCATCTGCAATTTGCACAATCTGGTGTATTTATGAATCACTCACTGAGAGAATAATGCAAAAATACAGATACACAAGTTATACACACTCGTTGCACCTCTTTTATTCTCTTGCTCTCGAGAGAGCACAAATAGTGCAATAAACACGACTGTATTTATATTACAAACACAAATATATTTGGGTTGCAAGCACATATGTTATAACATATTAACCATTGTGTCTCAAACATGCAATATTGAAAACAAACACAATCCGTTTGGGCACAAGAATATAATAATTGCGACAAGCTCCAAACACATGTTATATTTGCACCCAAACAACAAAACAATACAGATTTTCAGCGTGTATCTAAGCGATACATAAATAATGGTTTATCAACTGGAATCTCGAAGACAAAGTGCAGAATTTCAGTTGTGATACTACTGCTTCGAATGCAATAACAGTGTGTGCGTGCTTTTCGCACAAAAACTGAATAGAGAAATGCTGATGCTTGTTTGCCGACATCACGTCTAGGAATCGGTAATAAAAGCCGTGTTTGAAACAAAAATCAGCGAAGTGAGTAGAAACCCGGACATTTCAATGTGCAAAAGCTTCCGAGAAATCTGAAAACTATCGATCCCCAGAGTATACAGAGCTGAACAGGAAATATATCATGTCGTGAAATAGACCAACCGCTGCATTTCTACGGAACTTTATGGACTATCGGGAATTTATAAAGCTTTCGATAAAATTTCTTGACGGAGACACAGGGAAAGGTATAAGACTCGGCATGCACCAAGCCCGCCGGATGGCGAGACCAATTTATTCATTAAAAATATCGTTACTTAGCTTTCAATTCAGAATTTCAAACAAGGCCTTGGCTTCATCACTCAGAGAAATATTCGGTTGAGACAGGCTGCTTAGCCTTAACCGAATTTAGTGCTTGCCACAACCACCTGCAGGTCATCACAGCCGATTCAGGGGTTGCCTCCACCGAATTAGAGGTTGTGACAACCTCATTAGAGGTTACCAGAATCTCATTAGAGGTTGACACAATTTTATTAGAAGTTGACACAACCTAATTGTTTTTAGAAATCTTAGCATTAGGTTTGAAACAAATAGAAGTATGTTGTCGTAACGGAACCACCATCGGTGGTGCAATGGTTAGTGTGCGCCCCTCTTGTACGTGATATCCTGGGTTCGATCCCTGCTCTGACTACCTTAAAATTTCTTTCGGAGGCAGTAACCTCGTATAGTAATGGTGACACTGTCGAGTCCTTAGAAATTAATAGCTTCGCAAAATACCGTTCCGAACCGGAGCAAAATGTAGATTCCATCACTGAGTATAAAACTAGAAAGGGATCAGCTCACTGGTTGTGAGAAGCTCCCCCCAATTCCTTCATGGGATGTAATTGGAAACCATTTATATTGCATTTTTTAACCGAATTGAGAATGAAGTCGGTTGTCCCTACAGAATTCATAAGAAATTCGGTCACAGCAACCGAATGGACGCCAAATTCGATTGTTGCAACCAACTTAAGCCTAAATTCGGTTATTGCGAACGAAGTGATATCAAATTCGGTAGTTACAGCGGAAAGAAAGCCAGATTTAGCTGTTTCACCAGAATTGATTCCACATTGGGTTACTCCAACCGAATTTGGTACCAATTTCTGTTGTTGAATCCGAATTAATTTCGAAATTTTAGAAAATTTTGTTGACAGAACGAATATAATTGAACATTCATTTGTCACAACCGAATCAATAATGAAACGAGGTTGCTTCAAACGATTTTCAGTTTGGGAGACTAAAATTCGGTCGCGCCAAACTCAACCCTGTTGTGTCAACCGCAATTCGGTGGTAACAGCCGAATTTACTGCTGCTATAACCTTTTCTCAAATAGTTGGTTCTCTGCATGAATGCTCTTTAGCGGTAAAAGCATTTTAACATGATTTGAAGTTTTTTAAGGTCACGAAGGCTGTCGAAGCCATCGACAACAGCATCTCAAACCCAACTATACAGCATTGGTCTTGCATCTATTTGACGATGATGTTGATCAAGAAACTGAAACAAAAACGGTTGCCAGCTTAGCCAAAGAAAATCCATCAGCTCACGGTAAACTCTACATCCCATCTAAAGAAGAACTTTGTGGCCCAGAGTGCAGTTAGTCTGACAAGTAAAAGATTCAGTTTTCCTTTATATCGTTTTACCTATGATAACTGCACCTGTCTCTTTTTACTTTCAGAGATAAACACTAGATAGGGTCGGCCTCCATACAAAAAAAAAAGTTTGGCGAGTCGCACCCTAGAATTAAAGATTAAGCCATAACAAATCCGGGACCACAAAAAAAATGTTTTTTTCGCGCACCCTAAATAAATGCGTCGTCATTTGTAGTCCGATTCGAATGAAATAAATACCATTGTTTTTGTTTTCACAATAGCTACAGTCATTATTTCAAAATTCATTCATTATTTTAAAATGTCTTTATTTATATAATAAAAATTATGCCGCTTAGGGTGGTAGAAAACGCTGTAAAGTAAAAGTAAAAAGTCAAAGTAAAAAGTTGTGTACGAAGAAAATGTAGCTATTGTGAAAACAAAAACAATGGTTTTTATTTCGTTCGAATCGGACTTCAAATGACGACGCAGCACAAAAAAAAATCCAATTCGGCCGTAGTTAGGGTGCGTGAAAAGAATTTTTTTTTGTGGTCCCGGATTTGTTATGGCTTAATCTTTAATTCTAGGGTGCGACTGGTCAAACTTTTTTTCCGACCCTAACTAATAAACACTGATGACTTTATTCAATCAAAAGCAAGACCTTGTTCAATACATTCAAGTTTGATTACAGTGTTATCAACGAGTGTCCTACTTCATGGCCCAATAATGCTTTCGTTCAAGATGGTGCCGGTACTGGGAGCAGTTAACGAGCCGGCCGAAAGTACGGTTAAATTAATGGCAGACCATAATGGCTTAACCACTTTTAAAGAGGAGCAAAAGAAAATTGTATTACGTTGCGTAGAAGAATACGGACAGTTATACCCTGATAGTAAAAATAAAATTTTTAAAAGGCAATTTAATAGATAATGTAATTTTAATGAGAAATACTTAATAAATGTGCTATATTTACAAAATAAACTTTACTGTCCTAAAATCCTTTCATAGCTTTCATATAGACAGAAAATCATGTCTTTTTTCCTGTTTGGATGCAAATATAACGTGTATGTAGCGCCCCGCAAATATAGTATACTTGTGTCCAAACATAATGTGTTTGCTATTCCACATAACATGTTTGGTACACAATGATTATTGTGATATAATATACTTAGTCTTTGTAATCCAAATTATGGTTTCTTTCTGCTGCAGATACAGCTATGTTTGGTGCATTGTTTCCATATTATATCTTGTTTGCATGCAAATATACCGTGTATTTGAAACTTGTCGCAAATATAGTATACTTGTGTCCAAACGCATTGTGTTTGCTATTCAATATTACATGTTTGAGACACAATAATTATTATGTTATAATACACATTTACATCACCCAAATGCAGCTTTGTTTCTTCTGTGTTTGGTGCACTCTTTACTTATTTTATTGTGTTGGAATGCACTGCCAAGAGGGAAACACTAAAAGAGGCACAAAGAGAGATTGCTCTCAGCCGAGGTCAATGTTATTGCAAGTCTACAACTGTATTTTATTCCTGAATATTCCTGAATCAGCCTGTAAATTAATTGAGAGTTTCTTATGATCACTCAGTGTTTGCGTTTTAGTTTTATACACTCAGTAGTCAATCGTATGAGTTGGAGGAAACATATGAATACTTCGACGTAAATATATCGATGTTTGGGATGAGACACCCATACGTCTCCACGTAAAAATAAGCATATTTACAAGTTAGCATTTCAATATTTGCTTTTGAATATAAGTGAGTTTAGGACCTGCAAATATATGAATATTTGGAGAGTGTTTCAGACATATAACTAGTTCCTGCAGAAGATATTTGAGGTAGTATGTTACAGAGAGGGATTTTTCAGCGTGTATAAACTTTTATGTTCAAAGTTTGACATACAATCGGCGCAGATTATCTTTATCCAATCGCAATGGTATTTGCTTTTTTAGTTAAAAGAACCAAATAGAGCAAAAATAGTGGGTATGTGTTTCTAAATTACAAAAACAATGTACCACGCTGAAACAAAACGGCCCCAACAACATATTACAGGTACCATGCATATTTTTGAAAACTTTGTTTTCATGAATTGAAGACCCTCAGTGTTTGGGAGACTCTGTTCTCGTCACGTTTTTTTTTTCAGCAGTTTCCAACCACCAAATCTATATTTTCGTTAGAGTAACATATATAGTAGCCTGTTAATTATTATGTCTCCAATTTGTAATATTGAATAGCAAACACAATGTGTTTGGTCGCAAGTATACTATATTTGCGACAATCTACAGACACGTTATATTTGCATCCACACAACAACATAAAACCCAAATGTTGCTCTGTTTTCTGAAAACTGCTGATGTCAGAAACGTGGCAGACACCAGAGGAACAAAATAGAAGCAGATATTCATTTCCTTTAAAAAAACTTGCAAACATATACATGGTTCCCGCAATATGATGCTGGGGCTGGTTTTTTAGCATTTATGGCCTGGGCACCCTACTGTAACCCTATGAAGAAGTTACGCTTAATTTCCGCCGGATATTTAAAAAATAGCCTGGGTTCAGTACTAGGACTTTTTTGCACTCAGCCCATTTGATTTATTTATTTGATTCAATCTACGGACTTAATAAATATTCCAAAAATTTTTAGATATAAAATAAATAAATGGTTTCCCATTACATTCCATGAAGGAATCGGGGAGAGCTTCTCACAACCAGTGAGCTGTGCGCTTTCTAATTGTATACTCACTGATTGGGACCTACAGTTTGACACCGGTTCCGAACGGTATTTTGAGAAGCTTTTTCATGGCTAAATACTCGATAGTGTCGCCGTCACTATGCGAGGTGACCGTCGTCGAAAGAAATTTAAGGTGGTCAGAGCAGGGATCGAACCCAGGATCTCAAGTACAAGAGGTGCGCACACTAACCATTGCACCACCGACGGCTAATTTTTAGATATAACTCCATTAAAAAATTAGCTGGTATTTTAATTAAATAATTCTGTGTAGTTTTTCCCGACCACATATTTTTTCCTGCAAATTACTGAGACGATCCATTCATCCAACAGTTAAATGAGCACAACCGATTCCAAGAATTTTAAATCCTGTGTTGCACTTTTACCAGCTACTTCTTCTTTTGTCATATCCTTAAGAAAACACCAAAGGCATCTCCATTGGCCATATTTCAGGTGCGAAGAATTTAATCTTAAACCGAAAAATCCTAGCAGTCACCAATTTCGCAACCTTGGCGTTGAATGTCCTTTTCGCAATATCCCTCCTTGCTTGAAGAGCAAAAAAAGAAGTATAGCACCTGTAAATCCAAAAGTTACGTTCCGGTACTTTGAGTTTGTGGAATCTTCGCTTTACTGTGTGATATCCTTGATTGTTGTTGTTGCTTATCCGTGTCGCTGCTGTAGCTTTTGCTGTTCATCTGTTCATATCTTTAAGGTGTTGTTAGAAAATTTGTTTCATTCTTTTGCTTGGCTACGTTGGCTTCTTGCAGGAGGACTTCCATCTTATTCATCGCTCTCGGTGTTAGTGCAAAATTCTTCCATTCTTCGTTGCTTTGGGAAATTGTTTAACAAACAATACAGAACAAAATACTTTTCTCGAATACAATAACATCCAGACACATTTCTTATGGTACCAGTACTTTTATTAAATTTTTTTTCTTCTTTTTTGCTTTTGGAGATTTTTTGTATTGTGTTGCAAGGACTTCTTACTCTCGCTTTTGTATTGTAAGGAGTTTTGCGGAGTTTGAGTGTAAGAGAGTTTTGTTATTTTCGTTATTTTTTTTTTTTTTTGCTTTGCAGGTGGAACAAATTAAGTAAAAATGTTAAGAAATCGGTAAATTGAAGTTCCAACAGTTATTTAATAAAAACGAATGCATTTTGAAATGGTTGAGAAGAGAAAGAAGTATAAGGATGTAGAAACATATGCACTTTATGTGTTTTTATTCGAAATTACACACAATTCACAGAAACTTCAATTTACAGACTTTCTTAGCAAAAAAAAGTTTGTATTTAGTTCAGTGAAATTGCAGAAGAAAACAAATATTTATATCACAGAGATTAAGATATCAGTCCTTTCATAGGATTCATTCACAAGTTTCCTGGGCAAATGCTACAAATTTTAAAGCTGATAATTGAAATTGACGCCTGATCAGAATAGTTTGTTCAATATTTATATCTTACATCGAAAAATTGAGGCGCGGAATTACTCAAACGAAGCAGCATGGTATGTGATCCTTTTAAACAATGAACATATACTTACGTGGAAACATGTGCGTATTTCCTACCAAACATAATAATTTTTAGAAACGAATTATGTTTTGATTTCCATATATATGTTTTATTTATTACAATTAATTTTATCAATATAAATCCACATTTATAAATGTTTAATACAAAAGATTAAAAGGCCCCGTTTAACATTTACTTGCACTGAATGCATTATTTGTGTTTTTTCATGAAATGGGAATCTGCTGTTCTTTTGCTACTCCTTTCTTCGTTGTTTCTCACGATTTTGTTTTCAGAAGGTTTCACTTATGCGTTGGTTATCACTACGCGTCTTGTTCATGCGTGGATTAATTACTTGTGTTTCTCTATTGCACTTATTTCACAAATGGTCCGCTGGCCCGATTTTCTCAGTAAAGGCTCGGGCAGACAAACGGCATCACGTTGTTGCCCTTTCCAGTTTGTTTCTCACTTTGGTAGCACACTTACATATATACGAAAGAAATATTCTGAAACCAAAGCAACATCACGAACCATTTAACCGTCCGAGCCTTCGTTTAGTCTTTTTTCACTGATCAAGCGCTTTTGACATCCTCTGTCCGATGAACCATTGATGCATGAATGCATGAAACTAAAACGGAATACATCAGCCAAAATATGAAACACTGACCTTGTCTGAAATTTGCACGCAGATTCAGGAATATTTACGAATCACTGACTGGGAGAATAATGCAAAAACACAGATACACATTTACAAGATAGACTCTATATTCTCTTGCATTCGAGAGAGCATAGAAACAGTGCAAAAAACACAATTGTATTTGCAGCACAAACGCAGACATATTTGAGTCGCAAACACATATCGATGGTGTTGTGTAAAAAGGGCCAATCTGCTGTTTCCAATTGTCTGTAAGATATTCATAGATTATAACGTAGGAAAAATGGTTATGGCTATAGAAAGTTATGGTTGGGTTCTTCGATTAGTATAATTATCTACCTACTTCGTTGCAGATAGACCCAAGCAGTTTCGCCCTTTTGACTTGTCGTGACAAGGTAAACAAAATCAGATCGGCCTTCGTAAAAAAATGCAGATTGGCCCTTTTTACGCAACACCATCGACATATTCTAACATAATTATCATTGTGTCTCAATTATGTAATATGATGTAATAATAATGACCACTGCCGTGCTTGCGAAGACTCTGAAGAGGAGCAGACGGTGCGACATCTCCTCTGCAGTTGTCCGGCTCTAATGAATAGACGACTAAAGACCATATGTCGTCTTTCCTGCACAACCACACTGAGATACACGATATCGATCTAGTGGATATAATGAGGTATATCAGAGTAACAGGATGGATATAGACCCGGTACATTAGACTGGCCATGGTTACTGTGCGCGCATCTTGTATATGAGATCCTGGGTTCGATCCCTGCTCTGACCACCTTAAAAAAAATCTTTCGGCGGCGGTCACCTCGCATAGTTACGCCGCTACTATCGAGTATTTAGCCATGAAAAGGCTTCTCAAAATACCATTCGGAAGCGGTGTAAAACTGTAGGTCCCAATCAGTGAGTGTAAAAGGAGAAAGCGCACAGCTCACTGGTTGTGAGAAGCTCTCCCCAATCAATTCATGGGATGTAATGGGAAACCATTTATTTATTTTACATTACACTGTCCGGATTGATGTGATATGCAAAACGGTGTCTCAAGCCACTAATTTATGTTAAATAGAACGTTTAGCAACCACGTAAACCCACCAAACAAACCAAGGTCTACTTCAGTTTCGGCGCATAAATGACGTGTTCGTTACCTCAACGGTTTCATTTCGACAACTATAAATGTTAGTCTTATTATTGAATTGAGGCAAGGTTTTGTTTGCGCCTTCATTAGTAATTTTTTTTTTGACGAAGAAAATATCTCAAATTTCTGAGAAGGCGAAAGCGTGATAATACTGTTTCTTTGGAACTTATGAAAATTTGATTGCCTCAGATGTATTTCTTATACGTTATGGAATGGATCTGAGTGGTTTTTGTCCAACGTACCACAAGGTTATACACTGTAACCATTTTTGATATAAGATAAGTTAGAATTATTATACATAACTTATTGAACCTTTTGCACCCAATGGATCCTTGCAAGGACTATATTAGGTATTCGTCTTATTTCTTAATTTTTATTTACAACACTGTAACTCCTTTACTGGCCACATTAATATAACCACATTGTCTGAAATAAAACCACAAAAAACAAGTTTCAAACAATAAATCTGCATCATTGCTCATTCCTGCGGTAAATGCAAACCTGGTAAAATTAAAAAATTCCAAACGAAAATGAAACTTCAAAACCCTAATTTCCAAACAATATAAATATACTCACACACCTTTATTCTCTATTGTTCTCGCGCTATATCTTCCTCTGTTCCTCTCCCTAGACCAGATTACAAAGCAATCGTACATACCTTCCTTATCCTCATACATATACATAGAACATAACCTTAAATTTTATTATAAAGAAATATTCCACCGACAAAAAAAATCAAAATAGAAAAAGGACTAAAATCAAAATAACAAGACAAGAATTGAAATAAAAATAAACGTTATGCTGCAGTACTATATGAGTAATATATGAAGCCCCAAATAAACCCAAACGTCCACAGACAATCACATGTCCATGGAGTCAAAATCCCCCTCAACCAAACATCCCAACCAAATGCGAATTGCAAGACAAGGACAGTAGTGGCAGTAGTAGTGGTGGAAGGAAAAATAAAAGATTTGTAACATGTTGGCGTCTCAAAAGTTTTTCAAACATGACATTAAATGTTACTGCATGTCTGCTTAAAAATTTATACCCAATACCCGAAAAAATATATATTTTTCCAGAGGTAAAACTTGGATAAAATGTTACTCCACGCTCGTTTGCAAAACTCTAGACGTATTTCTATGTGAGTTGCTATGCTCCAAAGGATAAGACGTAAAGTGCAAGGATATACAAGAAACATATACAGGGATACATCAGCTAACTGATGGCAAATGTAACTCACGTATAAAATGAGGATGTGGTTTGAAATTAGACTAGATGGCGAGATATTAACAGAGATATACAAACGAATTAAAGGTTCGTGGAGGAATGATAACCGGTTTATTGTAAAACATCACAGACAGAAATGGGGTCAGCTTTTTAAAAAATATTCGCATTTGACGTGCATTAGTCGTCAGAGCCACATGAACCTGTCTAGGAACCACGTGCAGCGTGGCCAACATTTGCATGAAATAATCTTTGAAAACTAAATGGCAGGCATTGATTTATCGATCCAAATAAATATTTAATTCACTTGTACAAATTTTCAATTTCCAATTTCCAAAAACCAAATATCAATAAAATCATCCATTATATGGGAAGTGGTTTCTAGCCCACATTGCCCCCTTTTCCTGTCGGGGCATCTAGACGGAATCATTGTAAAAATTAAGAAATTATGCAAGTGTCCCATACTTACTATACATAATCCTTAGGCTTAGCTGCCTCTTACTTTTATCACGCTTAATTAAAGCACCCTTTTTATGGTGAACAAAAGGCATCACGAAACAAGAAACTGCTTACATTCCTTATTGCACGAGGAAACCTAACTTTGGAGAAACAAGTTATATTGAGGTGAATGCGTTTTTTTTTCTCTTCCATTCTTCTACTACCATCAAATTTTATCATTCTGCAGGAGTCATCCAACAACAAGGACGAAAGAATTCGCAGTGCGCGCGTGGGTGCATGAGGTGAATGTGAGATCACATAGTAAAAAGATATTGCAGTTGTAGTTTTAACATAATACTTGATGTCACATTTGCTACGGCAGTTTTTCTGCGGCGGAAGTAAATGACGCAAACACTACATGATGGCAACGTCTGAAATTTCTGTGCTTCTTCTGGCCACTTCCTCCCGCCTGGCGAAGCCTGTTTTAAAGTTAGAAATGATGGTTGGTTAGCCTGGCGGAAGGTGTTGAATTTGCTGTCGGATTGTTGGCTGTATGATTCGTTACTTTGTTGGGTGGTTAGATTTGGAAATGTTTCCTTGGGATATGTGAGAGTTTGTTGCTTAGATGTGGCAGGATTGTAGAATTGTATTTGTTTTGTGGATATACACCAAGGAATTTTTATTTTTGTTATTGTTTTCAAATTTAGTAGAAAACGATTTGTAGAGTTGTGTAGTCTCTGGAGGTAACGGATGAAAAATGATAAAAGGACAAAATGATCTTCAAAAATGTACCAATGGTTTCTGTGAACTGTAAATTGAATGAGAACTACAACAGGCAAACAACACAAATTATGGGGCAGTGCATAAAAAAAATAAATAAATGGTTTCCCATTACATCTCATGAAGGGACAGGGGAGAATTTCTCACAATCACTGAGCTGTGCGCTTTCCAGTTTTCACTCACTGATTGGGACCTACAGTTTTACACCGATTCCGAACGGTAATTTGAGAAGCTGTTTCATGGCTAGATGCTAGATAGTGTCGCCGTCTTTATGCGAGGTGCCCGCCGTCGAAAGAAATTTTAAGGTGGTCAGAGCAGGGTTCGAACCCAGGATCTCATGTACAAGAGCCACGCACACTAACCATTGCACCACCGACGGCCACGGGACAGTGCATACACTAACAGAAAAGTAGGGTGGAGGCAGCTAAATTAACCGTAACCGAATTTAGAGACCGGCACAACCACAATAGAGGTCATCACAGCCGAATTAGAGGTTGTCTTAACCTCACTAGAGTTTAACCCAGCCGAATTAGAGGTTGCCAGAACCAAGTTAGAGGTTGTCACATCCGAATTAGAGGGTATCACTGCTAAATTAGACGTCGAAACAACTGAAATTAGAGGTTGCCATGGCCGAACTAGAGGTTATCACAACCGAATTAGAGGTTGTCACAACCGAATTGATAGTCATCACAGCCGAATTAAAGGTTGTCACAATCAAGTTTGTATGTGACGCCCATTAATTTCTATGAAATTATTTTCTTGTGAAATTTTCAATAATTTTCAATTAATTTTGTGATGATTTATTCTTCTGTATTCTCCTAAATAATTACAAAGCGAGAAAACAATGGGCTTTATATAGCTAGTGTACTCTTTAGAGAAACAAATTCATTGTACATGCCTCTTCCGACCACTTCCACTTCAATCCCACCCACCATGGGTGACCGAAGCAATTCTGACATGTGGTGTCTGTCAATTTAGGTCGTAAATCGTTCTACATGGTGGCGCAAAAGTAATAACCCTATTGGAAACGCCTATAACTTTTGCAAATGGCGCCAAATGCTCATTCGGTTTTGACATTTGTGAACCAAACAAACGCAGAATACAAATCGACCAGCCACAAATCGGTTTACTCCATTACTTACAGGGAATAATTGTTTCCATTTTTTTGAGCAACAATTCTTCGATTGTGTGGGCGCAGCCTGAATTTCCTAGCAGATTTCCTGGCCGTCCGACACCCACTGGACAAACACTGCAGCGTTCAGTCACTCCCCTTGAAGAGACTGGGATAACACGAGATATTCACGTGTAACCTACTCTCAAGCCATCCTGAATCTAAACGAAGAGGTGGACGATTTTTCATCGAAAATTATCAGGAGCGATGAGGCTCATTTCTATTTTAGCGGTTACGTGAATAAATAAAATACTCATTTCTGGGGCACCGAAAATCCGTGTATCACCCACGAAGAACCGTTACACCCGCTCAAAGTTACTGCGTCGTGTGCTGTTTACACTGGAGGAGTCATAGGGCCTGTGGACGGCGCGCGCTACGGAGCCTTGATTACCGAATTTTTGGAACGAAGTTCCTTATCGCACGTTGCGGGATGGGGGCTAAATAAAAACATGTTAAACAACTTTTTTGTAACTACTTCATTGCAACCCATTATTAGCAACTATATTGGGTACTTTTGGTATGGATTGGTTTAAAGGGAAGTTTTCTAGGTAAATTAAAAAAGTAAATTTAGAAAAGCCAAACTGCTAGACTGGCAAATCCATGAAATACAACCCTGAGCATGGAATTACATTTGGCAGCACACTTACTCTTACACTCCTACTTTGGGTTGGTTTGGGTCTAGACTAACATATTTTTCTTTAATGTGAAATTTTCTAGGTGGAGCGTGTTTATCATACATGGGGCAAATTAATTATATAGCAATTATAATTTGTAGTTCAAAAAACTTTCAATACCAGTGGCAATTGTACTTATTTTCGAAGCATTTCCTTCATATCTGGCAATTTTGGTGTTCAAATATTTTATACAGTACAGGTTTATGACTTTGAAAGTACCACGAGGCAATACCTATCGAAGCCACAACCCTCTACGTATAAAATACTTTAAAAACAGAATTGCCAGCAGTCAAACAAATTCAAAATATTGAAAAGCATTCCCATATTTCATTACAATTGGCATCTGATTCCTGAGCAAATGCAAATTCAAAATTTTTTAATTGCCATTGCGAACAACGGTAGTTCTTTTGCATTTGCATTAGATAAAGTAATGCAAATTAAAATTTAATGCAAATTATTACATATTGTAGTTTTGAACCGAATAAAAAGTAAATTTAAAAAAGTCAAAGTGAAAGAATTTTTAAAAAAATAAAAGTTTCTTAAATAAGCGCGTTTTCTTGAAAAAGTAAATTTTCTCAAAAAAAAAACCTATTCATATTCTTAAACAGAGTAACTTTATTTAAAATATACCTTATCTTAAAGTTGTACCTTTGCTTAAAAAAGTTATTTTTCTTGCAAAAGTACCATTTTTTGAAAAAAGTAAGATTTTTCAAATAAGTACCTTTTCTTAATAAAGTACATTATCTTGCGGCAAATTGCCTTTTCTTAGAAAACTACCATTTCTTTAAAGAGTACCTTGTTTGTAAAACAGAAGCACTTTTCTTGAGATAAGTAAATTGTACATGTTCTTTCGTAAAAAAAAAAGCTTTTCTTCAAAAAAAAATACCTTCTCTTAAAAAAATACATTTTCTTACAAAAAAGTCTTTCTTAAAAGTAATAAAATAAATAAATGGTTTCCCATTACATCCCATAAAGGGCAGGGGAGAACTTCTCACAATCACTGAGCTGTGCGCTTTCCAGTTTTCACTCATTGTTTGGGACCTACAGTTTTACACCGATTCCGAACAGTAATTTGAGAAGCTTTTCATGGCTATATACTCGATAGTGTCGCCGTCACTATGCGAGGTGCCCGCCGCCGAAAGAAATTTTAAGGTGGTTAGAGCAGGGTTCGAACTCAGGATCTAACCATTGCACCACCGACGGCCACCTTCTCTTAAAAGTATATTTTCTTTAAAATGAAATAATTCCTTTTCTTACAAAAAATACATTTTCCTAAAAAGAGTACCACTTCTTTAAAAAAATTACAGCAGACAGTTGTCCGAGACCTTAGGCCACGGACTGTCCCTGCAGGCTGTGTCAGAGACACGGCCATTAAGTTTAACGTAGAATACGCCATCCGATAAGACAGAACACATATATAACAATAAATTCATTTGCTTATATTATTTATCATTTATTGTTATATATGTTTTCTGTCTTATCGGATGGCGTATACTACGTTAAACTTAATGGCCGTGTCTCTGACACAGCCTGCGGGGACAGTCCGTGGCCGAAGGCCTCGGACAACTGTCTGCTGTAATTTTTATATTTACCAACGGCATTTGATTCAAGTCCGTTTAAAAAAAAAATATTATGTTCAATTTTTTTAAACTTAATTTAATTTATGTATTTTAATTAATATTTTTATTGAAATAAGTTCTGCGAATGTTGAGAGGGCTGCCCTAATATTAAAAAAGGTTTACCTTATCGAGTCTTCGCATTAGCATTCGAGCGTTGTGTGAAAGCTTTACGCTTTACAATTTAAAATTAATGTTACAACAGCTTTATTGAAGCTTTCGCAAAAAAGCTTTATTACGTTAGCTTACTGTTTGTTTCACTTTTTACTAGATACATGTTGCCAAGCAACATTAGCTTGCTGTTCGTTTCACTTTTTACTAGATACATGTTCCTAAGCAATGTTGAGCAACCAAAAACACTCAACCAAACACCACAGATATGTTTGAGTGTATGTGTTTAAACAATTTCCATTTGAGAAATTAAAATACTAGAAATATATCAACCAATATGAAATGTAGTATATCAAACGAAAGATAACATCTTCATTTACCTACAAAAAAAATTTTAAAAAAATTCATCTAGCCGTTTCCTCAAATGCACTGAAATAAAGATTACAACAATAAAAACCTGACATGACTCCTTATACCGTAAGGTAAGACGTATTCTACGTCAAAAGTACCTGTTCTTAAAAAAAGTAATTCTTTGTAAAATAAATTCATACTCTATGGCTTTTTCTTACAGAAAACACTTCTTATTAAAAACGGTAGCTTTTCTTAAAAACACCATTACCTTTTAATAAAAGAAGTACCTCTCATTAAAGAAAGGACCTTTTCGGGAAAATAGAATACATATTCTTACAAAAGGGACCTAAAAATATACTTTTTGATTTAAAAAAATATATTCAATAAATAAAAAATTTCTTAGAGAACAGATATCTTTTTACAAAAAGTGTATTTTCTTAAAGATCCATTTAAAATACAGTATTTTTCAATAGGCTCCTTAGCCGTGTTGCAACTAACTAGTACATAATATATAACGAAAGGAACTTCGTTCCAACCGGGTGTCCCCTGACACCTCATGTAATTTTTTCTTACTCAATTGGATGAATTGGGACTGGAGAACACGTGGTTTCAACAAAACGATGCAAGGGCGCAAACTGCTCGAGTCACAATCGATATTCTGAAGGAAGCATTTTCCGGTTGCTTAAGCTCTCGTTTTCGTGATTTGCACTGGCTGGTCAGATCATCCGATTTAATCGTTCCAGTTTTCTCTTTATGGGGTTTTTTGAAGTCGTGGGTTTACTTTAACTCTTGAAGCCCTTAAGGAGAATATTCGCCAAGAATGCGAGAACCTGTGGCCCGAAGTTCTAGCAAGAGTGATGGAAAATGCCATAAAACGAGCCTGAGTATGGTCATCAACTCTGGCGGCAGCCACTTGGCCGGTAGAATTTTCTCAAGTTGATGGAGTAAATTCTAATAGATTAAATAAATAAATTTCATAAGCAGAATCAAAGTTTTTCATAAAAAAAAAATACAACAAAAGAACATTGGGTTATTACTTTTGCCCCACCTTGTACATACAGACAATAGCAGCATATCTCAAACTACCGATCTTCGAATACTTCAGTACTGTAGACATCTGCTCACAAGTTTTTACTTACATCTATTAATAACCACAATAAAATCTTTATGTCAAAGTGAAAGCAACAATTGTACATTCTTAAGCGTATTATTATATATGCACTGAGAGAAAAACCCTCATCAAATTTATAAATGCCTTCATCAATTTGATGAAACATTTCCTCATTTTCCAACTTACGACACATTTAATTGAATTGATGAAGAACATTTCGACAATCTTTCATCCATTTTTATATCAATAGTGTATGTTGATTCAACGACAACGTTACATCAAGTTGATGTGAGTTTGTCATTAAGTTGTAGTACATTCTTCAACATTTTGATGTAAATTGTTCATCAATTTCCTGTACAGTTTTCTTCGATTAGATGCAAGTTTGTCCTCAATTTGATGTAAGTCTGTCATTAATTTAATGTAAATTTGTTTTCAATTGGTTGTTATTGTGCAGCCAAACTCTTTGGACTATTTTTCATTGTAAAAAATTCACAAGAACAGGGTATAAGGCCACGTAGAAAATGCTCATAGCGTGGATGTTGTTTTCAGTCCATTGCACTATTTTCTGTTAGGTATTTATGATTTTTTTTATTTATTCAGCCTTTTAATTGACACTTTTCTATTCTATTAGCCAAGCTCAAGCCCATCTATATCTCAATACATAGAGATATAGTTTTTTAAAAAAGATGATGTTTTGCAAATGCATCCTCATGATTCCTGACAAACCGCATAGCTATTTCTTAGCTAGTTTTTTGGAATGATACTTTTAAAATATTCACCAAACTAAATGCAAACAAAAACGCATCTGAATTGAGAATTGTCCACTATGCAAGTGGTCGAAAAATATCGCATGTTAAACACACTAGAAAACATTTGCAAACAACTTTTCTACATCTCCAGGGAGCCATTGGTACTCATTAGAAATGATTTTTGTTGTTGTCTAAAAGACATCATAATGTTTACAGGCAATTGTTATTGCCTGTTGTTCCGTCGTGCTCTACGTTCATCAGGGATGATTTTTTTATTTATTCGGCCTTTTTTATTGCTACTGTATTTCATGTATTTATTTTAAAATTTCTAGGAGACTTTTTCTTTTTCTCTTTATTTTTTCAATACTATGTACATATTTTGAATCGAACCCAGTAATTATTTCTAAATTCCAATGATGAAGATTAATGCAAAAAGATCATCAATTCAGTGAAGCTGAAGAAGGTGAAGAAACGTACAATCTTCACACTGATGAAGCTTTTCATTGAATTGATGGAATTTGTCACCAAATCAATGAAGAACAATTGATCAACATTTATCATAGATTTGATGTACAAATTTTCTTTCAGTGTGGTTTGACAATTTGAATCATCACATATGGAATATATAGAATTATGTTGTGGGAACCGAATTGAAATTGAATTCCGTTGTAGCAACATAAGTCATGACAAATTCGGTCACAGCAACTATTAAGCTATCACAGTCTAGCCGCGTCTCTATCAGTCAGGCAGAATCCCTTCAAAGCGGATACAAAGACAATCTGTACATCAAATCTATGATAAATGTTGATCAATTGTTCTTCATTGATTTGGTGACAAATTTCATCAATTCAATGAAAAGCTTCAGAAGACCCAAATGTTTGGCTTGTTTCTCGCAGTGCAGCGGCTACCGCCCCCCTTGTTCGAATGATAAAGTGATACTCAATGATTTCGTTTGCCTTCGCTCAAAAATGCACGGTGTATAGGCTTTGCCGGGCACTGGCTTAGATAGAGACAGAATTTTTATAGATATCCTGCTATACAATGTCAGCTAAATCTGTCGTTGTTCCTAAGCAACCTGTGTCCTTCACATACACCTTTACATAATAACTATATAAGAGTTTTCGCCTAGGATTTCTATAACCTGTATGTTTGGTTATGTTAGGAAAAAAGGCGCTGCCACTAGACTCTACAAATTTTTTGTTGTTTGGGTGCAAATATAAAGTGTTTGTAGCTTGTCGCAAATATATTATACTTGTGCCCAAAACATATATATTCTATTTTATATAACATGTTTGGGACTCAATGATTAATAGGTTAACATACATGTATTTGTGACCCAAATAATTTTTCGTTTGTTGAAAACTGTTGAAATCAAAATCGCGACAGTTACTAAAGAAAAAAATTCCAATGAGTGTTCGAACTCACGGGCGATGCGTTAACACCTTTTTGTTACACGGTATTATTATATGATGACGTTACATTTAAATCACATTAATACCTAAAATTATTTAAAGACCAGTGCAAGCACATGTGTCATTATTTTCTTGCTTAATACTTTTTGGTTTATTCCCACAAAAAAAAACAAAAAGATTGCAAAGCAACAGACACATGAACACAAATACATTGTTATGTTCGTACAGACGCTACACAAGTTCACTCAATTTTCGTTGCTCTCTTGCTATCTCATTTTTATATACGTATAAACATGTCTTTATTCTCTTTGCATTGATAGTGCTCCGCACCCACACAAGACAACTATTCGCTGCCGCTACATCAGTGTGGGTTTTGTCGCAGTTTGACACTCTGTATTACGCAGCCGGACAAATCTGTGTTCTATATAAGTGTGGGTCACCCTTATCATTTAAGGGTATGAAAAATAGATGTTGGCAAGATTCAGAGACCTACCCGATATGCACATAAAATTTCCTACAAATCGGTCCAGCCGTTTCGGAGGATTTTAACGCCAAACAATCTGTGTGATCGCAGTCAGACAAACTGTGGGTGGATGAGTTCACATTGGGAGTTTAGTCCCTACACACGCGTATAGATGTTAACACATCAAAAAGCAGCAGATCTTCAATTCACGAAAACAACGCTTGCAAATATGTACATGCCTCCTACAATATGTTGCTAGGGCCATTATTTTTCAGCGTGTAATCAGGATCGATGTGATACCACGGAACTACATATTCCGTCCACATTTTTGAAGCTATAAATTGAGGTGGTATTAAGGGTCATTGAAGCCATATAACACCTCAGACTAATATTCCGGAGGGTGGCTGAAGAAGAGAGGTAAATTAGTCTCTGATGAACCAATTAGTCCTCAGCAAAAGGGTACTAAGATCATTCAGCTTTCCTCCCTAAATATCTATTAGATCCCACATGAAGTAAGATCCTAAATATTAACTCCTACGCTTACTTGAAACTTACAAGGAATCGTTGATCTCTTTTAATTTGAAAATATTCTAAGGTGCCTTTACTTGTCTCTGAGGAACAATTTTCCTTTTGTTCTTAATTTTATCTAAAGCTCATCGAGCATTCTCCAATTCGCCACTTGTATGGGCACAATTCTCCACCTCTGAGGTTGGTTTTTGTTCGTTTTTTTTTTGATATTTAATCTATTTGATATTTTAATCTTTTTGTAATCAGTTCTATATCATGGGTTTACAATATGTGTGCGTCACTGGTAGACCTGAAAAATTAAAATTGAAATTTTTGTTTCATTGAAGCGTTTTGTTCATTTATTTATGTGGTAGATTCTGCATTTGTACGCAATGTAACATCAGGTCAATAATCATCATTTATTTAAACCTCAATGTGTGAGCCTGGGTGTGTGTGTGTATTGGTGCGTATGCACTCTATGATCCTGGTGAAGTTTGTGTCTATGCTCCAAAGTACTACTAGTGCTACAGGACTTGCATGTGCCTGTGTGTGTTGTGTATTTATTACAGTATGAGTTTGTACGTTGTACACTCAAACAAAACATAATTAAATTTTAACCAAAAATATGGCTCTGTCACTTACTTTTGACCACCTAAAAACCACAATCCCAATCACATAAAGCCGTTCATTTATTTAAATTCGAATGACTGTCTGTGTTGTTTTCAATGAGTATGAGTGTGTGACAAACTAGAGTTGCACAGCAGCCGGGGTAAGTGCTAAAATACATGAGGTTTTACTGTGTTCAAAGTCATACACCAAGTTGTTACCTGGCCATAAATCAATAAGTTAGTAAGTTACGGTAATAGTTATTAACAATTCAAAATAGCTAACACTGGTGTTAGTGAAAACGCCCGAGCAGGGACTTGAACCCTGGACCCTTGGATTAAAAGTCCAATGCTCTACCGACTGAGCTACCCGGGCTGTCATCGAACTGGAGGGGATAATGCTAACACGGCTCATTAAAAATATATTCTAATTTTGTCTGTCTATAAGTATATATAGATTCTTCCAGCGTTTGTCAACAATGTTTGTGGATGGGACTAAATTGATTTTCCTATGTCATTACTATAAATTTCACATGAGATTTCTGTTACAAAAGCATTTGTCTCGTTAAAATAATTTTTAAGTGTTAACGTATGGGAGATTCATAAAGTGTGATTTTGTTGCTATTTGGTTTTTCAGTGTCAAGTTTTGCCAATTCACGTGTGATTCGCGACATGTGTAACAGTCAAAAATCTTCAGTTGGTCTGGCCATTTCATCATGAATAGAGTTACAAACGAACAAGGTTTGCAAATCATTGAGTTTCTTATCAAAACTCGTGCTCGCCGAAAAATGTGTTTTTCAAGTTTAGCAACCAGGATAATTTTTAACTCAATGGGTACGTCAATAAACACAATTTCCGAATTGGGTCCGAAAACCTGCCAGAGGCTGTTCAAGAGCTGCCAATGCACCCTGAAATAATTCACTGTTTGGTGCGGTTAATGGGCTGGCGGCATCAATTGACCAAACTTTTGAAAGTTTTGAAAGTAAAAAGTCAAAGACGGTGATGACCGCAACGTTACGGCCAATGGAGAAAGAGATCGTTCAATGATCACAGACTTTTCCCCCCCAAAGTGGGAGAATTGGACTTGGTTAACATCATACATGGCTTTTTAAATTGTGTTGGATCCTAATTTGCATTACTTACTGCAAATGCAAAAAAATACCATTGTTCGAAATACCAATTAAAAAACTTTGAATTCCCACTTGCTCCAGCCATGCAAATGCAGGTTGTGCAATTGGATGCCAATTATAATGTAATATGGCAATGCTTTTAATTATTTTGAATTTGTTTGACTGCTGGCAATTCCGTTTTTAAAGTATTTTATATGTAGAGGTTTGTGGCTTCGATAGATATTGCCTTGTAGTACTTTCAAATTCATAAACCTGAAATGTATAAAATAGTTGAAACCCAAAACTGGCAGATATGAAGGAAATGCATGGAAAGTATATAGTAAGTTCTGAATCTTTGACTCAATCTACGAAATAAATTCGATAAAAACAGAGTGACCTCATGGCAATTTGTGTATCAACTTTTGAAGCGAGTTCCTCATTGGACAAGAGTGCTCGTGTACGTGCTCTTCCAGTGCGTTCAATGGAAAATATTGCCACTGTAGCTGAAAGTGTGCTCAAATATTCATCAGCAGCAGCTCGCCACCATTCGCGGCAATTTAGAATTTCTCTCAATTCTCTGCGCACAAATTTGAATAAAGAACTCGGTAAGAAAGCTTATAAAATCCAATTAGCCCAACATCTGGAACTTCGTGACCATGCAGGTTGTGGAATCGGATGTCACCTGTAATGAAATATGGCAATGCTTTTAATTATTTAGCATTTGTTTGGCAGCTGGCAATTATGTTTTTAAAGTATTTTATATGTAGAGGTTTCCGGCTTCGATAGGTATTGCCTCATAGTACTTTCAAATTCATAAACTTGTACGGTATAAAATATTTGAAAACCAAAACTGCCAGATATGAAGGAAATGCTTGAAAATATGTAGAGTTACCCTTGGTATTACACCTTTTTTTTTTTGAATTTACATTTGAATTAATTCAACTACAATTTATAATTGTCATATAATTAATTTGCCCCATGTATATTTGACATATGGTTTTAATAGGACGGTGTCTCATGTCAGACTGCTGCACGGGATACCATGAACCAATTGAGAGGCGAGTTTGGTGAGCAATTAATCTCAATTGGCCGCCTCGATCATGCGATTTGACCCCACTAGACTATTTGCTTTGAAGTACGTGAAGTCTCTCGTCTATAGGGATGAGACGAGTGAGATACCGGCGAGAATTTTGCAAAATTTGACATTTGTATGAAATAATCAGTAAAAATTATGTGGACGAATCCAAAACTAACCGAACTGACGTATAGATGGTGCCAGATATTTGAAAAAAATTTTGGTGAAAAGTGCCAACCTTATAAAATATATGTTTTAAGTTTCAAGGCACCACGTTGTCCAGTATTTTTATTGCAACCATCAAAAGTAAACGACATGGGAGAAATTGGTCACCGTTATTTAACATTTCCATCCGAAACGTCTCAGATCTCTCCAAGCAATATTAAAGCCGAACTATGGGGGAGTGTGCTATGGGGGAGTGTGCTATGGGGGAGTGTGCTCCTTCGCTTACGACTGTAAAATAGTGGTTAGCAGAGATTAAACCACCAGGCATGGGTCAACCACTTCGCGCCTGAGACAAGGGAACAGTCAAATCAGTGGACTGGGATGATGGAATCGTCTGCAAACAAGGCGGAGTCGGTTCCATCTGCAGGCAAGGTCATGGCGTCTGTTTTTTGGGATTCGAATGCGATAATTTTTATTGACTATCTTCAGAAAGGAAACCCCATCATTTGCGAAAGTTATGGTAATTTATTGCAGCGTTTACGTAACTTAATTGTAGAAAAAATATCGCATTTGGCGAAAAAGAAAGTCTTGTTTCATCAAGACAATGCTCCAGTTTATACATCCACTGTTGCGATGGCTAAAATTAATGAATTAAAATTCAAATTGATTCATCACTCACCTTATTTGCCAGATTTAGCTCCCTCGGAATATTTTTTATTAACAAACTTGAAAAAACGGCTCGGTGGTAAAAGATTTGCCAACAATGAAGAGGTGGATTCTGCAGTTGATGGATAGATTAAGGAGTTGGACCGTTGTTACTATAAACAGGTAATTGAAGCTATTGAATATCGCTGGAAAAAGTGTACGGAGCTAAAAGGAGTTTATTTTGAAAGAGAAAGAAAAGTGTCCCCAACTTTTTGATGTGTTAACATCTATAGGAACGGGAAGGGCAACCTAACAAAGTGAGCACATGCAAACAACACACAGCGTTAGCATCACATACGTGGTTGTTGTACAACAAGAGTCTCTGCCTGAAAATAAGTATGATGGTATTGATGTAGCGGCTGCGAACAAACAGCCAGGTCGTCGTCGCCAAAGAGTATTAAATATTATAGAGATTTCATGGAATGAATTGTATGACTCAAAAGCACTGGCGACATCTGGCGAATGATTGAAAACTTATTACTCTCTTTTTGTCATAACTTGTTCTATTCATAATTCTGATGTGAAACATTTTTGCCTTTTGAAACATTTATGCTTTTTGTATTGTTTTATGTAAAAACATTGTCGAAATGGTGCATTTACATTGAAATATTCTATAAAGAGAATAAAACTCGTTTATGCTCTGTTACTCCGCCTTTCTACATGAGAACGGAGAAAGAGTGCAATAAGTTCTCTATACTATACATGGTAGAAATATAATGGTAGATGCAGTACGACAACAAGGCCGACAAGCCAAAAACAATAGGCATTTTGTTTTTCCTCAGTTGTGTCAACTTAGCTGATTTAAAAATTATGAAAATGTACACAAAATTGGAAGAGTGTCACTTACACAATGAGTGTGTTTTATTTGATATTTGAAAGTGTTTAAGTGTGGAAATTAAAACGTTTCTATGTGCGTTTTACGGAGAAAACATTTCAAAAACAGCAATTGTAGGCGAACGGTGGTTGTATACTAACAAAAGTGGACAAACTTTGACATAAGAAAAAAACTCACACGAGAAAAAAGTTCAAATCAGCTGGGTTAGTGCTTCTACCATTTGTTTGTACCATGACACTGTTTAATTATTTTTGTCGTCGCTCTGTTTATGATAAAACAAAAACAATTATTGCAGTGAGATAAATATTGCTTTATTTATTTTAATAATATTACATCTAATGTTAAAGCAGATGTAAGAAAAAAGAAATTTCAATAGCAAAAGAGCCTTCAGCACAAAAACTATTCTATTTTTTTATTTTCCAATGTAACATTTAGTAATGTGTTCATAGAAATCGAACAGGTACCGTGTAACAAATAGGTGTTAACACATCGCCCGTGAGTTCGAACACTCATAGATTATTTTTTTAAATTATTTTGAACATGCTCAGTTAAATATTATGATTTGGGTGATGTTCCCATTGTTATATCTCAACAACAACACTCGCCCCTTCAAAAGTTACTTACCTACCCGTTCTAAATTTACTGTACATAACAACATAACAAAATTCAATTGCTTACTTTTGTTTTCCAGTGTGTTATCTACGCTCGACTATGGCATAGTTTTTGTACAATAATGTCTATATTTAGCCTCAACTAATCTCTTGTTTAGTCTATAGACACGGAGAACTATTATTGGAAATATAGCCTTCATAAATAATAGAATCTAACACAGCAACAACAACAACAACAAGTATGTTTATAAACAAAAACAACTGGTGTGAATGAATTTAATATTGTATATAAACTTACCCAGAGTAGGTGCCCGGGTAGCTCAGTCGGTAGAGCATTGGACTTTTAATCCAAGGGTCCAGGGTTCAAGTCCCTGCTCGGGCGGGCGTTTTCAACAAAACACGGTTTTTTTTAAATAACATTTTTTTTTTGAGAAAATTTTTGATTTTAATATTTAATATTTGTTTAATATTTATTTAAAATTTAACATTTAAAAATATTTAATATAAGAAAAATATTAAGCTAAAGTTATGCGTGAACTAAATAAATTGTGGATACTTTTAACAGTTATTAATATTTTAAAAAAAAATATATTTATTCTTTTTTTAATAAAGAAATCGACTTGGGGAAAATAAGTATTTCCCCAGAAACAAAAACAAAATAAAGTTTGTGTTAAAGACTGTAACGACACCACCATTTCCAATTGAAATTGAAAAAATTACAACCAAATTTTGCAAAATATCAATTGATATTTGAAATTTAAAAGACATCAATATAAAATTAAAAGACATCAATTTAAATTTAAAAGACATCAAGTTGAATCATCAGTTCAATCAGTTATCAGTTGAATTGTAAAAGACATTGATTGAAATTAGAAATACATCAATGGTAATTTAAACGGCATAAATTGAAGTTCAAAAGACATCAATCGATATTTAAAAGAATCAATTAATAGACAATAATTGAAATTTAAAAGCATCAATTAAAATTTGAAATGCACCAATTGAATTGTAAAAGGCATCAAGTGAAATATTAAAGATAGCAATTGAATTTTAGAGGGCATAAATTGAAATTAAAAATACAATTAATGGACATTTAAAAGGCATCAATTGAAATTTAAAATACATCAATGGAAATTTAGCAGACATCAACTGAAATTCAAAAGACATCAATCGATATTAAAAAAAGATTAATATACATTTAATAGATATTAATTGATATTTAAAAGACATCAAGTGAAATTCAAGGAGCATCATTTGAAAATAAAAAGACC
This sequence comes from Phaonia tiefii, assembly GCA_963931995.1. Taxonomy (NCBI): domain Eukaryota; kingdom Metazoa; phylum Arthropoda; class Insecta; order Diptera; family Muscidae; genus Phaonia; species Phaonia tiefii. The sequence goes on along the minus strand of OZ008371.1, from coordinate 34,649,325 downwards.
TCAATTGAAATTGAAATTTTAAACTCTTCAATTGAAATTTAAAACTCATCAAATGAACTTGAGAAATAGTTAACAATAAATTCATTTGCTTATATTATTTACCATTTATTGTTATATATGTTTTCTGTCTTATCGGATGGCGTATTCTACGTTAAACTTAATGGCCGTGTCTCTGACACAGCCTGCAGGGACAGTCCGTGGCCGAAGGCCTCGGACAACTGTCTGCTGTAATTTTTTAATATCAATTGATGTCTTTGAGTTCCAATTGATGTCTTTTGCATTTCAATTGATGCCTTATAAATCTCCATTAAGGTATTATCAGTTTCAATTGATGGTATTTAAAATGTAACTGATGTATTTTCAATACCAACTGGAATACTTGAATTTCAATTGATGTCTTTTAAAATTCAATTGATTTCTTTTAAAATGCAATTAATGTATTTTAAATCTGAATTCATGTCTTTTAAATTTCATGTAGCTTTATTGAATTTCAATTGACGTTTTTTATATTTCAACTAATTTCTTTTAATTTTCAATTCATGTCTTTAAGTTTTAATAGATGTGTTGTATTTTTCAATTGACGTATCTACAACTCATTTCATTTCTTTTGAATTTGAATTGATGTCCTCTAAATTTCAATCGCTGTGTTTTAAACTTCAATCAAATACTTTTAAATTTCAATTGATGTATTTTCAATTTCAATTGATGGCTTCTCATTTTGAAGTGATGTCTTTAAAATTTCAAAGGGTATTTCTAAATTTCTATTGATGGCCTTAAAATATCAATTGGTGTCTTCTAAATTGCAGTCGATATCTTTTTAGTTTCAATTGTTGTATTTTAAATTAAAATTTATATTGTTTAAATTGTAATTATTGTTGTTTAAATTTCAAGTGGTATTTTTGAATTTCAACTTTCCTAGAACGCTAAGGTGCCGATGAGAAGATTCACAATATTCGAAATGATCGTCCGCTAATGTGGGTTCAAATTCCAATTCCGATTGTTACATTTTTTTACACTTTGCAGAAACCTTGATCTGTTAGCTCGTAGAAAAGCTGAAAATCTAATAACGAAAACAAATATAGACCGAATCACATCAAATTATACATCATATATGGCTTTTTAATGTGTGTTGGATCTTAATTTGCAATACTTTCTCAAATGCAAACGCAAAAGAATTACCAATGTTCGCAATAGCAATTTAAAAACTTTCAATTTCCATTTGCTCAAGCCATGCAAATGCAGGTTGTGGAATCGGATGTTAACTGTAATGAAATATGGCAATGATTTTAATTATTTTGAATTTGTTTGACTACTAGCAATTCTGTTTTTGAAGTATTTTATATGTAGAGGTTTGTGGCTTCGCTAGGTATTGCCTCATAGCACTTTCAAATTCATAAACCTGTACTGTACAAAATATTTGAAACCAAATACTGTCAGATATGAAGGAAATGCTTGAAGATACGTAGAATTGCCTTTTTTCTGAATTTGCATTTGTAGAGGCAATTCAAATTAAACTACAAACTATAATTGTCATATAATTAATTTGTCCTATGTATGATTGACATGTGGTTTCAGCAAAACGGTGGTGTCACATGCCAGATTGCTGCACAGGATAAAAAAAATAACCGTTTCCCCATTACCTCCCATGATGGGATTGGGGAGAGCTTCTCACAACCACTGAGCTGTGCGCTTTCTAATTTTTCACTCACTGATTGGGACCTACTCGGGATACCACGAACCAATTGAGAAGCGAGATTGGTTAGCAATTAATCTCAAATGGCCGCCTCATTCGTGCCATTTGAACCCACTAGACAATTTTTTTTTGGGGTACGCGAAATCGCTCGTCTATTGGGACGAGCCGAGTGGAATACGGCCCGGAATTTGAAAAAAAATATTTTAGTGAAAAGTGGCAGCCTTATAAAATATATATTTTAAGTTTCAATACGCCACGTTTTTTTGGTATTTTCATTTTAACTAGACGATCTCAGTGAATTTGTAAACATTCGAATCACATCAAATTAAAACAAACAACTTCATATGAAATTTTGAAAAATTCTTGAAGCTACCTTTTTTGGATGTGAAATGTGTAGTTGCCCTGCTTGGTTGGAACTAATGAAAATGTTATTCAACCAAAAAACAAATTTTGTTGGGTATCTACGAAACTTTTAACCTTCATTTAGCCCATTTTGTGTATTTTCTTTTTAATTTCAGTCAAAACTGCTACGAATTCATTTAACTTCTCCCATTTTACCCGTCTTCAAATCGTCTACGATTTTGTTTAATAGTTTTTATTCTGCAATTTTTTTTTTGTTCTTCCATTATGGCATTAAAAGAGACGACGATGTAGAGAATAAAAAAAATCATTTTAAATCCGCAAAACTTTTGCTAATTGAAAATAATGACTTCCATTAAGCCCGCAAGCAGAGAAATTCATACCCTCTACCTACGCCATCAGGCTCGAGATATTCCCACCTTTTAAACTAGACTAACATACGGAGCAAACAATGCAAGACAAAAAAAAGCGAACAACTTTATTAAAATTTATTGTTTAAGATGCCGTGTTGAATTAGCAGAATGTACTGAGGTATATAGCAAAAAAAAGGGAACGAGAGAGAGAGGGAGAGAGAGGAAGAAAAAATTATCACAAATGAAAATAAAAGTGATGTTAACAACGACGCTTTCATATACGAAAATCTTCATTAACACTAATGAAGTCCTGGCGAAAATTTGTTTAAGTAATTTCATTTATTAGAAATATTTTTTAAAAGTTTTCTTTAACCTGCGGCAATCGAAATTAAGTTCACCACCAAAACAAAGTATTTCACAAGTTTTTGAATACAGATTTTGTATCTAATAACAATTCCTTTGCATTATGTTATTATGTTAATTATGCAGAATATAAAAGACTTTAAAGTATAATTGATTGGAAACAGTGTAGTCACGAAATGTAGAATAAAAAAACAGAAAGTGACAACAACTCGCCGGAAGTTAATTTGACAGACCAAAATTGAAAGAAAAAAATCCATGAGTGTTCGAACTCACTGGCGATGTGTTAACAACTTTTTGTTACACTGTACCTAACTATTCGATTTCTATGAACACATTAGTAAATGTTACATTGGAAAATAAAAAAAGAATAGTTTTTGTGCTGAAGGCTCTTTTGCTATTGAACTTTGTTTTTTCTTACATCTGCTTTAACATTAGATGTAATATTGTTAAAATAAATAAAGCAATATTTAGCTCACTGAAATAAATGTTTTTGTTTTGTCATAAACAGAGCGACGACAAAAGGTATTGAATAGTATAGAGAACTTATTGCACACTGAGTAAAAGAGCATAAACGAGTCTTATTCTCTTTATAGAATATTTTAATATATATTCACCATTTCGGCAATGTTATTACATCAAACAATACAAAAAGCAGAACTGTTTCAAAAGGCATCAGTGTTTCGCATCAAAGAAAGGGACTAATACGTTTTTAATCATTTGCCAGATGTCGCCAGCGCTTCTGAGTCATACAATTCATCCCATGAGTTCTCTATACTATTCAATACTCTTTGGCGACGACGACCTGCTTGTTTGTCCCCTGCCACTACTTTATACTATCATACTTATTTTGAGGCAGAGACTATTGTTGTACAACAACCACCTATGTAATGCTAACGCTGTGTGTTGGTTGCATGTGTTCACTTTGATAGATTACCCTACCCCTGCCTATAGATGTTAACATATCAAAAATTAACCCAATAAATAGGTGGCTCTCCTATAGGTTCCTTTATAACGCCAGGCTTTTACAAGTGTCCAATTGACTTTTTTCCTTGAACTAATTTCTGTCCATATTTATCATTTCTAACACAACTTAAAAATCACTAATGTCATTACTTCAAGACACTTAAATAAACCCACAGAGAGGTCATCCACTCCACAAACGTCCACTGAGTCTCATAGAGTAACAGCAAATACGGCACACAAGTTTTGAGAGGCGACGATTATCAGGAATATTGAATATAAAGATTTTAATTCCCATTTATATCTCAACCATATATTAAATCGAGTTTTGTTAGAATTCTGAACAGACGCTTCCTAGTTTATAACGCGGTTGGACTTCCACTTTCTTCGAACTCTAGCAGTAGTAATTCAAGGACCAACAAGTATTTTCTAATAGCCCTGATCAAGAATAAACTCTAGAATAACGTTCCCAGCAACATGTTGCTGGAACCATGTACATTTTGTTTCTTTGTTGTCTGATACTTTCATGTTTTCCGCGGTTATCAACAAACAAAGCTACATTTAGGTCTCAAAAACAACTATTATAACCTATTAATCATTGTGAATCCAATATGTAATATTGAACAGCAAACACAATGTATTTGGACACAAGTATACTGTATTTGCGATAAACTACAAACACGTTATAGTTTCATCCCAACAACAACAAAAAATCTAATTTTTCAGCGTTAAATTTTCTTCAAGCGAAAGGCGATCCATTTCGCAATTTTCCAAATTACAAGTTTTACATTCCCCAACCTTTTCACACATGGTGAAAACACGGCCCATGTAAAATGATGCAGTAACCATGAATATGTTTGGAACATCCAGTTACTTACGTGCAAGCATTGTTTTCTTGAATTGAAGACGTGATGCTGTTTTGTATCATTGGTGTCTGTCATGTTTTTGTTTTCAGCAAAACAAAACCATATGTGGGTCACAAGAATATATATTATAACCTATTAATCATTGTGCCTTCGAAATGTAATATTGAATAGCAAACACAATCTGTTTCGACATAAGTATAGAATATTTGCGACAAGCTGCAAACGCGGTGTCTTTGCATCCAAACTGCAAAAAGAATTATATTGTTAGCGCGTGTGTTTCAATATGTTATGAATATTGGATCTATTGGAGGTTGATACAGAGCTAAGGATCGGTGAACCGGGGTTATCTATGGCATTCCCCTACTGTCGGTAGTGCAATGGTTAATGTGTGTAACTCTTACTCATTAGATCGTGCGCTCGATACCTTCTCTGACCACCTTACATTTTCTTCGACTATGGTCACCTCGCTTAGTAATGGCGACAGTGCCGAGTATCTAATAGACATCTGTACAAGATGTCTTGAATGGCCATTCAAGACATTTACTTTTTATAAAACAAATACTGTACCGAATTTGCGGCAACCAAATACTTCACTGTTCTGACAAAAGCATTCGTGTATGTGTGTGAACTTCTAGAGCACAAAAACACAATACAAATACTTTTTTTCGCTTCACATCATATTGTAGTTTTTTGCACACACACATACACACCTACACGAATGCTTTGTCGAAAGTAGCCCGAAGTACTTGATTGTCGCAACCTGGCTACAGTAAATGGCTTGAAATAAAAAACGTATTCAAGACATCTTGTGCAAATTTCTAGTAAGTAGCCATGAAGATGCTTCATTAAAACATATCTCAAAAACCGGTATAAATCTGTATGTCACAATCAGTAAGTATCAAACTAGAGAGCGCATTGATCAGTGATTGTGAGAAGCTCTCTCCAATCCCTTCACGGATGTATTGGGGTACTATACAGGGTGGCCCAAATAAAAGCGGCTTTTTAAAAATGTTTTTTTTTTATTTATTCTTCCTTTTTATTGGTACTTTTTCTTTTATTCTTCAAGCTCAGGACCATCAGTTGCAAAAAATCTTCTTTTTTAAAAAACTATATCTCTATTTATAGAGATATAGATGGTCTTGAGCTTGAATAATTAAACAAAAAGTAAAATTAACTAAACTAAATTTCTTTTGGTGTATTACTTCTATATTAGAAACAAAATATATTCCCATAATTTATGGAACACGATTTCATTCAAGTGGCAGCCATGACCTGAAAGGCCTGCAATCATGACCAAGCAGGTCTTCTTTAAAATACGGAAGACCTTCCGTACACATTACCTCGTGCTTTCTCTTTAACATTGCGTGCGATTGGGAGGCAAGGCCTTCCTTGCCCATTGCCTAAAGAAGGCCTTAGAAGGAATACAAAGAGTAAGGACTTAGCAGGCAATTACTTTAATTTATTTTTGTTAAACAGATATAAAATTAAAATAATTTATTTTATCAAAATATTAAATAAAAAATACAATTTTAAAATTTGCATTAATTTTTCCAATTAAATTACAGTTAAAGAGAAACGGAATAGAAATTTCTCAAAATTGTAAAAATCTTCTTCTTGGTTATATCTGATGAAAAAATGCATGCATTCCGCAGGCCTTATTTTAGGAAGGCATTACAAACGAACCATTCCGTATGCCTCATTTGTGGAAGGCCTTGCGACTTCCGCCGCTGGGTCTGCTTGGATTTACATTCTAGTTTGTTAAATCTGCTAATGTTATAGTCCTGCTACGGATTATATTAAAACATTTTGTTCTACCCAAAATTTCTTACCAAGTTACTGCTTACAGTTGCGATCTCTTCAACATGTTCAACGAGAGTATAGTATTAAGCATAACCAGAGTCAAATGCTTGGTTGATTGTTGATCTCCATACACTTTAGATTTTACTTAAATTTTATTTCTTCCAAAGTTAAACAGGCCATTAAAGCCAACCGAGTGTTAGCAACTCTCGTTAACTATAGAAAAAATGTATAATTGAAACCGATAATCATTTGCATTAATGCATCAATAAATTTCTTGGAATTTTCCTTAATATAGTTTAGCATCTTAAGTACTCTCTCTCTCTCTCTCTCTGTCTCTCTCTGTGTATTTTCGTCGTCGTTTCTAGTGAAAGTTTTCCCCTGAAGATGATGTTATGCAGCAGTAGTTTTTTTAAACACAGACCATAACAAAAGTCAGGACGACGACGACGACGACGATGATGATGATGTGAATGAAGCATGTCTTAAAGAAGAATCACAATAATTAAAACGAAATATAGGAATGAACGGCAATTAATAAAAATATATACGGAATATGTTAAAAAATCAATGACATACAAATTTGTATATGGAATTTATACGAAAAATAAGAAATACTTCAATACTTGAAAACTCATTGAGAAATGGTTTATCTTGACATTCTGCAAAGGAATCCATGAATCTCTTAATGGTATATCGAAGAGGTTTTTACAATCATTAAGCAGTGCTTATTTCCTTTGGATGTCTAGTGATCGGAACATTTGGCACAGGCAATTACTTAGAAGGGTCATTTGCCAGAATAGTTAGAAGTGGGACCGACAGAAATTACATACTGACTGTATTTTCCGGTGTATACTCCCAATTCCGTGTTTCCTTTTTAAATATAATTTATATTCACTCGTATTTTTATTCTCTCTTTCAGGTAGGTTCGACATGGTTATAAACTTTTTTGTCATGTAAGTTAAATGAAGATTATTTTTAAAATGTCAAGTGGACGATTTAACGTAAAGATTCAAATTTGTTGTTCCACAAATAGTGTTTAAAAATAAATAATTTTGAACCCTTTTCTTCAATTTTCTTTTGTATCCACATGTACGCGGGAGGTCACAGAACTGGCCGACCTGACATGTAGTTGGTGCCAGTATTTTGAAAAAAAAATATTTTGATAAAAAGTGGCAACCTTATAAAATATATGTTTTAAGATTCAAGGCGCCACGTTGTTTAGTAGTTGTATTTGAGCCATCAAAAGTAAACGATCTCAGTGAATTTGTAAACATGGAAAAAAATTACAGCAGACAGTTGTCCCTGCAGGCTGTGTCAGAGACACAGCCATTAAGTTTAACGTAGAATACGCCATCCGATAAGACAGAAAACATATATAACAATAACTTCATTTGCTTATATTATTTATCATTTATTGTTATATATGTTTTCTGTCTTATCGGATGGCGTATTCTACGTTAAACTTAATGGCTGTGTCTCTGACACAGCCTGCAGGGACAGAAGGCCTCGGACAACTGTCTGCTGTAATTTTTATATTTACCAACGGCATTCGATTCAAGTCCGTTTAAAAAAAAAATATTATGTTCAATTTTTTTAAACTTAATTTAATTTATGTATTTTAATTAATATTTTTATTGAAATAAGTTCTGCGAATGTTGAGAGGGCCGCCCTAATATTAAAAAAGGTTTACCTTATCGAGTCTTCGCATTAGCATTCGAGCGTTGTGTGAAAGCTGTACGCTTTACAATTCAAAATTAATGTTACAACAGCTTTATTGAAGCTTTCGCAAAAAAGCTTTATTACGTTAGCTTACTGTTTGTTTCACTTTTTACTAGATACATGTTTCCAAGCAACATTAGCTTGCTGTTCGTTTCACTTTTTACTAGATACATGTTCCTAAGCAATGTTGAGCAACCAAAAACACTCAACCAAACACCACACATATGTTTGAGTGTATGTGTTTATACAATTTTCATTTGAGAAATTAAAATACTAGAAATATATCAACCAATATGAAATGTATATCAAACGAAAGATAACATCTTCATTTACCTACAAAAAAAAATTTAAAAAAATGCATCTAGCCGTTTCCTCAAATTCAATGAAATAAAGATTACAACAATAAAAACCTGACATGACTCCTCATACCGTAAGGTAAGACGTATTCTACGTCAACATTGGTCACCGTTATGTTATTCAGTATTTCCTTTTGAAATGTCTCAGTTCAAGCAAGATTCCACTTTGGGGGACTCAGTTCAAGCTAGAGTCCACTTTGGGGGACTCTGCTCCTTCGTTTACGACTATAACATGTTGGATAGCAGAGCTTAACCCAAGTCTTACGAGCTGCCAAGACGAACACTGTAGTTGTCGACCAATTGAGGTGTCCACGCCAGACACGCTTAAGAAAATCCACAATATGGTATTGAAGGAACGTCGGCTCAAAGTGCGTGAGCTAGCTGAAATGATGGTCATTTTATAAAGTGCTACACATTGTATATTGACCAAAGATTTTCATATGACTAAGCTGTGCGCAATATGGGTGCCGCGTTTGCTTTCAATAGAGCAAAATCAGAGTCGTCAATATGTATCAGTAGAGTGTGTGGCGATGTTTCACCGCAACAAAGACGAATTTTTGAGTCGATTTTTAATCATCCATGAGGCATGAGTCCACCACTTCCCACCTGAGACAAGGAACTAAAGGCTCCGCCATCTAACGTTTTTGTTTTTTCAACTAGTGCTTATTTCGTGAATGGTCTTAGCTCCTGTCTGATTGGACAGATAATTAGTTTTATCCTTCCGCTGAACGAATATGGTTGTGTATACGCTTGAACAACGCTGGGAAATATTGCGACATTACTTTGAAAATCATGGTAATGTTGCAGATGTCGATTTTGTCGATTTTGCCGATTTTGCCAAAAAAATCATCTTTTCAAATGAAGCTCATTTTGATCTTGGCGGGTATGTAAACAAGCAAGATTGTCGCATTTGGGGCACATTGAAAGCCGATGAACCCAAAACGAGTCACTCTTTTGTGCGGATTTTGGTCCAGAGGCATAACTGGGGCATTTTTCTTCGAAAATGAGCAAGGAGTGGCCGTTAAAGTCAATGGCGATCGTTATCGGGCCATGTTGAACGAATTTTTGTTCACAAAAATTGAAGAGAAGGATATTGGCAACATTTGGTTTCAACAGGACGACGCTACGTGCCACATAGCCGAAGCTACACTCGATGTTTTGCGCCCTGTTTTTGAAGATCGCATTATCAGCCGCAGAGCTGATGTCGTTTGGCCACGTCAGAGCTGCGATTTGACACCGTTGGACTATTATTTGTAGGGTGCCCACAAAGTGTTAAGTGTTACGCCGACAAGCCAGAGACAATTGAGGCTTTAAAGGACAATATTCGTGAAGCCATTGGTGAAATACAGCTGCACACAATCGATCATGTGCTTCAAAATTGGACCGATCGTGTAGGCTACTGCATGGCCAGCCGAGGCAGCCATTTGAATGAAATTATTTTCCATTATTAACCGGAAGGATTTTACTTTCAAACAAAAAAAGAAATTTGAGAAAATATTCAGTAGTTTTTTTTTATAGCATTTTCAAAAAAAAAAAAGTTATTTGGCGGACCCGTTATCAAAGCAAAGGGCCGGAATGGGGGAATCTTGCACAAAGACGGCGAAGGCGGTTCCATCTGCAGGCAGGGACATGGCGTCTGGTTTTTGGGATGCGCATGGGATAAATTTTATTAATTATCTTCAAAAAGGAAAACCCATCAACTGCGAATATTTTGTTAATTTAGTGCAGTGAAAAAGTTATAAAATTGTGGTGGAAAAGAAAGTGTTGTTTCATTTCATACATCCACTATTGCGATGGCAAAAATTAATGAATTAAAGTTCGAATTGCTGCATCACGCACCTTATTCGGCAGATTTTCTAACTTCGGACAATTTTCGATTTCCAAACTTGAAAAAATGCCTCGGTTGTAAAAGATTTGCCAACAACGAAGAGGTGGTGTCTGTGGTTGATGGCAATTTTAAGGTGTTTGACAGTCATTACTATAAAAAAGGGTATCGAGCTAAAAGGAGATTATGTTGAAAAATAAGGAATATTTTTCCAAACTTTTTTCCGTCCTCTTTGTTAGGTAGGTCTAGTTTTGTGATAGCCCTCGTATCACATAAACCAGTAATAAAGGGGAAAGGCAAAATTTCTCTCCACTCGAATGCCAACAAAGAAAAGGAGTGAAATGTTTCATTTTTCTCTTCTCTCTCTTTATCACTCTCTCTATTACTCGCTTCATTGAATATTTCAATGCACGAACAGTTTTTTGGTGATGTTATTGTATCCAATCATACAAACTCCAACCATTTTCAAGAAAACTTATACTGTATTTACATTGGCAATTATAATTGCCGCAATTCTTTACCTTCACACACGGCAATTCTGTTTGAGCAATTCTCGTTAAAAACTTCAATTTAAAAATTGCGAATGAAAAAAAACAAAACGAATTGCCAGTACGGGCAAGTTATTCATCCGTTCCAGTCTTCTTACCTCTCACTCCTACAAACTCAAAAATTGCGGCAATTAGAATTGCCAATGTAAATACAGACGTCCACAAAGTGTGTAAAAAGTATGAAATAATCAAGATATAAGGCGAGAGAAAAATGTGTTTGAGTGAATTGTGTCGACTTTTTGTTCTCTTTTAGAGGGTTGCCAAATTGCGCTCAGCTTCTAGTCATCTACTTATTTATCGTCTTTTGTATGTATGTATTGATTGCTCTTCTAATTTCCATGAAAATGTGGCAACTTCGTTCTCTCAATTCTTATTATATTCTATTCTAGCGACTAGTCGTCAGCCGCATCGGATTTTCGTGACAATTTATCCCTGCCATAAGAAACCTTATATGAAAAAAAATGTTCGTCATCAGAAGCGTGTTTCATTATGTTTGGGCTCTAAGGGCAAGTTGTTCAACGTTTGTTGACGCTCTAAGCCCGGTATTAATTTTTTATGAAATTTTCGTTCCCATAAAAAGTATGTGTCCGATATATATTTCGTATAAAAAATAACGAAAAGTCCATGAGCCGAAAATTTCGCTCAGTTTTGATTTGCTTGCTACTCAGCTCCTTGCGAACATTTCGTGGGCAAAATCAATTACAGGGTTGTGACGCCAAATTTATTTCGGACGAAAAACAATTGTTTGTGACCGGAATTTTGACATTTCGATAATTTTAACACCACATGTGTTAAAAATAAAACGGAGTGCGTACAGCAATTACAAATAAAAAATTTGGAAGGTAAATCAAAGATAGGTGGTAACTCTCCGCAACAAAAATTTTCGTTTATAGATAAATGACAAAATTTTACAAGAACTGAATACGAGGCGTTAGAAATAAAGTTGATTCAGAAGTTGAAACGTGTGAAAAGGACGACCAATTTTCTCATTCAACTCAGTTACGCAACCAGTTGGATCGTGTATAATCAGCATAGCCATAGAGCAATATGTAAGAGTCGTCAGCCCTCTCTTTACGTTGTCTCGAGGACGACGAGTTAGTAGGTCATTCCGCCGAGTTCGAGTTGCAGCTGTATGATACTTTTTGGTTGGACATAAAACGGACAGATATTAAAGGGATTGCGTATTTTCGTACGATGCAAACAACATAAAACATCAGTTATCTGTCATTAGTATCAATCAAAAACAATTTATTCTTAGTTTGCTTCTTGTTGCTATCTACTCTGTTTCCTATCAATTTCCTACTTCATATTCGATCAGTTGTGTCAAGGATACGCGCCTGGCACAACACGTGCCAGTCTTGCTGGACTAAAAAATTATGCCAAATGTCCTCAAAAATTGCGCCATTTGCGAAACCTTTATGCTAAAAGTGAAATTTTTGTCTTTTTGCAATTCTATGTCCAGAACACACAAAACTCTGCATTTTAACATTTAACCAGGTGTTATACGTGGGAGGATCATTAAGGCCGTGACTTTTTGAATGAACACAGTTGTTTTTGCAAAAAAAAAAATAGGATTTTTCGAGGTCCATAAAATAGGCATATGGTTGATCAATAATTTCATCGTTGGAGCTAAATCTCTTTCCACCGAGCCATTGCTTTTGGTTTGGAAATAGGAAATAGTCCAAATCGTACGCAAACTTATGGAATTTTGCCACTGAGACTACGCACGTGTGCACCCGTGCGTTTATGGTCAATTGAGAGCAAACGCGGCACCCATCTTGCACACAGCTTTCTTAAACCCAATTGAACATTTAAAATCGAAACCACACTGTCATATGAAATGTCTATGGCATCAACAATCTCACGCACTTTTACTTTTCGATCGGCCAACACCATATTGTCGATTTTTTGGCCTTACTTGGCCGTTCAGAAAGTTTAGCGTCATCTGTACTTGTGCGACCACAACAGTTTGCACTTGATGGGAGCAGTGTTGCATTTCATATAACTACGAGGGAAGTTCGAATAGTCACGGACTTATTGATCCGCCCTCGTACCTATTATACCTAACCTGCCCAACTGGTTGCGACCAAAAGCGGAAAAACTGATTATTTTGATTTTAAATAAAAAAAAGATATAAAAATACATGTATTTAGTTTAAATACGACATAAAAAATATATACATAAAAGCGATTTATTCTCTATAAAGGGTTTTTCAACAGAGACGCTACAAAAGTAAATCGATAGGGACAGGAAACGACGCCATATTTTTTCCCGCTCTTTTGACATTTCTCTTCAGTAAGGTTTGCCATTTCATCATGGAAAGAGATACGAGCCAACAACTAGTCGAAATTATTCAAATTTACTACCAAAATTTGAAGTCAGTGGACCCAACTTTAAGAGGCCTCAACAATCAGCGATGAGCCTCATTTCTGGCTGAGTTGCTTCGTCAATAAGCAAAATATGCGTTATTGGTCAAACAGCAATCCACACGTAATCCATGAGTCATCATTGCATCCCGAAAAAATTACGGTTTGGTGCGGTTTATGGGTCGGCGGCGTCATTGGGCCGTACTTCTTCTGTGATGATCAAGACCGGCACATTACTGTGAATGCGAATCGCTTCCGTTCAATGATAACCGAATATTTTTGGCACCAATTGGATAATATGGACTTGGAGGACATGTGGTTCCAACAGGACGGCGCCACAAGCCACACAGACAATCCCACAATCAATTTATTGGAAACCAAGTTTGGTGAACGTGTTATCTCACCAGTCGATTGGCCGACTCTGTCGTGCGATTTGACGCCGTTAGATTATTTCCTGTGGGGCTATGTCAAGTCTATGGTCTATGCCAACAAGCTAGCGACGATTGATGAACTTCGTACGAATATCGAACGTGAAATTGCAGCAGTATCGGCCGATTTATGCTTGAAAACCATCAAAAAATGGGTTCAGCGTCTGGACTTCTGCAAGCGTGCCCGTGGTGGCCATGCAAAAGAAATCGAGCTCCATACATAATGGCATCGAACGTACTTTCACAGGAATATAGAATTTCATTGGCATCTAAAACCAATTTTGTTTTATTTAAAAAAAAACTTTTGTAGCGCTCTTATTGAACTCAAAAAGCGGGATATTTGCGCAAAAAGCGCGATAATCGCGGAAAAATCGGGACAGTTGATCATATTATTTATACCTTAACTCTTCAGCTTAAAAATAATTATTATTATAATTTTAATTTGCTACAGGATGAATACTAATTTCATTAAAAAAAATTCCAAAATTCTTTTTGAATTTCTACATCATTAAAAGCTAACAATTTTCATATCACATTTTTTAAATTAAATACCAAATTTGTTTCAAAAATCTTTGAAAAAAAACACTTCTTTGAACAATTTCTTTCAATTTTCTTCGAATAGAATTTTCCAAGTTATGGATAATCCGTTCCGTTCCGGAATCCGTTCTACTTATCCTAGAAAACAGTGATGAAATGTCTACTCCGCGGAGGATCAAAGCTGTATTGTGCGTATTCGATGCAAACAAGTTGGTACAATAAATATTAGACGTTTCGATGTGAGATAATGCATTAAAAACAGTGCATACTAATTTGTTGACATTGTAGCTTTGCCGAAAATACGCTTACATCGATGTGTAAGAACCTTAAAATGTGGAATTATATCACAAGATACCGATAAATATTACAGCAATAGATTTTTCAGAAAAATTAAACTAAGAAAATTTTAGTACGAAAAATTGTGCCGTTTGCAGAACAAATGTGCTAACAAATTACACTTAAATTGAAAATAATTGCAAAAAATGTTGGGGAAATTGTGCTAAACGGAACTTGGCATAATTTTACCAAAAACAACTGCCAAAACAAAAAAAAAATCTGCCAAAACGGCACAAATTATACAAACATGGTAACACTGAACAAGTCCTTTACTCTACATTTGTACTTTTCAAGCTTTGTGTACATTTTTTGTACTTTTTTTTGTGTACTTTTGTACTTTGGTAAACCCCTACTCTAGCTTTGAGTTAGGTGACGTGTTAACTCCACCGTAGTTCCTTCATTGAAACGGTTGCCCATCCCGCTCATAAAAAGTTTCACTACCAAAACGTTTTCGTATGTATATGTAACGCATGAAAAATTTTCTTCGAATTTTATTTGCGTAGATTTTACATCCGTGAGCATAGAACCACATGTTTTCTAATAACGGTTAGTATATAACAAATATTTAAAATCAAAAAGTTTTGTTATAATGTAATATTTGTTGAATAATATACACATAATATACATTGGTTTTTCTATACAATTATTATCATGGTACATAATACAAACTTCATCATCCCTGACTCCAAAAAACACATTGTTGCCATCCCTGATCAGTAGATATTGCAAATCAAAACAAAAACATTAGTGGTAAGTTTTAGTAAGTTGTCTCTCTCTTTCTACGTGCTCTATTTACCACTAGTAATTTCGTTCTCCTTTGTACTCATTTGTAACGGCCCATCATTTTCAACATTTATCTTTAGTCTAATTAGAATTTTGGGCAAAGTGCGCGTAATTGACAAGTTTCTCCGAAAACTTATTAATTTTCGTGTTAAATCTGTGAAAAAGTACATATTATGTGTGCAAACAACAAAATAACGTGTTCATAGTTAAGAATCTATTATTAAAATCGTATTTATTGAAATCCGTTGGTTTATGCGTTCGTTAGCAAATGTAAGATCCGTGTGCGTGTGTATTCGGTGAAGCTCTTGCAATGTTGATCAAAAAGAAGAAGCACTGGAGCGGGAATATATAAAAGAAAATATTAAAATGAATGGAATTTAAGAAACGAAGTATGATTAAAGCGTGTCTGAAAAAAATCAATGGAAATGTATCCGAAGTTCAATAAATAGTGTTTTTGATCGTATGCAACTGATTTTGATAAAGAATCACAAATCGCCGAGCGGGTGTTTACAAAGAGAATGAAAGTACAGAAGACTAAAGTAAAGAAATTATAATATAATAAGGGAATGTTTTGATGGCCTGTATATTAACAAGAGTTCAGTTTTAAAGTCCAGATTAAAGAAATAAGAGTATAGGAAATGGTTAATAATGAGATAAGAATTACCCTGCGCTGTTTAACGCATTACAGAAGTAAAAATATATTTAATGGGTAAGTAATTCAACTACATATATACATACATATATGTAAAGGGTTTTTCAACAGAGACGCTACAAAAGTAAATCGATAGGGACAGCAAACGACGCCATATTTTTTCCCGCTCTTTTGACATTTCTCTTCAGTAAGGTAAGGAAATTATTAAAATTTACTACCGAAATTTGGAGTCAGTGGCCTCAACTTTAAGAGCGCTACGTCCAACAGACAGAATCGTCCTACCAGATCAACAATTGAGCGTCTAGTGGAAAAATTTGAATCCACAGGCACAGTACAAAATGTTCCCATGCCAGTGAGACAAAGAAGTGCCCATAGTGTCGAGAATATTGCTGCCGCTGAGGCTTCAGTTCAAGAAAGCCCAAATGTGTCTCTCCCACATCGTTCTCAAGCGTTGGGCATCTCTGTGACATCGTTGTGGCGAATTTTGCGAAAAGATCTTGGCCTGCATCCTTACAAGATCAAATTGACGCAAGAACTGAAGCCGCTTGACCAGCATAAGCGTCGTATGTTCGTGAATTGGGCTGAGCAACAACTTGCAAATGATTCGGATTTTCATCGGAAAATCATCTTCAGCGATGAGGTGCATTTCTGGCAGAATGGCTTCGTCAATAATAAATATGCGTTATTGGTCGAAGAGCAATCCACACGTAATCCATGAGTCATCATTGCATCCCGAAAAAATTACGGTTTGGTGCGGTTTATGGGCCGGCGGTGTCATTGGGCCGTACTTCTTCCGTGATGATCAAGACCGGCACATTACTGTGAATGCGAATCGCTACCGTTCAATGATAACCGAATATTTTTGGCACCAATTGGATAATATGGACTTGGAGGACATGTGGTTCCAACAGCACGGCGCCACAAGCCACACAGCCAATGCCACAATCAATTTATTGGAAACCAAGTTTGGTGAACGTGTTATCTCACCAGTCGATTGGCCGCCTCGGTCGTGCGATTTGACGCCGTTAGATTATTTCCTGTGGGGCTATCTCAAGTCTATGGTCTATGCCAACAAGCCAGCGACGATTGTTGAACTTCGTACGAATATCGAACGTGAAATTGCAGCAGTATCGGCCGATTTATGCTTGAAAACCATCGAAAATTGGGTTCAGCGTCTGGACTTCTGCAAGCGTGCCCGTGGTGGCCATGCAAAAGAAATCGAGTTCCATACATAATGGCATCGAACGTACTTTCACAGGTATATAGAATTTCATTGGCATCTAAAACCGGTTTTGTCTTATTTAAAACAACTTTTGTAGCGCTCTTATTGAACAACCCGTTATTAACAGTTCACAATGTAGGTATCATCTACATGAATTTCTCTTTGTAAACAAATTTATAATAGACGGTAAACCATTCAGCGTGATTTTTGGCACATGGTATTTACTTTTGTCAAGAATCTCTAATCTGCGCTAAAATTTCACCACTAACAAAGTTTACTGAGCTGAGTTGGAAATGTTATTTTCTCATCCCTACCCCACCCCCCACCACCCGTTCTAGGCCAACTTCTTGAGACATACATACATAGGTCTTTAAAGTTTGAGTATATAATCGGTCATACCTCAGGTATTTATTATCCGATCTTATTTAAATGGATATTATTTCAAAGGCTTTTTAAAACTCTATAAAGCCGTGTATAGACATACCTGGTTTTGTTAACCCATTAGGGACCCACTGGAAAAAAGGTTTTTAAACCACACTTTTTTTGTTCAAAAGTACTATATTCAAACAAATCCCTTGTGCAGTTATTTGATTCTTAGAATCCAATAATAGACAAGACTCCAAGCTTTTAGTTATAGGTACATATAAGACTTAGTATTAACCCCACAAAGACCGGAGATATTTACGTTGACAGTTTTGGAATAAATTTTTTAACATAAACAAATAAAAACTTATCGAGTTATTTACTTACTTACTTATCCGGTATCGGACAACCCGTGGCGGTCGGTGGTGCAATGGTTTGTGTGCGCGGCTCTTGTACATGAGATCCTGGGAACCCAGCACTGGGTTCGAACCCTGCGGCGGTCACCTCGCATAGTGACGGCGACACTACCGAGTATATAGCCATGAAAAAAGCTTCTCAAAATACCGTTCGGAATCGGAGTAAAACTGTAGGTCCCAATCAGTGAGTGAAAACTGGAGCTCAGTGATTGTGAGAATTCCTCACCGGTCCCTTCATGGGATGTAATGGGAAACCATTTATTTTTTATTTTATCGGACAACCCCGGGGGGTCAGGGACCTTCCAAAAACGAAGATAACATATTTCGCCAACCAGTTCGATCTTTTGCTTTATTTGTCCGTCCAGTTGGCTATACCAAGTGTACACAGGGATTCGTCAACCTGATCCCTCCAGAGGAGTCTTGGTCTTCCTATTTTTCGTCTTCCTTCGAGCTCGGTTTCGAAAACCCTTTGTGCTGGTTCGTCTTCATCCATTCTACTGCCATGGCCTAGCCAGCGCAATCGCGTTATTTTGATCCGTTTAACTATGTCAAAGTCAGGATAAAGCTCATACAGCTCATGATTCATGCCTCGCCGATACTCGCCGTTGTTCACTATAGGGCATTAAATTTTTCGAAGTTTTTTCTCTCGAAGACTCCTACAGATGCTTCGTCTGCTTGCGATAAGACCCAGGTTTCTGCGCCATAAAGCAAGACAGGTTGTATGAGAGTCTGGTATTGTTAGACATTTGTTACTAGAGTGAGGGCTTTATCTCTAAAGTGCTTGCTTAGTCCAAAATAACATCTATTCGCAAGCACATTTCTCCGCTTGATCGAGTTATTTAATAGTGCAAAATTATTTCTAGTTTTTTTTTTAAATTGAAGATCTTCGGCCTTCGAAGGGCTACTGTTGAGTATTAAACCTTAAAAAAAAGGTTTAAGACTTGTACAGTTGCCCAATAAACTCTCCATACACTTAACAAAATCTGGTTATTTCAATGAATCGACTCTTTTGACTATGTAAATTGGGTGAATTATATTTGAATAACTATAAATGCTTAAATACATAAGGAAATCAATTAGTATTTTACATAAAATTAGGATATGAAAGAAAAATTGACTTCAGTGAAAAAAAAATTTGTGTTTATAAACTATTTAATAGAATAAAAATAATTAATATTTTGTGGCACCGCCTTTAGCAGCTAATGCAGCTTGGAACTAAATTTTCAGTGACATTTGCGGTTATTTTGTTCCATTCATCAAGTAAAGCTCTTTTAAGGTCTTCCTTGTTAGATATTTTATATTTTAGAACACGCCAGTCAAAGTCATCGCACAGATTTTCAATAGGCTTTATATCCGATGATTGAGGAGGAGAATGTAAAAATGTTCCTCGCAGTATTTTACGTAAAAATGTGCAAAGCATCCTGTAGCTAAAATGTAAAGATCACAGATTCATCACAAGAATGTTCAAAAGTAAGGAAACTTTGAATCTTGGAAATTCAGACGTAAACTTTCAAAACGCCAATACACGTACATGTATGTTTTTTTACACCCACTATCAGAATCTGTTGTCAGAATCTTGTTATTTTGGCGTAGAATACGTCTTACCTTACGGTATAGGGAGTCATGTCAGATTATTATTGTTGTAATCTTTATTTCATTGATTATGCGGAAACAGCGAGATAACTTTTTTTAAAAATTTTTTTCTAGGTAAATGAAGATGTTATCTTTCGTTTGATATTCATTTCATATTGGTTGATATCTTCCTAATATTTAAATTTCTCAAATGAAAATTGTTTAAACACATACACTCAAACATATGTGTGGTGTTTGGTTGAGTGTTTGAGTTTGTAGCGTGAACACAAACTATGCTGCTGTTTCAGTGTGGACACAAACCTTCGGCTGTTGTTTTGATTGATGAAATATTGAAATTTCGTATATTTACTTATGTATTTAAGTGAAACAAAATGTTAAATGTGAATTTGAATTTAACATGGATATATAATTATAAAAATATAAATCAAATTGATTTGCGTCTGTTATTTATTATTTATCCTTACTCTTTTAATTTAAAAACATATTTATCCTATTTTTCCTACCATAAGCTTATGTATATTATCAAAAGTAACTATCAAATAAATATTTTATCATTTATTGTTATATATGTTTTCTGTCTTATCGGATGGCGTATTCTACGTTAAACTTAATGGCCGTGTCTCTGACACAGCCAGCGGGGACAGTCCGTGGCCGAAGGCCTCGGACAACTGTCTGCTGTATTTTTTTGTTGTTGTGATGTTTATATATAATTTGTGTTATAATTGGAATTTCCGATACAAATGGGAATTAAAAAATATTTAAATACCATTGGCAAGTATATTGATTTGAATTGTTTTATCGTTGACAGTTCTGGCTTTCAAGTTTTTATGTGTATTACATTCCTTATCAAACTCATAAACCTTATGTAACAAGTTCTTCAAACCCCGAATTGCCAGCAACAAAAAAAAAAACTAATTCAAAACAATATTTTTATATTTATTTACCCGATTCTACAACCACAACGACAATGTATACATTTACTGCATACTGGACAGGATGGTACTAAATTTAATAATCGTTCTAAAAAGTAAACGCAATAAACTAAGCAGAACCTCCAAAAGTTGTTTATATCCAGCGAATTAGTACATCTCCCTTTTGTATTCTATTGCTATCGTCAATCTTAATCATAAGACACAGATTGTTGAATACATATCGCACTTATGTATCCAAGTTGTTCCCAAACGATTAATGAAATCTAAAATCTTCTTGCTCTTGTTCTCGTTTACTTTTACTACATTTATGTGAATATTAAAATTTGTTGCTACAACTTGAATTTCCCAAATTCCTTTAGTATTTCTTTTTTTTTTGATAGAAAACTCAAACAAAAGATTTTCTTGCATACATTCACCTAAAAATATACCCTTACCCCACAACTACCTAACTAACTTCCTTCACTACCTAAACAATTCCAACGACTGCCGAAACTATTTACCATTTCAAATGAATCGAGGATGAGTGGTTACACAAGAAACTAAAGGAAAATTATATTAAAATATATAAAACGATAAATGAAGAAAAAGAGGAAAACTCTTCAGCAAACAGAAAATCGAATGTAAAACCCCAGAGATTGTTACTTATAACAACACTACAATGTAGATACCGACATAGAAATAGAGTGCAACATACCCACATAGTAGTTGGGAATCAACTCGCATATCCATAGTCCCATGCCAGATCCCTGAAAGGGACAGTGGAACAAATTGTTGTGCTTTCTGGACCAGTTAAGCTCAGCAAAATTCATTGCCCTCTTGGAACAAACCTTAAATGTATTGGACCAACAAACCCTTTGTTGGAAAATATATAAAGCAACAAAAAAAAAACAATTTCATTTTGTTAAGATAATCGCACTAATAAAGTGTTGGCAATATTTTTGCAATTTTGCCAACCCATCCGATGGAATTTATCACTTTTACAAGCAAATGTTAGGGTTTGATCGGTCGAATCCACTGTGTTCCTTCTCCATGCATCCATCCAATCATCCATCCTTGCTCGAGCAATTGAATTTTGTGTTTGTTTTTAGTATATTTTCGGTTCATTTATTTTCAACTCAAATACACTTTGCCAGAGTGGAAACGAACGAACGAACTCATGTTTTGAAAGGGTCTCAATGTTAACAATTGCTTGAATATTGTAAAAGATTTGTTTTTTTTAAAGATATTTTGCTTTGGTTTTTTTTACTTTGCTAGTTCTCCTGTCCGTCTTTGTCGTCGTCCTTTTCTTGAACTTCAAAGGATGCAGTGGTGGGAGGTGGGAATGTACAAGTAGTGGCAAGACAAACTAAATGTTCTAAACGCTTAACCTTTTCGAATGGGATCGCTCAAAAATAATGTGAAAACATTTAAAACACTGGAGGTTTTAGCAATGAAACGGAAGTACTTACTCACTTACTCAACCCACTTACAAACAACCCAGAGGCATCATGGACCTTACACTCTGAGGATAACATGTTCCTCCAAGCGGACGATTTTGAGCTTTTCTCCTTCTATTGGTCATACTAAACTCTACAGGCTGAAAACAAACGGCTCCAGCTTGATATTGCAGGAACCATGTATATGTTTGCAAGCAATGTTATCATGAATTGAAGATCTATAGCGTTTTTGTTCCTTTTTTGTTGTCTGTCTCATTTTTGTTTCCACCAGTTTTGAACAAACAGAGCCACATTTGGACAACAAAAACATATACATATATTAAAAGCAATTCAACATTGTGTCTCCAACATGTGGTATTGAATAGCAAACACAATGTGTTTGCCCACAAGTATAGTATATTTGCGACAAGCTACACGTCACGCTACATTTGCATACGAATAACAAAAAAGACAGATTTGTCAGCGCGTAGTCAATTGTCCACCCTGTCTTTGTAGTGAAGTCTAGGTCATCATATTTTTCGATGTCCTTCGAGTACGTCTTCCTCTACCTTTCGCAATGGTTCCTTCCGGTACGTTCTACTGGCATGGCCTAGCTAGCGTGAACGCAATATTTTGAATCGAATATCTACATCAATATCGGGATACCGACTATAGGGCTCGCCGTTCATTCGTACACCCAAAGAAAAAACTCGTTCCGCCCAAACGAAATCTCACATAACTGAAGTTCGTTTAGGAAATCTCACATAACTGAATTTCGTTTGGGTATTCTAGTTGGGAGAAACGAACTTCTGTTAAGCCATACATGTCATTACGTTTGGGAGAACCGAAAAATATTTGCAGCAAACGAATTATGAAAAATATAAGCTGACAAAACTTTTCTGAGAAACGAATAACGGTTCCGATAACTGTTGTTTCGGTTACAGCAAACGAGTTATAGTTGCTCCAAACTTAAAAACGTTCGCGAAAACTGAAAAACGTTTGCAGTAAACGAGTTACGAAATATTAGAGCTGAAAAAACATTTGCGAGAAACGAAAAACGGTTCCACCAAATGTTCTTTCGGTTACAGCAACCGAGTTGTAGTTACTCTAAACTAAGAAAAAGTTGATTTTGGTTTTGCCCATAAAGTTTTTTTTGGACAAATATTGGAATTTTTGTCAACTCTTTCACTGTCTACTTACAAGTCTGTCTCGCCTTGCATTCAAATAACTAAATGCGCGGGAAACTACAAACGCGTCAATTGGCCAATCAAGATATATTGACAAGGTAGAAGCATTAGAGTGTGTGATCACTTTTATGTGTATGCGTGAGTGTGTAAGAAACGAACTCGTTTACAACAACATGATACACATTTGCGATATACGACTTTATTTAGGAGAACTACATGAACGGTTGCGATTAATAAATTAATACAAATCAATTAAAGTATTGTTGCGGCAACCGAGCAATAAACGTTTGTTTTTCTATGCGTGTAGTCGATACTCGCCGTTTTTAGTTATAGGATCATAGAGTTTTCAGAGAATTTTTTAAACATAACTCGGATCAAGGACAGCTAAAATTGGCAAACCTTTTAGTGATGTTTCATCAGCATGCGATATGACCCACGATTCTGGGCCATAAAGCAAGACAGGTGGTATGGACGTTTAAATTGGTGAAAGTAGGAATTGCGGGCTGTAATACCGATTAATCGGTTAACCGATTATTTCAAATAATATTTAAACTGTCTAAATTGGATTTCAACTGACTAAATTGGGTTTATTGACTTTTTAACTGATGAAATCGTTTACATTGGCTCGGTTAACCAAAAACCCGACCGTGTGTCTTTGAGAGACTTGTTAAAGTTTCTAAGAGCATGAAATTCAACCAGTATCTCAATTTCAGAGGTGGGATTTATTTGGTGCTACAAAAAAGTATTTTGATGCTGTAGAACAAAACTGATTGTGATATTTTCATAGCGTAGGCAATTACTTGGTTTTGGCATTAGTTTGATTGGGATCCAACCATGCTTCATGGTTTTTGTTACCGCATCCTGGGCAGTAGTATTTCGATCTATGGTGCAGTATCAACCACGGACATCGAACCCAAATCGATTGATTTTAGTGCCATCAGACCATACAACCTTAATCACGAGGCGTAACTGAATTTTTTATTTTTTAAAACGTGTCGAATTTATTAAGATACCTTCTTCCAGGCAGCCCCAGTCCAGTTTTCGTATACCTGGGTGAATTTTTTAAGAAGCTTTATATTATTTTGAGGCCTCGACGAGCAGTCCACTCACAGACGTCAATATCTAAGGTTTTTAGTACCGCAGTTAGGGTAATTGCATTGCCACTTGTCACTAATTTTGTCCAATGACGGCAAGTGCGGTCGTCAATTTTTCTGGAGTATCAAGGAGCAGTTGAAATTTTAATGTTGTTCTTCAGTATTATTCTCTGGATCCTCATATGCCCTAGATATATTAGGCTTTTTTCCAACGTTCTGAACAGAATTATTATTTATTTTTTAATAATTCCATTATTTCAACTACTTTAGATGCTTCCACTTTCGATCAGCACGTGGATAATAATGTGCAATTGAATAAATAAAACAGTAAATAAATAAAAAATCTGTAATAAAAAAAATCTTTAAAGACTTAAAGAGCGTGCAATATTGTCACATTGAAGAGAGTGCGTAATTGTAACATTGGGATTTGTTTATATATTACGCTTTTTTAAACATTTATGTATAATTGTTGTATATTAAAGTATTAATTTTAAAAGGCACTATATCAAAGTAAAATCCAAAAAAAAAAGATGTTTGAGCTCCAAGGTTAAACGATTCTTTTGAATAAAACACAGTTTTTTGGCAAAACAAAAATTATTTTTCAACATAATCTCCATTTAGCTCAATACGCTTAGTCCAACGTTTCTCTAATTTTTGTATCCCTTCTAAAAAAATAGGATTTTTCGAGGTCCATAAAATAGACATTTGTTTGATCAATAATTTCATCGTTGAATCTAAATCTCTTTGCACCCAGCCATTTCTTTAGGTTGGGAAATAGGAAATAGTCACTGGGGGCCAAATCCGTAGAATATGGCGGATGAGGTAACAATTCGTAGACCAATTCATGGAATTTTGCCATTGAGACTACACACGTCTGCGCCCGTACGTTTATGGTCAATTGAGAGCAAACGCGGCACCCATCTTGCAGGCAACTTTCTTAAACCCAATTGATCATTTACAATCGAAAACACACTGCCATATGAAATGCCTATGGCATCAGCAATCGCACGCACTTTTACTCTGCGATCGGCCAACACCATATCGTTGACTTTTTGGACATTTCCCGGTGTATTGACCTCAATTGGCCGTCCAGAACGTTCAGCGTCATTTGTACTTGTGCGGCCACAACGAAAGTCAGTAAACCACTTTTTTACCATAGAAATCGATAGTGCAGAGTTCCCACAGTATTTATCAAAATTTTCCTTGGTTTGATTGACGGTTTTTTTTCGCAAAAAACAATGTTTAATGAGCACTCGAAATTCCCTTTTTTGCATTTTTATTGCACAATGTTGTACATTTCGAACAGCTGTTAAACGCAAAGTAAATGACGGATCTTGCTCAAAATTTGACAGTAGTCTATTAACAGGTGGTAATTGATGGGAACAGTGTTGACTTTCATATAACTACGAGGGAAGTTCCAAAAGTCGCGGACTTATTGGCCCGCCCTCGTAGTATAGACAAAAATACAACACTTCCCACTTACTCGATTTTGTACATTTTTACTATTACTAGGCATTTCGAGCTCGAAATACCTCGCTAGTCGAGCAGTTAGACCTTTCCACGACGTGTCAACGAGCCGTATCCACAACCATATCGTAGTTTGCTGTGAGGATAACAGCGCCCTCTATTTGTCGATAAGTTTAGAAAATTGCTTAGCGAATTCAACAACCGCTTGTCATGGGATCGTGACCGATAGATGTACACTTACAACTGTGATCGGCTTTCGGTATCTAATATTAAATAAATAAATATTTTTCAATTGCATTCCATGGAAGGACAGAGGAGAGCTTATCAAAGTTAGTGTGGTGTGCCCTGTCTAAAGTTACACTCTCTGACTGGCAGCTACAGTTTTATACGAGGTCAAGGTCTGGATGTTTTTTTTAGAAGCATTTTCTGGGCTAGTTACTAAATAGTATCGCTGTCGTGTAGTGAGGTGACCTTCGTGGAAAACATGTTAGGTAGTCAGAGGAGTAACAGAACATACTATCTCATGTAGGCCACCAGCGGCTTCATTGATATTAAATTTTACTAACTTGAGAACAAACAGAATAACCACACTGCATCACTCACCTCAAGTGTTTTTCAAATGTTGTTTGTATCGTTTGGGATTCAAACTTTAGTTCAGCCAAAAATGTAAAGAATTCTTCGAACAATTTGTCCTCCTAATCTGCCCGACAGCAGAAATTTCCAACAAGTCCCGTCTATGCAGCGTTCAAACACTAACTACTAAAAATAAAATACCAGTCCCTTGATTGCATTGTCTTTATCCTCTAAGTCGATTCGTATTATCGTAGACCACTTTCGAGATGAATCAATTTTTGTATTAAACTACTTTTTGCAAGGACATTTGAATCTCCTTTTATTCCCAACACTTTAGGACACTTTACCTTATATCATCACATGTCAGTTGAAATATTTATATGTATTACATGCATACGCGTTTTATATATATTGTTTCAAATTTAATTTATTCCAAAGTTTTCAATTCATTATTCCTTGTACATATGAAGGATTACACTGCATTCTCATATTACATTTATCCCTGATCTCTTGTACATCATTCATATTGAGAGTTTTTGATCCCTTTCCACCTAAACTGTGATTTCTCTGCCGTTAAACAAATTCACATATAAGAGTTAAGGGAGGCACATAAAAACACGGGCCGACAGACACACATATTACCCACATCAACGCTTACAACTACAGTCAAGTGGCAGGACAATATACAATATATGAATATGATAGGCGCACGTGTGTGTGCGTGTGTGTGTTCATATGTAGTAGTGGGCTTCCACTACTACTGCTACTACACCAACAATAGTGCATATAATTTGAACTTTTGTCGAACTTCCGGTCAAATGTTAAAGTAAGTAATCTCTATATTCGTCTGTTTCTAGACCTCTCATTGCTTTTGTTACTTCCTTTTTTTGTATTCAAAGCAATGAATGTTTTTGCTTTGCTTTACACAACAACACAGGCATATATATTTATATGCGAGAGTGGGAGAGCGTTTGTGTGTATACGTCAGGATATTTTCATATGTGTAGAACTTATGTGCTTTACTGTATATTTGTATTGCTTTGTGGTGGTTATTTCATTCGTGCTTTTTTGTGTCTTGAGGGTTTTTTCAGCTTAAAGTTTTCACATTGAAAACCTTTTCCACTAGTACTCATTGCTGGCTGTTAGCCTTCTTTGTCGTCCTAGCCATCGTCCTTATGTGTAGTGGCTGGTAGTGCTACTGTTTTTTCTTTTTTTTTTGGTGGTGATGGCAGTGGTAGTGTTTGATTATGGTCTGGGCGATTTCTGCTCCATTCCCGTGCAGTTTTTCCACTCCACTTCTATCGTCTTCATAGGTAGGTCCACATTCACTTCCGCAGAAATCGTTTATTCGCCATATATTCATTCGAATATTGGTTGTGGAGCTACAAGACAGAACGAGGAAAAACAACAAACAGGAAAGTTTTTTATTTAATGTTACAATTGTTGGTGAATTATTTGCCCAGGGGAACGCTTAAGTTTTCATTGTTGTTTGCTAAATTTAGTGCAGGTAGAAAATCGTTTCCCTCCATAAACACAGGCATACACCAGAGGGTGGGACAACGGCTGGTTTGCTTGGAAAAAAACTAAACAAAATTATTTGTTCGTAATTGCTCCACCGGAATTCTATAACTTTTTTAACGATAAAATAGTTAAGTAAATAAATGGTTTCCCATTACATCCCATGAAGGAGTTAGGAAGAGCTTCTCACTGCCAGTGAGCTGTGCGCTTTATAGTTTTATACTCACTGATTTCAATTTATTTAAACCATCACCGGAATTCTCTAACTTTTTACGATGAAACTCAGTAGTTACCTAGTCAAAACTCATAAAATTTCAATACAAAATTTCCGAATTTTGTCAATTTAACTACCGAGTTTCATCGTAAAAAGATGGAGAATTCCGCTGATGGTTTTAAATGAATTGAAAGCTTTCTAGGCCGGCGTTGTTCATATACAGCTGGGCCAACATGATTTTCAAATTAGTTAAAAATGATTTGTTCTCTGCTTTCCAAATTAAATTTTCCATCTGGAATAGTCATAATTCGTAAAGTCCAAGTTCCTATCAGGATAATCAACAATGTTTAAAAAAATTATGCACAATATCGAATTTTTCCAGACTACTGTATTAGGTGGCGCGAATCTGTAGAAAACTTTTCATGTTTTCTTCATACAAATGAACTTGTATTCATTATAAACACAAACGTAGTTTCTTCATCGTTCATCGTTCATCTTTAAATCCTTTTCGGGGAATCCTGTAAACGTTTAAAGAAATTACAATAAAATATTTCATTATTGACTCATCGAAATCTATCTGTATTCGCGTGCAGCATATGTTACTTCAAGTGATTCGAACAGAAATGTTTAACTATCAAAAAGATCGTACAATAACGAGATTCATTTGTCAGCTGTCTATATAGGCTTTGATTTTCTAACTTAATTTTTATGTTCTCTGGAAGAAACTTGAAGAGAACGCGCACAATTGTCTTATGTTCATTGTTCGATAGAAAAGTTTGCCATGTGTTATTAACAGTTTACCATGAGAACCGTTGCCTTTTTTATGCATATACTCCTTAAGGATAATAAAGAGATCTTAAAGTTGCTTATCGTATAGTCTAAAACACCGTGTCTTTGTTAAAAGATGTAGAAGAGATAGCTCAACAGATATGTAACATGTGGAATTTCCATGCTATGTTCTGTTGCAGAAAGTGATCGCAAAAAAATTTACTTTTTATTGGTTGGAGTCAATGTTGCTTTGGGAAGTAGAAGAGATCGCAATGCAAATGGTCGTCTAGATAAAACTTCAATGTTAGAGGAAAATTTATTTTTCAGACAACTTTTACTGCTGATTTATTCAATCATGTTTACCAAAATAAATTTCATTATGAACTCTTTTAGGAAATTAAAGAGATCATTGTATGGACTTGTCTCGTCCGTCGTAGCCGCTTTGTGTGCGCGACTCTTGTACATGAGGACGTGAATGCGACACCAACGAGTACTTAGCCCCGAAAAAGCTTCTGAAAATAGCATTCGCAACCGGTGTAAGACTACAGATCCGAATCAATGAGTGTAAAACTAACAAAGCGCGCAGCTCACTGGCTTTGACAAAATCTGCCCATTCCCTTCAATGGCTGTAATGTGAGACAATTTTTGTTATCTGTGTAGACAGTTGGTTTTGAATTGTGTTGCAACGATAACTTTTCTACGAAAAATATCTTTTGATTTACTGATGACAAGTGGAATTTTCCACTGGCCTATCAGCTCATTAGAGATACCTAAATCGAGCTTAGATATTTAAATAGGAATGTCAAAGATAGAGAGCTTAATGGGCAAAAAAATATATTTATACTGTATCTCCAGCGTTTTGTCCCTCCGACGTTTCTAACAGACATTTTTGGACATAAATGGACGTGGGTTCTATCGCTGCTCAGACCACCTTACTTTTCTTTCAACGAGTACTTAGCCATGAAAATCCTTCTTAAAATACCCTTCGGAATCGCTGTAAAACTGTAGGTCCCAATCATTGAGTCGTGATCGCTAAACTCAAAAACTACTGGACCGATTTTGACCAAATTTTATATGCATGCTCTATGGGCCGTGAGTAGTGTTTCTGTGTAGTTTGAAGTCCGTCCGACAGATGGCGCAATATTTAGTTTTTTTTGTGTTTTTGCACCGTAACTCAAGAACTCGCTGTAAAAGTAAAGGTGTTGATAAAATAGATGGCGCCCACGTCGAGATATTAATCATTGTTTACCATCTGATGTTATAAATACTTTTGAAGGCAGGACGAAGTCTGCCGGGTCAGCTAGTTGAGTATAAAAACTAGAAAGCGCACAGCTCACTAGTTGCGAGAAGCTCTCCCTAATCCCTTCACGGGATGTAATAGGAAAACACACACACGCTAAAGTACCTGTAATTTTTCTTGTGTTGCATGCAAATATAATGTTTTTGTAGCTTGTCACAAATATAGTATACTTGCGTCCAAACACATTGTGTTTGCAATTCAATGCTACATATCTAATAGGTTATAATATATGTTTTTGTAACCAAATGTGACCTTATTTGTTGTAAATTGTTGAAAACAAAACCGTAACAGGCAACAAAGAAACAAAAACAGCAGCAGATCTTCAAATAAAAACAGTGCTTGCAAACATATACTTGGTTTCTGCAATATGTTTATGAAGCTGTTTTTTTCAGCGTGTATATATTTAGTGCGAATTTAACCGTGCACCACTTTAATAATCGTCTACGACTGCTGTCAAATTTCAGATCACTTTTATTGTGACACCCTGACCAGCGTTACCAGCGTGTAGTGTATGAAAAAGGCTCTGGAAATCCAATTCGTCACAACCGGTGTAAAACTGTAAGTTCCATAAAATAAAAAGCGTCATTTTTTCAGTTGTCATTAAACCTCTTCTACACAAATCCTTTCAGAGAGAACAAATGGACTTGCTCACGTGATCAAATTTTGATCCTGCTTACATTCTCGCGTGACTCACATGATTCACAGCAATCATGTGGCACGCGGCCATCTCTAGTTAAGATATTTTATCACATGTTTAAGTCTTCTTCTTCTGGACGTGTTTAGATGTTGAAGTCATAGCAATACCGCCTTGTCTTGAAGTAGGTAACAACATATATGTAAATTTTTAGAAATATCTTTATTCTGTATTTGAGCCAATCTTTTTGTGGGGAAGAATATTATATTGACCTCGAAGTGTGAAATGATACATTGTACCGACCTGTCTGTAAGTGACCAAGTTTACGAAAATGATTATTATTTGACCCATAATTTTAGTAAATTTTACACACGAATTCCCCGTTTTATACGCGGAAAACTCCCGTCTCATCAACATATATAAGGACCATGTACATGTTTGCAAGCATTGTTTTCATGAACTGAAAATCGTCTGCTTTTCTGTTTCTTCGTCGGATGACACGTTTTTGTTTTTAGCGGTAATATTTGGGCCACAAAAACATGTACAATAACTTATTAATCATTGTGTCTCCAACGTGTAATATTGAACAGCAAACACAAATTGTTTGGACACAAATATACTATATTTGCGACAACCTATAAACACGTTATATTTGCATGCAAACAACAAAAAAATACAGATTTTTCAGTGTGCACAAAATCTAAAAGTCATTGTGGTAATAATTTATTGCATCCTTTAATTGCATCATTTGCGAGAGTGTATAATAATAACAGCGGAAAAAACTTCTCTTGTAAAATATATTTTTCGTCACGTCGATATAATATAAATAAAACCAACTAACTGCCCACCCTTTATAACATCAGACAATTTCATATGTATTAAAATATATGATCACAAATATATGTATACATTCATATCTATGTATACAAGTCGATTTATATGAATCTTCAGAGATTTCCTTGTTTTCCTTTAATGTTATTTTCTTTACATTTTTTATGTATTTATTACTACACAAAATCATCGATTTATGTATTTTTTTGTTTGTTTTGTACCTTAGGACAAAAGAAAGGGAAACATAAGTAACATTATGCATGAATTTCAACATTTTGTATTTCGATTTATGAAAGTCACCTTTGTTGAGAGGGTCTTTGTTTTGCCTGAGCCAAGAAAAGAGCAAATGGTAAAAGTCCAAATGTAAAGATGTGAAATGGGAAAAGTCCTTTGTGGAACAACAAATTATAATTGCAAGTGTTTAAATCTCAACATTGTTACTATTTCAGACTTATAAATCATAAAGTAATAAAATAATAAAACTAACAACGTGGGTATTTTATTGTATTACAAGCGAAATAATCAAAAATTTATGGAAACGAGACAAAGAAATGTCAAAAAGATCTTCATATTACTGTGTATTTTCAGGAAAATCTAATATTTAACTTATCGTGAGTAATTTTACAAAACTTTATGCAAAAAAATAAAGAAATTGCAAAATATCGACAAAATATTTTGTCGGTGTAGTAATTAATTAATAAATCCCGCGAAACATCAGAAATTTGTATCAAGCAACATTCGAATGTTCATAAGGAAACATGTATTAAGCAACATTTGAATGTTTCTTATTAAACGTGTATCAAGCAACATTGTGGATTATTGCGAGAAAAATAAATTTATCGACTAATCAAATTGTAGTTAAAACTTGCCATTGTTGGCAACTTTCATTCAATTGATCAAAATAGTTATATTTTTATTGTTTATAATATTTACTGATCAATTTCACAACAAAAATAAATTGATGTTGCTCATTTCATGCGAACGAACTTCGTACCAGTCTTTATAGTAAACATTTCTACCGCAAAAAGCTTGAACGCTCCATTGGTGGACTTGGCTAACAGAAGAGTAAGGGTAATTGCATATGCGGATGATGTCATGGTGATTCTAACAGGTCCCTTTATCTCCGTGATAAGTGAAGTTATGGGCAATATTTTGGGAGAGATCAGCACTTGGTCTGAGGTTTAAGCGTTAACCCGTATAAAACTGATCTGCTACTATTCACAAATATTCTAACTATTCCACGATATCGGCTACCCTCACTCAATGGTCAACAATTAGGCTTGTAAGATAGGGCGAAATATTTGGATGTAATTCTGGATCCGAAACTCAACTGAAAACTTTATTTTGAACACAGAGTTAAGAAGGCACAAAGTGCCTTCTACGTTTGGAAAAAAACATTTGGAAGAAAATGGCGTCTAAACCCGACGCTCTGAACAAAGATATGCTACTGTAAACAATGCAGAGAACTGTATGCGTTGGCGTCACAGGGGCATTACGAATGAGCCCCTCTGCTGATCTCAACACGATGCTGAATTTTCTTTTCGTAAATATAGTATACTTGTGTCGAAACACAATGTGTTTGCTTTTCAAATATTACAAGTTGTGACCCAAACATGGCATTGTTTGTTCAACACTGATAAAAGCAGAAACGTAACAGACAACAAAGAAACAAAAAAACACCAGATCCCAATTCAAGAGTACAAGGCTTGCATAGAAGTACATGACATATTTCGCAAACATATTCTGTAGGACCTATGTAAAGGGTTTTTCAACAGAGACGCTACAAAAGTAATTCGATAGGGACAGCAAACGACGCCATATTTTTTCCCGCTCTTCTGGCATTTCTCTTCTGTAAGGTTTGCCATTTCATCATGGAAAGATATACGAGCCAACAACGAGTCGAAATTATTAAAATTTACTACCGAAATTTGGAGTCAGTGGCCTCAACTTTAAGAGCGCTACGTCCAATTTATGGTCGTCAACAATTGAGCGTCTAGTGGAAAAATTTGAATCCACAGGCACAGTACAAAATGTTCCCGTACCCGTGAGACAAAGAAGTGCCCGTAGTGTCCAGAATATTGCTGCCGCTGAGGCTTCAGTTCAAGAAAGCCCAAATGTGTCTCTCACACGTCGTTCTCAAGCACTGGGCATCTCTGTGACGTCGTTGTGGCGAATTTTGTGAAAAGATCTTGGCCTACATCCTTACAAGGTCAAATTGACGCAAGAACTGAAGCCGCTTGACCACCATTAGCGTCGTATGTTCGTCAATACGGCTGCGCCATAACTTGAAAATGATTCGGATTTTCATCGGAAAATCATCTTCAGCGATGACGCTTATTTCTGGCTGAATGGCTTCGTCAATAAGCAAAATATGCGTTATTGGTCAGACAGCAATCCACACGTAATCCATGAGTCATCATTGCATCCCGAAAAAATTACGGTTTGGTGCGGTTTATGGGCCGGTGGCGTCATTCACTTCTTCCGTGATGATCAAGACCGGCACATTACTGTGAATGCGAATCGCTACCGTTCAATGATAACCGAATATTTTTGGACCCAATTGGATAATATGGACTTGGAGGACATGTGGTTCTAACAGGACGGCGCCACAAGCCACACAGCGAATGCCACAATCAATTTATTGGAAACAAAGTTTGGTGAACGTGTTATCTCACGAAATGGCCCAGTCGATTGGATGCCTCGGTCGTGCGATTTGACGCCGTTAGATTATTTCCTGTGGGGCTACGTCAAGTGTATGGTCTATGCCAACAAGCCAGCGACGATTGATGAACTTCGT
This sequence comes from Phaonia tiefii, assembly GCA_963931995.1. NCBI lineage: Eukaryota > Metazoa > Arthropoda > Insecta > Diptera > Muscidae > Phaonia > Phaonia tiefii. The sequence goes on along the minus strand of OZ008371.1, from coordinate 34,615,056 downwards.
ACGAATATCGAACGTGAAATTGCAGCAGTATCGGCCGATTTATGCTTGAAAACCGCCGAAAATTGGGTTTAGCGACTGGAGTTCTGCAAGCGTGCCCGTGGTGGCCATGCAAAAGAAATCGAGTTCCATACATAATGGCATCGAACGTACTTTCACAGGAATAAAGAATTTCATTGGTATCTAAAACCGATTTTGTTTTATTTAAAAAAACTTTTGTAGCGCTCTTATTGAAAATCCCGTTACAACACACTTCAAACATTCATATGTTTACAAGTCCCAAACTTACTTGTATTTAAATGCAAACAGTATCATGTTTACTAACAAACATGTATGCTTTTGCGTGATTCTATGCGTTCTACATGCTAAACATCCACCTGGAAGCATCCGCGTGTTTCTCCCAAACCTACACATACATATGTGAATTTCCTCCCAAATATAATAATATTTAGAAAATAATTATTCTTCGATTTTCGTCGCCGTCGGTGGTGCAATGGTTAGTGTGCGCGGCTCATGTACATGAGATAATGCGTTCGAACCCTGCTCTAACCACCTTAAAATTCCTTTCGGCGGCGGTAACCTCGCGTAGTAGAGGCGACACTATCGAGTATATAGCCATGAAAAAGCTTCTCAAAATACCGTTCGGAATCGGTGTAAATCGGTGTCCCAATCAGTGAGTGAAAACTGGACAGCTCACAGCTTAGTTATTGCGAGAAGTTCTCCCCTGTCCATTCATGGGATGTAATGGGAATCCATTTATTTTTTTTATTCTTCGATTTCATTATATATGTATTATTTAGTAGTATTGATTTTAACAATATAAATCCACATTTATAAATAATTAATACAAAAAATTAATAAACGGCCCTTTTTATATTTATTTGCATTGAATGCATTATTTGTTTTTTTTCATGAAATGAGATTCTGCTGCTCTTTAGCATTTTCTTTCTTTATTGTCTCTCACGTTTTTGTTTTCAGAAGGTTTCAGCTATGCACTGGTTATCACTATACGTTGGTGCACAAACAATATACAAGTCTTGTTCAAGCAAGCCAAGCCGGGATTAATTACTTGTGTTTTTTTATTACACTTATATCATAAATTGTACGGCGTTCCGATTTTCTCAGTAAAGGCTCCGACAGGCAAAGAGCTTCACGATTTTGTCCTTTCCAGTTTGTTTCCTCAAAATCGTTTATCAATTTGGTAGCACAGAACCATATATACGAAACACATACAGAAAAACCAAAGTAACATCACAAACCATTTAACCGTCCGAGCCTTCGTTTATTCTTTTTCACTAATCAACCGCTTTTGAAAATGCAAAAATACATAAACACACTTACAATATAGACACTTTCGTTGTCCCTCTTTTTTTCTCTTGCTCTCGAGACAGCACAGACAATGCAACAAACACAGCTGTGTTTGTAACACAAACATAAATATATGTGGGTCGCAAACACATGTATTATAACATATTAATCATTGTGTCTCAAACATGTAACAGTGAATAGCAGCAACTATGTGTTTGGACACAAGTATATTATATTTGCGACAACTTCCAAACATACTTTACATTTGCATCCAAACAAGAAAGAAAGACAAATTTTTCAGCGTGTGGATGTTGGGAACACAGACGTGCATAATTTTACTGGAACAATATGCATAATTTTAGAGGGACCGTTCTTTTGTTGAGCGTGTAGATGCAGGGATGTAGAGTTCTACGACGATCACTGAAACCAAAATACGTCGACAGTATTTCATTGCATTAAATTGGTTAAAAGCCCAACGAAATTGTGAGGAAAAAAGAGAAAATTAAAGAGCTATCAGAGTGAAATAACAAAGAGGCAGTGAGGAATAAATTTACAGGAATTGGTCCCTATTAAAATCCTTTTAGGGATGTAAGTCTCTGCATATAAGAGCTGAGGACGGGCGTTATACTTACACGTTGAATCAAATCGGCCCAACCAACATATTGCAGGAACCATGTGTATATTTGCAAGCTTCGTTTTCATGAATTGAAAATCTGCTGCTTTTTGTTTCTCTGCTGTCTGTCAGATTTATGTTTCCAGCAGTATTCAACAAACAAAGCCACATGTGCGTCTTAAATATGTAATATTGAATTGCAAACATAATGTGTTTGGACACTAGAATAGTATATTTGCGACAAGCTACAAACACGTTATATTTGCATCCAAACAAGGAAAAAAGACAGATTTTTCAGCGCGCACGGATGCCAATTGATCAAACTCCACATTTTAAAAAGTGTTAAGGCTATTCAAAATATAATACCTGATTGCTGTTATGTTTGAAACCCATTGTGTAAAATCATCAAAATAAAGGAGTAAACATGAACAATTTTTGGCGGCCATACTAATTTTGGCATAAAACTATTTTAGCAGCAAACTCCGATCTGCACCAAAATTTCACCAATGGTAGGGCTTTTGCGGTGAGTTGAAAAATAATTTTTTTCCGCGCTAGGTCCAACTTCTTAAGATACAGGTCTTTAAAGCTTGACTATATAAAATCGGTCATATCTCAGGTATTTATCATCATTACAAATGCCCTTGTGAAACTCTATAACTCTGGATATAAATATATTTCCTTTTACTAACCCATTGAGGGCTCATTAAAAAAATGTTTTCTAACCTAACTTTTTTGGTTTAATCAACTTGTTGATGTCGTCTTTTGTTGTTGGTGTTGTTGTCTTTCATTTCTGTTGTCCTGCTGTAGTTTTTATACACCAAAATAAAAAAATTAAAAAAATAAACAAATGGTTTCCCGTTACATTCCACGAGGGGATTAGGCAGAGCTTCTCACAACCAATGAGCTGTGCGCGTTTTAGTTTTACACTCACAGATTGGGACCTACAGTTTTACACCGGTTCCGAACGGTATGTTGAGAAGCTTTTTCATGGCTAAATAAATACTCGATAGTGTCGCCGTCACTAAGCGAGGTGACCGCTGTCGAAAGAAATTTAAGGTGGTCAGAGTAGGGATCGAACCCACATCCTCATGCACAAGAGCCGCGCACACTACCATTGCACCACCGACGGCCAAAAAATTATTTCCAAAAAATCGCGTGAATTTTTTTGGCAACGGCGCTTTTCTTTCTTCGGAAAAATTAATAATCACATCGACTTAAGGTACATAGGGAATTTGAACCCCCCTGACTAGGTGGAATATAAATTTAACGATTTTCAAAAAGGCCTACCATACGTCTACCACACGGTACGAGCAACATAGGTCCACGAGCAACATAGGTACGAGCAACATAGATCCCTGCGAGGGCTAGTCTTCCATTTTCTCACATTCAGACCCTGCCCCGGGTCCTGAATTGTTGCCAAATATTTAAATATATAAAAAACAAAACAAAAAACATTATTTCCTCAACCTAAGGGGTTGGCGTCTTCCACCTCACCGTCGACTTCCAAAATACTAATTCAATAGGATCTTCTTTTTTGTAAACTTGGATATGTTGGATCTTTGAAGGGTATTATAGCTTAGAAGAAAGGTTGAAGACATCTCTACATCGGAGTCTAGTAAAAATAAGTATACTAGGACATTTTTTTTTTTGAAACAAAACATTTTTATCAAAAAAGTGAGATTACAAAAGATTTTTTTCAGTGGCCCTTACAGATTCTAAAAGGATCTTTTAATGAAATTTATTTCATCAGGATCGGATAGTAAATCGGATAATAAATGACATTCAAGCTTAGCCGACCTATATTTAATGCTCTATCAAGCAAAAAAACCAAAAAAAATCCAATTTTGCTGCTAAAATAAATTGTCTCCCTCATTTTATATGAGAATACACATAAGTCAAAAATGTTGTTGCCCAATTTTGTCTTTTTTGTGGAGTTGGATCAGCTGGTTTCTGAGTAGTCACATATACACTATAAGTATATATTTGAAATTTTCCCGTTTCATCTCAAATCTACCCGATAATAAATCCCGGATTCATTGTACAACCATTACAACTAGTTTCCTTTTATATTCCTGACAAAAAAAAAAAACAATATCCCTTTCTCAGTTTCCGTTTATTTATTTGCAGCCAACAAGAAAGTTTTGCATTTAATTATGGAAATAATTCTTGGGAAGTCATTAAATTACGCTGTTTCATTTGAATGGATTTAATAGAGGATTTCCCATAAAACAACTACTGAAACAAGAGCGGGAAAACAACGACAACTTTTACATTTGTCTTTTTCCCTGATGCTGATGCTGCCACAACTCTTGCAAACAATTATGGCGTAACTTTAGTTTTTGTGCAACACAATCTGAACTTTCTTCCTTTATGACAACTACTAGATGTAACAAAGTATTATCTGACAGCTATAGAGACAAACAGGCAGACAGTGAGACGGACGGACATGACAGCATACAAAAATTACAACAACAAAAGAGGACAGCAAATAAATAAAGGAAGCGAAACGAGAAAATATGAATGATGTAAACATCAACAATGAAACAACACGTTTAAAATTACACAGAAATCTAAACCAAAAAAAATAAAAACAATTTTCTTTGGAAGGAGAAAAAAACCAAACTTAACCACATAATATGGCTATAATGGTCACCAATAGTAATGTGTTTCTTCGCCGTCCATTTATTCGCTTGCGCATGTGTAAAGTCACCGCGTAGCCGCTTTAACTACTCTACGCAAGTCAAAAGACATCGAATGAAAACAAAAACCACACCGACATCCAACAGATAATTACATTGTATCACAAAACGAATGTTTGATTTTGTGTAAACTTGATGGATTTTGTCATAACGGGGTCTACAACGTCTAGTGTGGTAAACAAATAACAACGAAAACGAAAACTTTTATATAATAACAATTTAGTTAAATGGACCCTCCTCCCTCTTACCATTAACACTCCTTATTTTCGCTAGGGGAAAATCAGTCAGCCAGGCCGTTGCCTTAGTAGGCCAACAGCATTTGCAACATTTTCCTAGAAAATGTTTAAATACCCCCCTGTTGCCGTGGTATTTACCCACTCATGAAGTCGTACAATCATAATTACAATCGATGCAATTGTCTGTTCGACAATCCGTCAATAAGTTGAGTTTTTCTTTTTCTGTTGTTTCAACTTGGCTTGAATGAGTGTGCGGTAATTTTTTACTTTTACTTTTACCACAAAAATAACAACAGCAGGGAAAATAGAGAAGTATTGCCACTGGAAAGAGGAATCTATTTATGTCAACAAATTACAATTAAATTAAATTTCATTGACATATTTTTCTACATTTTCCTGAATATGATTTCATCACAAAAACTTCATTGCAATGAGAATTGCATCACACAATTTATAGTAAGAAAACATCGGAAATCAAACGAAATTTTACTGAGAATTTTAGGTAACTTTTACGATAAATATTTGTAATATAAATATACACAATTTCTTAGCGGAACAACGAAGTTACTTACCAGGTCTTCTTGGGGAGCTACATACACTTAAGTCAATATTCACTTAAAATTGGCAAATGGCGAGATATAAACAAATATCTCACTAGAAGACTATCATATGTTGGCAAGCTTTACTGTTTCTTGGATCTTTCTAAAAAGGATACGAGATTCATTATTGGTGGCACGTTTTTATTTTCAGGAGTTTTCCACAAACAATGCCACATTTGGGTCACAAAAAATTATATTATAACGTATTAATCATCGTGTCCCAAACATGTTATATTAAATAGCAATCACAATGTGTTTGGACACAAGTATACTATATTTGTTACAAACACGTTATATTTGCATCCAAACAACAACAAAATACAAATTTTTCAACGTGTAGGTTGCCTCAAACAACCCAGATTGGTCAAGGGCCTTACTAAACTAGAATAACATGTTTCTCCGGCCGGCTCTATATTCAGCTTTTCTCATCCAGTTGGTAACACTAACCTCTCGCAAGCAATCTTTCACTTGGTCTTTTCAGAGAAATCTTGATGGTCTTATATTTCGATGTTCTTCGAGTGTCTTTCGCAGTGGTACATTCTGATCCATTCTACTGGCGTTCACATTCAACGTAGGCAGCTTAAAAACGCTATTTTGATACGCATAACTACGTCTATGTCGGTACACAGATTATACAGCTCGTGGGACATCCGTCGTCAATACTCGCTGTTTTTTATTATAGGACATAATATTTTTGTCGGAGCATGTTTCTCTAAAAGACTCCCAGTGATGTTTCATCAACATGCTTTATGACCCAGGATTCTGTGTCATAAAGCACCACAGGTTGTATGAGAGTCTGACATTGTTGGATCATCGTTTCTCGGGAGAGGGTCTTATGCCTGAATTATTTGTTTGAAAACTTTGATATGTGTGTTTGCTTACTTTATTTAACTTTGAAGGGTCGTCAATTGAACGAGTTTCCGTCGCTGTACATGGCATGCTGGTTTAAGATTTGGTTTATCTCATATGGATGACGATCGAAGTCAAAATTCGCCTCATGGAGCTGTGCAAAATTTCAAGTTGTTGTAAGCGATGCCGGGCTCATGTCCCCAGTTGTTCAAATTTGTTGATCACTCTTTGAATTGTTGACACATTAGACATCTCAGCGTAGCTTTCCCTGCATGCTGAAAAATCTGTCGTTTTTTGTTGTTTAGATGCAAATATAATGTATTTGTAGTTTATCACAAATATAGTATACTTGTGTCCGAAAACACTCTGTTTGCTATTCGACATTACATGTTGCATGCACAATGGTTAGTAGGTTAAAATATATGTTTTTGTTATGCAAATGGGCGTCTTTTTTTGACGCAAAAGTGTTTGTAGCTTGTCGCAAATATAGCATACTTGTGTCCAAACACAATCTAATTGCTATTCAATATTACATGTTGGAGGCACAGCAATTAGTAGGTTATAATATATGTTTTTGTAATGCAAATGTGTTAAAATCTGCCGAAAACAAAAGCGGGGCAGACAATAAAGAAACATGAAGACGGTGGATCTTTCATACATGAAAATAATGCTTGCCAACATATACATGGTTCTGGCAATATGTTGCTGTAGCCAGTTTTTATAAGTGTGTATTTTTGTAATGGGGTTTCACCGTGCTGCATTTTTAATAATCGGAACAATCGTCTCCGACTGCTGTCACATTTCAGAGCTGTCACTTGCACAGGGTAAAGTTCCACAAACTTTAAACACTGCATCTTTATTGGGACACTCTAAGCTGCGTGAATATAACACTACTGTTCGCAACCGGTGTAAAACTATAGGTTCCACAAAATAAAGTCCCGCGATTTTCACATTTATAGTTAAACCTTTTCTCTACACAAAGCCTTTCAGAGAGAACAAATGGAGTTGTGTTCCTCCACTGGGAACAATAGCTCTTTCTTCCTATACTATATCCCTTTCGCCTTGCAACATTTCACTCTCAAGTCCATGGTCGCCTTAGATGGTAGGGGAAATTGCACACACTTGTTCTTTTGGCGCGATGCATCTATTGTTAAGCAAATGCTTAAACTTAATCTTTGAACATTTCTTGTTCTATCTTAAGTTAAGTTTTCTTTGCCTTTTGATTTGGATAGAGATACAGTGAAGACATATTGTTTACGGCGCCATTTTACAGTGAACGCATCAAAATGATACTTTTGTCGGTTTGTTTAAGCGTCGTTATACCAAGACTACACTAATAAGGATGGCGGCAATAATGCAGATACTGAAGATACTCATGATGCTAACGATGTTGCCGAGGTTGTATGTACCTACATAATAAGGATACTGCTACAGGAATTTTTGTTAAATTATGCCAAGCGAAAGTGCAAGACAGAAAGGCGTCTGCAATAGTAGTGAGGGTTCATAAATAAAACACATACATACATGTAGAAAACTTTTCGTACGAAATGTTCATTTTTACACGTATGTACATCTAAACAAGGGAATGAATAGTTTGCCTAAAGTTGAGGAAGTCCTAAGACATCACACTATGATATACCTAAACATACAAAACACATAGAGTGCATATGCAGATATCGTCAAGAGGAAGTTTTCTATCTTCTACGAAAAATTCACTTACATGCATATAATATTGTATAGTACATACATATGTTGTAAATACTTGCAGCTACCATGTGTGAATTCAAAATGTTCGTTCCTATGCCTAACTAGTTAGACAGACATGTGTGCTGTCATCCGCCATACAACTTACTACTGCCGCAACTATGAACACTTCCAAAACAAAAAACTTTTACTGCATCAAAAGTGCAAAATTCTAAATACTGACTATGACGACGACGACGATGACGACGACTGTTTGGTTTCCCAGAAAACAAGGATGCAAAAAGGATATTTATGATTATTTCATGAAAGCATGAAATGCTCAGCTACACTTGTCGGATACAAAACACCAAAGTATCATAAAGAAATTAAGAACAGTTTCAAAATAATGTCAGTAAATTAAACATAAAAATAAATTAAATAATAGTGGGAAATTAAAGACATATTAAATGCTTCAATTTTTTTTTTAAATTTTAAAAAACTTTTGCCGTTCATTAATTGTCTGGTAGACATACAACAGATAGGAATGCTGTTTTATTTTCTTTTTTTGTTTTGTCAGGCTTTGTGTCAATTCAAATTAGCTAACTATTTTTGAACTCCTTAGAACTCAAAGGTTTTATTAATAGATATATTTCCAATTATGCACCATAAAATCAATTTCACATTGTTAATTTATTTTTTGATAATATAAATACTTAAATGCTATGAAAATTTAATTTTTGTCATAAAACTACATTTTGATAGAAATTGGTCCTGAACCGGAAAAATTACACTATGCGACAGTCAAAATCGGGATGGTATGAAACCAACGGGAAATGTTATATCGCTCAAAAACAAGTTGTACGTGGCCCGGCGTGTCGCTGGGTCACATCTAGGAATCGAGATATATCGATTTGAAGTTAGTAACTACCATATAGGGGAAATTGTCACTTTTGGTGGTGGACATAACTCGAGAACCACTAGTCCGATTTTAGTCAAACAAATTTAAAATAATTAAAAATTACAATTCCTTTAATGTGTTAATATAACGTTTTTCTATATACTCAACAGTTTTGCCGGTAAAAATAAATGTATGAAGAAAAAAAAAATTATTTTTGCCTAAAAATTAAAATTTATTTTTTTTAATTCTTAAAAAATACAAAACCGAAAAAAGTGTCACGTAAAGTCACATAACCTATGAACAAAATGAGACATACATCATGAAAATCAATGTATGCGTTTAGCTTTTATGCAAAATTAAGTAAAGGTATGAATTTCAAAAATTTGCTCGAGATATGCTCAAAATTCCTTGGAAAAAACATTGATGACCTTTTTTTATGATTGTCAGATTTAAAAAAAAAAGTAATAAACAAAAGGTTATTTAAAAAACGGTCATAAATGTGCGTGGACAATTAAAAGGAAAAAAGGAAAGTGCACTTTTTTAATTATTTGGGTTTTTCCGTTGGCTACCTGCTTGATTTTGTTACACAAACAGCACCCACATTTATGAGTGGTCATGTTATAGAACGTTTCGAAAAATATTGAAACTTACGTAGTATTTATAGGTGTTCATTGATCGATTTTTGTCATTCAACAAGTGTGTCCGAACGCGTAAAGTACAATTTTTTTAAAGTGACGAAAAAGTAATAAAAGTATAAAACCGAAATGAGTGCAAATTGTCCAGAAAATATCAATTTATTTTGTTACGTTTGTGGCAAAAGAGCTTTTTCAACAAATAACTGCATTACTCACTGAGCAAGTGGAGCGCGTTTTTAAACTTTATTTTGATTCCGAAATAATTCGCGGCGTTTCGTGGGTCCCAGACAAAATTAGTAAAACGTGCTACAATGGTCTTAACATGTGGATCCAAGGGGAACGCAGTTCACTTCGTTTTGGTGTACCAATGATTTGGACTGATCCAGGAGAGCACAATTCCGACAACTGTTACGCTTGCGCAAACAAAATATGTGGAGTAAATCGTAAAGGCCTTAAACGAAGAGTTTACATATCTGTTAAAAGTGCACAAATACCTCTACCGCATTCGGATGAAATACCAATTCCACCGCTTCCAAGTCCTGACAGAGAAACTTCTTTTTCTATTGAAGCAATGGATCAATCGGATTTCACCTATAAAACAACACCAGAAACCGGCCCATCAAACAAAATAATTCCAATATCACAAGCAGGAATGGACAAGATTGTTGCAGAATTAAACCTTTCTCAACGTGAAGCAGAAAAACTTGCCCAGCTTTTGAAAGAAGGCAACAATTTGGAGCCTAATGTCAAAGTCACCGGATATCGAAGACGCCAATTGCTATTCCAACGGTACAGATCCTCATCCGATACAGACTCTGAACAAGTGGGCGAACCACCACGCAAGAAAGTAAAGGGCGCAAACAAACGAAAATAGGTTTTGCGTTCATCGATTTTTATGACCTATGTATCTATGTAATAACCTAATTATTACCTGTAATAATTTTTAATGTTACGTGTTAATAATAAATAATATATAATAAATATTATCCAAATTCATTGAAACATAAAATCAATATTCTTTTCAAAATGAGATACCTTCACTTAATTGTGAATAAAAGCGAAAGGCGTCCATCGATTTTCATGATCTATGTCTCATTTTGTTTAAAGGTTATGTGACTTTGAGTGAAAGTAATACGACTTGCCTTTTTGTCCGTTTTGGATTTTTTATGAATTTAAAAAATAAAAAAATTTTATATTTTAGGCAAAAAATATTTTTTTTCTTCATACATTTATTTTTACCGGCAAAACTGTTGATTTTATAGAAAAACGTTATATGAACAGATTAAAGGAATTGTAATTTTTAATTTTTTTATATTTATTTGAGCAAAGTCGGACTAGTGGTTCTGGAGTTATGTCAAAACCACCAAAGCTGACAATTTCCCCTATATGATAGTTACTAACTTCAAATCGATATATCTCGATTCCTATTTACGATTCTCGATTCTTTTTTACCGATATAACTTTCCCCGGTAGTTTGAACCCTTCCCGATCACTGACCCCTAGCATTTGTCTCACAGTTTTATTAAAGCACATAAAATAAAATAAATTGTCATATCGTCTTTCCATTGCGGTATTTTCATTATTCGGCCTATTTTTGTAAACTAAATTTGTTTAAATTTATTCAGTTTGAGTAAAGTTGAGCACAAAAGTCTTCCAATAATATCAGGGCTGCAGGTGTAGCTACTTGGAACCTTACCACGATCTTCCATCAGCTGCTATTTTTTTAAGATTTTTGGTGAATTCATCATGTGCTCATTCATATTATAGAGAATTCCGTTATACATAAGCTCGAAGAGTACCAGACACACACATTAAGCAATTTGCATACAACTTCCTTGTTTCAAGCCGAAACCCCAATGGTTTCAAACAAACATGATTTGTTTCTATCGTTCGCAGAATAATAAATCAATTGGTTGCCATTAGAAAAATCATTGTTTCAAGTTCGCGTACGCCGAAAAACGGCCCCGTCAAAATACTGCAGGATGCATGTAAATGTTTGAAAGCATTGCTTTCACGAATTGAAGATCAGCTGCTTTTATCACTACACGTTGTCTGTCACGTTTTCGTTTTCAGCAGTTTCAACAAAGAAACCTGCGTTTGGGTTACAAAAACATATACTTATATTATATATTATGCAAAAACATATATTAATATATTAATCATTTGGTCTCAAACATGTAATATCGAATAGGTAACACAATTAGGAAATTCACAAGGTTATAGATTGTTAGAAAATATAAGGCCTCCAATAGCACATATGTGAACACCCTGTCGTAAATGTATTTACTACAATCCAAGGTGTATTGAAGAAGGTGGGGCAAAGTGTATTTATATCATGAGGAAGTGGAAGCGACTCCTAACTAATTAAATGGTCAAAATCAGCTGATTGTGTGAAGAGTATTCGTGAAACCGCCTATCCCAGAAACCGGGTTTTCAGTTGTTTCGAAAAGTGAAATTTTTGAAACACCTGTGGCTACGGTTATTTTTAATATAAAAAATAAAAATTAGATTTATAGAAAAAACATAAATTATGTTAATTCATTGTTCTTTTTATTATTTTCTTTTCAAACTTTCTCACGTATTTGCATTTAATAGTAATAATAAGGAACAGGTCGACTTTATGTCTTGTTGTACCAAAAATTTACACACGTTTTTCAGCACAAAATGTTAAATACAACAGTTGGGGGTAATCCCTATGTTAGGAGTTACGGGCCTCCAAAGTCCGGATAACGCAGGATTTTGTCGCACGACTTTTTTGTGATGGACGATTATTTTGAATTTCGACTCTTCTGGCCGTGCTCAGGGACCCGGGAGAGAAATACGTCTGTTCCTTAATTTGCATTTCTGGATTTTGTGGATTTTGGGAAAATGTAAAAACTATTTTCGATAATTTTTCAAAATTTGGACGAAGCGAGTTTTCGAAAAGTTGCATTTAATTTGTCTTGTTTATTTTGCCTTATTTTGTCCAAAAACGCTGCCAGACATATTAAGTTTTACCGTTTTTAATACAAAGCGTTTTCGGAAATGCATCACTGCAGAGCATCTGATGCGCATCACGTTCGAAAAAGCAACACTTTGCAACACTGCAAGAGTCGCATGTTCTAAAAGTAATCAACACAGCGTATGATGCGCAACTAAGTCGCAAAATGCGCAGTAGCAAAATGGCTGATGCAATGAATGAGGAAGTACGGAATCTGATATTAATTTATGTTTTTTTTATAAAACTTACTATTTTTAAAATTTCATAGAGTCGAGGTGGGTGCTAGGACCTACAAATTGATTATAAGGACAAAACTTTTGGAATTCTCCGTTTTTTCCGCTCACAAATTGTAATAACAAATTCCTTTTTTTATTCTTTAAAAGTTGTCTTTGTTGCAAACTACATAACTTCAATTCACTTGGCTTATCATCCAATTCACAAATTAAATTTATTAAAAAATTTTCCATTGAAATATTTTCGTGTTCGGAATTGCAAATCAAAATAAGCAACAATCAAGCATCTGCATCAGCTGATTGGCATCAGCAGTGCAAACGCATCACAGTTGCGCATCAGATGCTCTGCAGTGATGCATTTCCGAAAACGCCCATTTAGTAGCCCCCGTATATCCGAATTTTGGAGGCCCATAACTCCTAATATAGAATTTCACCCAAACTTTGTATCTTACATTTTCAGCTTAAAATTATATCTTCTACCCCACTTAGTGCACCGCAAAAACATATCTGCAAAAGTTGAACTATCGAACAACAATTTTGTACTACAGTTGTACAACTGTTATAGAACTCTACCACCTACGACACATACAACAGTTTGGGCACTCTTGTGAACATGCTAAATGTGTTTGGACACAAGTATAACATATTTGCAACAAACTACAAACACGTTATATTTGCAACCACACAAAAACAAAAAAATACAGATTTTTCTGCGTGCGGTGCTTAACGTTAAAATTCCGCCTGTTCCCTTGCAGTAGATTTACTATTCGGTCTGCTGTTTTAACGTAAATTTAACTTTATATATTTAATAAAAAGGTTACCTATTGACTCAACATTATTTAAAAAAAAAATTGAGCAAACAATTTTCCAATGATATTAAGACTCTTTGTATGGCTACTTCAGATCTTACCATGATAATCATCAGCAGACGATTTATACATCGAAATAGTCATCATATTAATGGGAATTCCTTTAAGCATATAAGTATTACCGATGAATTTCAAGCATTAACATGGGAAGGTTTTTGCATCACTTCCTTTTCTCAGGCTAAAACTAACATGATTTCAGACATAAATGCCCTGTGATTCTCATCACTAAACGCTGAAAAAACTACCCATAGAATAATATGCAGGAGCCATATATATGTTTTGAACAACGTGCCCATATTGTTTTCAAGAATTCAAGATCTGCTGCCTTTTTGTTTCCTTTTTGTCTGTCAGGTTTTAGTTTTTAGCAGTTTTCAACAAACTAACCCATATTTGAATCACAAAAATATTTATTATAAAATATTAATCATTGTGTCTCAAACATGTAATATTGAATAGCAAATACAATGTGTTTGGACACAAGTATACTATATTTTTTCGAAAAGCTACAAACACATTATATTTGCATCCCAACAACAAAAACAAGACATATTTTTCAGGGTATAAGGTATCCTAATAATTGTCCACGAACTAAGTTAAAACAAAAGGCGTAGTTTTTGACCGTGGTGGGAAATTTGTATTGTCTTTTAAAGAAGACATCCTCTATAAAATAATACATCGTGACAAATTGTCCCTGCGGCTTTGATCACACACCCTTGCTTTTTCCACGAAATTGTCGATAACATTTTGACAAAGATGTGGCTGTATCTCCGCTTTGAGTTCAAAAATTGCTTATGGGTTATTCGCATAGACCAGATATTTAGTAAAACCGCAAAGAAAGAAATCGCACGGCATTCAATCTCACGATTTTAGCGGCCAGTTGGCATAGGAATATCGAGAGATAGCTCGGTCTGAAAATCGTTGCTCCAAAAAATCGATTATTCCGTATGCGGTGCGGCAGATGGCGCTATTCTGCTCTAACCACATGTCGTCGGGATCAATACCATCCAGTTGAAGCTCTATTATCAGATTCCTATAACGCATGTCACGAATGAATGAAGTAAGGTGCAATTACGCCACCCGACTAAAATCCACACCAGACAGTTGCTGTTGTGCATGCATTTGTTTTTCGTGACTCTCGTCCACATGAAAATGCACCTCATCGGTGAAAATGACCTGTTTCGAAAAATTGGAATTCACTTCACTTTGTTCCGTCACACCGAGTGCCTGACGGTTTGATCCCCCTCAGTAAGTTGCATATTGTATGGGTGATAGAGCAGTTCTATCGTCAAAATACCACATTGATGTTGCTGGGTTATCAACCATACAGCATTAGTGGTTTCGATAGATCGGTCGATGCACAGGAGATTTACCGTCTACAATCGACATAGTTTCTTCAAATTTTTAGATCACTCTTCGAAGTTTTAAGGCATTAGGTGCAATTCCACGACCAAAAATTCTGCGCAGTTTGCCAGCGGTCTCAGCGTAACTTTTTATATATTTGTATTTTTCCATAATGAGAACACGTTTTTCGTTTGAGTTGGGTTTCATTTTTAAAAATAAGAACTTTAGTAGATAACAGCTGTGAAATTTCACAGCTGGCACTTACACTGGAAAAAATACATTGAACTTTAACTCGTGAACTTTTGTTAAATTTTTTTTCAAGTTTGGAAATAGAAAATAGTCCGAGGAAGTTAAGTCTGGCGAATGTGGTGAGTGATGAAGCAATTCGAAATTTAATTCATTAATTTTGGGTATCGCAATAGTGGATCTGTGAAGTGGAACATTGTGTTGATGAAACAATGCTTTCTTTTTCGCCAAATGCGGCATTTTTTTCACAATTTCGTCACTTAAACGCTGCAATAAATTAGCATAATATTCGACGTTGATTGGTTTTCCTTTCTGAAGGTAATCAATAAAAACTATTCCATATGCATCCCAAGAAACAGACGCCATGACTTTACCTGCAGATGGTACCATCTTCGCCTTCTTTGGACACGATTCTAGCATTTCAGTCCACTGCTTTGGCTCTTCCTTTATCTCAGGTGTGAATTGTTGGACTCACGTTTCATCCATGCTTAGGAATCGACGCAAAAGGTCGTCTATATTGCGGTGAAACATCGCCAAACCCTATACTGAAAGATCTTCACGACGCTCTTTTTGCTCTATTGAAAGCAAACGCGGCACCCATCTTGCGCACAGCTTTCTCGTCTTCAAATCTTCGGCCAATATACGATGAATAGCACTTTTTATAATACCTATCATTTCAGCTAGCTCACGCATCTTCAGTCGACGATCATTCAATACCATGTTGTGGATTTTCTTAACCGTGTCTGGCGTGGACACCTCAATTGGTCGACCTACACGGTGTTCGTCTTGTCAGATCGCACAACTTTGTTTAAGCTCTGCTACCTAATATTTTACAGCTGTAACCGAAGGAGCAGACACCCACAGAGTAGAATCTACCTCGGCTTTAATATTACTTGGACTGAGACCTTTCAAATGGAAATATGGAAATTACTTTTGATGGCAAAAATAAAAATACTAAACAATGTGGCGCCTTGGAACTTAAAACTTATGTTTTACAAGGTTGCCACTTTTCACCAAAATATTTCTCTTTTTTCAAACTACTGGCAACATCTATGCGACACGTCGGCTTATTTTGGGATCGCTCTCGTATATTACAGCCTGGCACAATACCTTTTTTGTTATCAACTACATTAGCTACGTCGTTAGCCACTTTCGTTCGAAATTTGTTATCCGCTAGAGTAGTACTCTAAAGTAGTAGCTGTCCAATTGGTTACGCACTTGAGTTTTTTAAAATTTTCTCATAACAACCTTAAGCACTTCCCCTGAGGTATCTTTCCCCCGGCTGTCAGCACCTCTTGGCAATTGCAATCAGTCAATACGCTCATAGTGATCGTATCTTGAGTATTTTACATCATAATTGTTTCTTGTGCGTTTCGTTTTTTGTTTCCTTTGGATTTTCTTCATTATGACTCATTATCAGCTTAAAATCTGGTTATTGTGGACCCGGGGCTAACCAGGGGTAGAGGCTTTAATCGTTTTAAAATAAAACATGCGATTTTGCTACAAGCAACATTGTTGCTACTCGTATTTTTGCTTCTACCATTCTTCAGTTCATAATACAGAAGCAAAAATTGAAGTAGAAGTGAAACAAAACTGGAGTGAATTGAATGCATCTATTTGCCGGCCAACATGCAACATACCATGCGGCACCCTAGCCAACAACTGGCTCCTAATGTGGCCAAACAAGCGTGGCAATTATATTGTTTTTTTTTGTTGTTGTTAGATGTTGTTTGCTTTGCATTTCTGTTGTTGCATGTTTTAGATTAATTGTTGCTGCAACAATAATAGCTAAAATTGTTGTTCATTTGTTTGTTCATCAATGATGACATAATGACACCATTGTTACTAGTACCACCAATCACAGTAAATATGTCTTGGAACGGCGTCACACGCTTCGAGGTTACTGGATGATTGATGATGACCAACTTAGTGAAATGTAAGGAATTTCATTCTTCACTCTGTTTTCAAAAATGATTGCCTATAATTCAGAAAATTTCCAAGATAATTGTTAATAAGATATTAACAGTTTCCATTGTTCATTAAGGAAAATTATAAATCAATTGTCTTAGGAGAAAATGTCAATTATATTTAAGAGGTTATATTAATACTAATATAATTGTAATTTGCGTTGAATTGTAAAATTGTAATTGGTTTGTAAACACTTGGTCTGGGGGAGATAAGTAATTTCACCAAATGGTCCAATAAATTGTTTTCTTTAACTTTAAGACGCCAAGACATCCAAGGAAGGAATTGGGGAGATCTTCTCACAACCAGTGAACTGTGGGCTTCCTAGTTGTACGCTCACTGATTGTGACCTACAGTTTTACACTGGTTTCGAATGGTATGTTGAGAAGCTTTTTCATGGTTAAGTGCTCGATAGTGTCGCCATCAATAAGCACCGTGACCGTCGTCGAAAGAAACGTGAGGTTAAGAACAGGGCTTAATAACAGAGATCAAACTCATCTTATATACAAGAGCCGGGCACATTTACCATTGTACCTCCGACGTCCACTTGACCGACGAATCCAAATACTACTCAACTAAAAGGGATATGCCAGCCTCTGTTGTCACACCTCAAAGTTTACTCGTGAGTAAAATACAAAACATAAGCTTGTATTCTTGTAAGTTCTACTACAACAGATCCATATTCCCCTTAATCCTCTACAGTTTAAAGTGGTCAAATAGTTAGGCTACACAGATTCATGGAAACCCAAAAATCAAATCCACTGTTAACTCAACTAAAACTAACACAATCAAAAGTTAGTTGATGTCATTGTACGGAAATGACAAAAATAAAATATTCTCATAAACAAATATAAGTAGTTAAGAATTCCGTTAAAGTGGAAATGGCAGTACATCTTAGATAGTTCAAGTTATATAAAACGAAAACCCCTAATTATTACTTTCTATCTGTACACCCAAAAAAAATATTTTGTCTGAGATAAACGAATTGGGCGTAAACGAAGTAAGAGTTTGCCACAAACCGACTTAAGACGTTGTCACAACCGACTTTAAAGTGTTTCACAACCGACTTTATAGGTTTTCACAACCGAGGTTAAAATTGGTCACAACCGACTTTAAAGGATTTCACAACCGCCATGAAAAGTCGTCACAACGTGTGCCTTAGAGGTTGTCACAACCGCTTCTACAGGTTGTCGCTAACGACTTTAGGGTTTGTCACAACCGACTTCAGAGATTGTCACCACATTGCTGAGAGATTGTCACAACTGGCTTTAAATGTTGTCACCACAGACTATTGTGGTTGTCACAACCGACTTTAGAGGTTGCCATAACTGACTTCAGAGGCTATCACAACCGCCTTTACTGCTTGTCACAACCACCTTTATTTGTTGCCACAACCGACTTTAGGGGTTGCCACAACCAAGTTTGGGGGCTGTCACAGCCGACATTAAAGGTTGTCACAACCGACTTTAGAGGTTATCACAACCGAATTCAAACGTTGTCACAATAGAATTTAAACGTGGTCACAACCGACTTTAAAGGTTGTCACCACAGTACTTAGGGTTTGTCAGAACCGGCTTTAGATTTTTTCACAACCGGTTTTAGATATTGTCACATCCGACATTAGAGGTTGCCACATCTGATTTTAGGATTTAAAGCTACAGTTTTCGATCCCATCACAAATGGTTGATAAATTCTATAAAAAAATTTCTGGATGAATCGAGAAATAGACGGCACCGTTTTTGCGACAGTTCGCGAAGTCTGTATGGAAATGCGCAAAAGTATTGAGATGAGTAGAAGTAAAAGTGCTACGAGTATTACTACTATTAAACGTTGTTTGTTATTAAGTAAATAATTTTTGTGCAGTCTTGGGTTTTAAAAGTGTGCTATCTGTTTCCAAATTCCAACGGATATCTGTAGAGTTTAAAGTCCACCACAGAGCTCATAGATAGTCACAGCCGTCTTTAGCGGTTGCCACAACTGGCCTGAGGGTTTAACGCAATCACCTTTATTGATTGTCACTACCGACAAGGGGTTGTCACAACCACCTTAAGGGGTTGTCACAACCACCTTAAGGGGTTGTCACAGCCGACTTTAGGGGTCGTTATAACCGACGTTAGGCGTTGTCGCAACCAACTTTAGAGGTTGCCACAACCGACATTACAAGTTGCCCCAAACGACTTTAGAGGTTGCAACATGTGAGGTTAGAGGTTGCCACAATATACTTAAGAGGTTGTTACTAACGAACCTTAACGTTATCACTACCGAATTTAGAGATAGATTCAACCGACTTTGGAGATTTCGACAATTGACCTTAGAGGTTGTCACAACCGCCTTTATTGGTTGTTACAACCGACTTTAGTGTTCATCACAACCGAGTTTACGGGTTGTCATAGTTGGGGTTAGAATTTGCCACAATTCAGTTCGTGTTACTAACGAACTTAGAGGTTATCACAACCGAATTTAGAGGTTGTTTCAACCGATTTTGTTGGTTGTCACAACGGAATATAGAGATTGTCTAGTTGTTTAATAACATATAATTGAATAATGAAAATATGACTGCATTTTCGATATTGGGTCAGCTAAAAAACTGCAAAATAAATAAAATAGAGGTTGTGTAGTTGTTTAATAACATGTAATTGAATAATGAAAATATGACTGCATTTTTCGATATTGGGTCAGCTAAAAAGCTGCAAAATAAATAAAAATATAATCCCATTTACCATAGCACGCGATATTGGAAAGTCAGAATTTAAGTTTCAGAGACTGTATTCAGCTGTGACAATCTCAAATCGGTTGCTACAAATGCGATTTGGTTGCAGCAACCAATTTTTTGGCTAACACAGTCTATTTTTTTACCCAATAAAGGTATCCCCAATAGGTACGTGGTTGAAAATAAAACAGATGACAATAAAATAAAACAAGGTACGTGCGAGAAATACGGAATTATGTCTGGAAAGCGACATAGTTAAAATGGCTGCCGCTGTTTCACTGATTGGCGCGCATCGGAGAGTTCAAATTTTTGATGACTCTGGTGCATAGGAGAGGCTGAATTAGACCGGTGTTGACTTTGAGGGCACCGGTCGATTGTAACTTATTTGCATACACCTGCGACTTACGGAAACCCCACAAGAAGAAATCTAGAAATCTAGCACCAGTTCACGTCATGTTTGCATGAGATAGCCGTGTATTCAATTCTTATATTGTGGGATAAGTACTACGGCACATAGTGCCGTGCTGTTGGAACCACATATTTTTCACAGTCTTTTCCCTACAGCAGTTTTGAAAAAATGTGGCCGTCGGTGGTGCAATGGTTAGTGTGCGCGGCTCTTGTACATGAGATCCTGGGTTCGAACACTGCTCTGACCACCTTCAAAAAAAAATTTCTTTCGACGGCGGTCACCTCGCATAGTGACGTCGACACTATCGAGTATATAGCCATGAAAAAGCTTCTCAAAATACCGTTCGGAATCGGTGTAAAACTGTAGGTCCCAATCAATGAGTGAAAACTGGAAAGCGCACAGCTTAGTGATTGTGAGAAGTTCTCCCCGGTCCCTTCATGGGATGTATTGGGAAACCATTTATTTATTTATAGTTTTGAAAAAATTGGTTATCAGCGGTAAGTTGGGCTCTTCGTTGGTGGTGATATCAATGTCAATATCATTTTCGAATAAGTACAGACCGATGAGGCCGCCAGCCCACAATTTAAACCAAGCAGGTCTTTCTGCGGATTCACTGATACTTGATGGACTTCGTGGGGTTTGGTACCGGCCCAAATCCGTCAATTTTGTTTGCTGATGTTTTCCGCTCATCTAAAAATGGACGCAGAGCTTGTTGCTCGATTCTGTTACTTTCCAGAGTGATTTGTGTCTATTGTATGAAAATAAAAAACACAGGTTTCGACAATAAATTCTTTATATATGACACATGGTTTTTTATTTTACACATTTCTCTAGACATAAACTTGAAATGACAACACTACCACGGCCTTTTGTTCAATCCTGCCCATCCTAGAATATGTACACCTACCCAACATACCCAAATACCGTTAAAAGGAGCAGAAATAATGGATTTTTAATTTGTGATTTGTATGGGAGGTACCACGCCCCTTTGTCCAATCCCGCCCATATTTTGACAGTTCATTTTTGACGTCGCCATTAGCTTAGCTCGATTGGATCACGGGAAAAGGGTTAAAAATCAATCCAAAGTTTTTTGGGCATAATATTTATAAAGAATTCAAAAATCACAATAAATTATAAAACATAAATCAACATATCCGCAATGAACTGTTAAAATCTACTCGTCCCTATTGCAAATCCCATTAGTTATGTGAGTGCAAGTGATTGTGCGAATTTCGTATCTCACCAATTCGTTCTATGACAAATTTTCATTAAAATTTCAGATGGAATTGGTAAATACGTCATATACCCATTTGGTTCAAGCTATCTATCAGATAAGAACACAATCTACGTGACGATATCTTCAATATATTTATAGACTGATTCATGGAATATCATAAATTGCAAAATCGCGCAAGAATTATGATGACCAATTGTGGCTAGACCCCGATGGCAAGCTTTTGCAGGAAATCCAACTCCAGCACCGATATGAACCTATCAGCAAATATCATGAAACGGCATCATATGAATCTCGAACTAAATTCCGATATCAATGTAACAAGTCACAGTAAAATAAGGAGAATCTATTGTACACGCGGTTTGGAACAAAATGTATGTTAAAAACACATCAAAATATATTGCTACATTTTTACTGATTATCCTTTTTAGAGCTGACCTGTTGTCGTTAATAGAATGAGCGTCTTTCTTAATTTGAGCAGTACATTTTATGTATACAGTACACATCTGAATGCTTCACATTTACTTGGTAAACAACACTCTTTTACTATTACTCGACAATGTTTACTCTTGCACGTATGAAATCAGACGAACTCGAAATAGGCCGCCATATAGCACTCCCAACACTCTAGTCATAGTAGTCAATAACTCTTGCGCCATCTAGTTTTTTGCTAGATTAACCCACAATAATTCTTAGCGAATTCTTCAACCATTCGTGGTGTGATCATTATCGGTTACTTTCAACCTACAGCCATTATAAATGTGTTAAGATTCAAATCTTGGTTTAACATACAACAAATATCTGTTGAGATTCAAACGATAGCATAGCAGATATCACACTTTCAATTAGCATATAAATGTTTGTTAAGATAAAAAATTTAAAGTATTTTTTCGCCACAATTTTTATAATATTAATATATAAATAAAGTAGCACTTTCCGTCAATGTAATATTTGCTTCGTTGGACAATGTAAAATCTTACATGTTATAAGCGGCGATATATTGTCACAATTAGCACTTAGGTGAATCATATGTTTATGACAATTTTAAAAAAAAAAAATTGACAAATATATGGAGTAATATCGCTGCACACAGTGTTCGCATGTAGCATTCGTACATACTCTTACTTACTAACGTTACTTGCCATTGTAACCCATGAAGAGATAGAGGAGACGGATAGTGGAGGCTTCTCACAATCGTCAGCTGCAATCTTTATATTTTTGGCCCATAATCAAAACTTTCAGTTATTTACTGATACGATATGGATATACGTTGTTAAAACTTTCCCAGACTATTTCCTTGATACAGTCGCCGGAAAAAAGGCGAGAAGGCGATTGACTCGAAAAAATTAAGGTAGTCAGACCTAGGCTGGAATGCTCATTTTCAGTTACAACTATGTCACACCTTAAACGATTTCATCACCTTCAAATCACGCATTAATTAACAAAGTTACAACTAAGTCCAAGCACTCTACATCTTCAATTCATATTGGGTGTAAAACTCTAGGCCATGATCTAGAAATTAGAAAGCACACGATTCTCGGATTGTGTGAAGCTCTCCCTAATTGATCTAATTATAGGATGCAATGTGAGCTTCATAATGTAATACAAAATACACAAAAGTACACAAAGTGTACACGAATGTTGTACATAAAAGCACAAAATGTTTACACAATAGTACAAAACTGGGTAGTCCGAAAAACAGATTTATGACAAAAATATACCGTACTATGATCATTAAAACTCAAACACACTTAGATCAAACCAGCAGCACATGCAGTAATAAACACGCATATAACGGGTCCGCCAAATAACTTTTTTTTTTGAAAATGCTATGAAAAAAAACTACTGAATATTTTCTCAAATTTCTTTTTTTATTTGAAAGTACAATCCTTCCGGTTATTAATGGAAAATAATTTCATTCAAATGGCTGCCTCGGCTGGCCATACAGTAGCCTACACGATCGATCCAATTTTTAGGCATATTATCGATTGTGTGCAGCTGTATTTCACCAATGGCTTCTCGAATATTGTCCTTCAAAGCGTCAATTGTCTCTGGCTTGTCGGCGTAACACTTATCTTTGAGGGCACCCCACAAATAACAGTCCAACGGTGTCAAATCGCAGCTCCGAGGTGGCCAAACGACATCAGCTCTGCGGCTGATAATGCGATCTTCAAAAACAGGGCGCAAAACATCGAGTGTAGCTTCGGCTGTGTGGCACGTAGCGCCGTCCTGTTGAAACCAAATGTTGCCAATATCCTCCTCTTCAATTTTTGTAAACAAAAATTCGTTCAACATGGCCCGATAACGATCGCCATTGACTGTAACGGCCACTCCTTGCTCATTTTCGAAGAAAAATGGCCCAATTATGCCTCTGGACCAAAATCCGCACCAAAGAGTGACTCGTTTTGGGTGCATCGGTTTTTCAATGCATGCGTGCGGGTTTTCTGTGCCCCAAATGCGACAATTTTGCTTGTTTACATACTTATCTTTGAGGGCTTCATGAGCTTTATCTGAAAATATGTTTTTTTTTTGGCAAAATCGGCATCTGCAACATTACCATGATTAACAAAGTAATGTCGCAATATTTCCCAGCGTTGTTCAAGCGTATACACAACCATATTCGTTCAGCGGAAGGATAAATCAAATTATCTGTCAAATCAGACATGAGCTAAGTGTTACCATTCGCGAAATAGGCACTAGTTGAAAAAAAAAACGTTAGATGGCGGACCCTTTAGTATCACTCACTCACATACAGAATCACTCACTGTACAAGACGAACAGCAACGAGTTCATTACCATAACTTTGAAGGAAATGAGAAACATGACCAACCAATCGCAAAATCCCGTACACACACATTCAAATACACATACACACACATAAACACATTTAAAGTATATAAATTATTTACAAACTTATTTACAAAGTGAGTGTTGTGTTTCCCAAACTGTGCCGTTTGTTGAAAATAAGTTTTGGCCGAAATGAACCACCCATTTCAAGTTTGTGCAAAAAGTTCGTGACACTTGCTTGCTGGTGGCCAACACCGTCGTCGTACGGTGCCTACCGACGATTATGTGGCTGCTATGGCAACTCAATTCAAGAATATCGACTCGTCGTCCATCTCGGCAACATGAGGAGAATTTTTTCTCGGAATATTCGCGTACAGTGTTCAAATGACTCAGCAGTTGACAGCAAACGGCCAGCTACGTTATTATGGTTTGGATTTCACAGAAGCTCAAATCGGACATCGGATTTGGCCCAAAAATCATTTTTTCTGATAAGGCGCATTTTAATCTCGGCGGCTATGTCAACAAACAAAGTTGCCACATCTGCTGATATAAAACCCGCACGTCATTGTCGGGAAGCTAATGCATCCACAAAGAGTGACAGGCACCATTGGACCATATTTTGAAAATGCAGCTGAAAACGGCATTTCAATCAACGATTAACACTCCTGAGCCATGGTTACGGACTTTGTATGGACTGGAATGAAAGCATGAACTTGGATAGTGTTTGATTTCAGCAGTATGGCGCACCACGTCACACAACTCATCAAAGAATCAACAGTTTGCGTACTAATTTCGGTGCTGGTGTTATCACCCGTCTTGGTGCTCTCAATTAGCCGGCTCAAAGTTTCGATTTGACCCCTTTAGACTCTTTCTTGTGGGGTGCCGTTACATATCGATGATATGCGAATCATCCAGTGACGATCCACATCATTAAGCATAATACCGTCCCAGTCATTCCTGAGAACGAGAAACCCTCACCAGAGTTTTGGAAAATTGGACTGACAGCTGTAAAAAAAACCTTCTTTGACATATTCCCTCAAACACATTCTGCAGGAACCATTTATATATTTCAAACACACTCGAAATATTCATATATTTGCAAGTCCTAAACTTACTTATATTTAAATGCAAACATTAGATTGTTTACATGCAAATATGCATATTTTTATGTGGAGCAGTATGCGTGTTTCATCCCAAACATCCATGTATTTAAGTCGAAACATTCGTGTGTTTCCTCCTAATCGAACGATTGACGACACAATACATGAAATTCAATCGCAGCATATCAATCAGCAGTTCAGTTGCACACGCCTTCTGGAGTATTTATGAATCGCTGACTGACGCAATAATCCAAAAATCCAGTTATAAACTTGCAATAACATTAACTTAGGCTGAGAAGAATTTATCTTTGTCTCTCTTTTATGGTTTTGCACTCGGCAGATCTAAGCGGCAAAAGAGTAAATAAAAAGTGCACCAAACACAGCTTTATTTGTTACACAAACAACGCTGTATTGGGATCACAAACACATATATTATAACATGCTAATCATTGTGTCTCATACATTTAATATTGAATAGCAACACATTATGTGTTTGGACGCAAGTATACTATATTTGTGACAAGATCTAAACGCACGTTATATTTGCTTCCAAACAAGGGCAAAAGACAGATTTTTCAGGATACGTTAATGAAATCGTGTTTTACATTTCAACCTTTACATTTTAAACTTTTCTCCTACAAAATTCATTAGATAAAATTGTTGCGGAAACAAAAAATAAATTGTTGCAGCAGCGAAATGACAAATTGACAAAGAAATCATGAATGAAATTTTTCGTTGCCCCGACAACCAAATTGTAGGATATAGGAGAGAGCATTGCAGTAACGTAAAAACATTAAAACAAATGTTTCATCCATACGACGAAGCGTTTTTCTTTCAGTGTAGGATATGAACTCATACCGGCGGACGATCGTTTCGAAGTTAATAACTCTTCTCATCGGCTCTTCTTAAATGTGTAGGCCAGTTAGCGTCTGTTGAAGTTCATCCCCTTAAATGAAATTTAATTTTCTCGAATTCTCGATTTTTTTTTGGAATTTCGGGCAAATTCGATGTTTTAATTTTAAATTTCTCTTTTAGTTATTGGCCAGAAGCTTCTATACCGAAGGTTACAGCATTTTTGACATTCCATTTAGTTTTTAAAGTTTGGTATTTTTTTTGTTTTAGATTTTTGTTTTTTTTTTAAGATTTCCTGTTCAAACTCTGCATTGCACGAATATGTCACTAGTACACTGTACATATATATCATCTCTCGAATATATAAAAGATTCGTTAAATGCTATTTACACTTTATTTGTGTCTATATACAAATACACATATACATACATACACATGTAGATGTGTATTTATATAAACAATACATAATTTACAAGTACCGATTAAACAACTGATACAAAATGCCGAGAAAAAGGTGTTAATTTCATTTGCATATTCAACAAATTCATGCACACACACATACAGCTGCACACCCATCAGACACAAATACACATGCAAATATAATAATTGCAATATCTACATATGCAACAGAAGCAGCAACACCACTTGCAGCAGCAACAAGATGACAGAAAAACAAATAAATATATTTTTTTTTTTTTGTGGATGCAACAAATATATTTGTCATCATACAAGTACCCGACAACAACGACGACTTGTTGTGCATACTACTGCATGTGCGAATGTAGTAGGATGCTACATGATGCACCTAGTACATCATAGGAATATGTTGCATGTACACGTATACACTGTTGTATGCAAATAACTTGTACATGTATGCATGACTACATGACAGTTTTATATACATACTTATAATGTACAAGGGGGAAAACAAATTTTAATAGTATGTGTAGTATGTTGAAATGTTGCCACATACATGCAACACTAAAACGCGGAGCCTGAGAATAAATGTCGACTTGGAACAAACAACACGAACTCTATTATTGAGTGCATCAGTCACAACAGACAGTCAAACAGTCATCAGAACAGATGAGCAGCAGATACCACTACATTAAACAGCATATATAGTTCATGAGAGGATGTGAGTGCAACATAAAGGATGTGAGTATATGTGTGTGTCATACTGTATATCTATGTGAGGGTATAAGTTATAACGATGTTGCTGTTGAGGTTGTTGCAGAGATACCAATGCAAATGACAGAAGCAACAAGGACGAGAGAGCTACAAGCGGTCGATGTGGAAGTAAAATAAATTTCAAACTGATAGGGCAATGAAGCGCCAATTTTAATTGAGGAAGGGCTAATTCATATTGAAGAAAGAAAATTGATTTTCAGTAAACTATAATACTACACTATAATAATATTACTTAAAAAAAAATATTGTAATAAACTAATTTAAAAAAAATAAAAAAATGGAAAATTGAGGAAATCCGGAATGACTTTCTGAAAGCAATATTACTTGAAAATATCTATATTGTCCTGCTCATTTCCCTAATAACCGCTAAATATTTTTCTTCTGGTTTTTCAATGTTAGGGTTTTGTCAGTTCACGCGTAATTCGTGACATATGTCAAAGTCAAAAATGTTCAGTTTCCTTGCCATTTCATCACTTGCAAACAAAAAACGCTTGAAAATCCTTGAGTATTATTATCAAAATTCCTGTTCTGCCAAAAAATGTGTTTCGCAAGTTACATAAATTTTCGAATCGACTCACCGAACAGCGTATTCAAGCCATTGTGACCAAATTTCGCACTAGTTTCACTCTATTGGACATCAGTCTACCAACCCTTAGCCGTAGAGTGCATACATAAGAGAATGTGACTGCTGGTGCAACAGCTACAGTGCGCGGCTCTTATGCATGAGTACGTGGGTTCAATCCCTGCTCAGAACACCTTACATTTCTTTCAACGGCGGTCACCTTGCTTAACGACGGCAACAGTATCGAGTATTTAGCCAAGACCAAATTTGTCAACCAAACCGTTCGGAACCTGTGTAAAACTGTAGGTGCCACTCAGTGGGTGTAAAACTAGATCTAGATCTAGATCGCAAACTCTCCCCAATCCCGGATGTAATGGGAAACGGTTACGTTTTGTTTTTATCCGCCTGTGTTAATGAAGATTCCGGTATGTCAATTCGTCGCCGATCGCAGGAATTGGGTTTGTGATATTCGACCCCCTGGAAGATTTTATGTAAGAACTTGGGTCTAAACTCATACAAATTCAACTGGTGCCGGAGCTAAAGCCGGGCGGCCTACCACAACGTCGTCCTTTTCGTGAATTGCCCTTAGAAAAGCTGGAATAAGACCAGTTTTATATCGAAAGGAAAGGCTCAGTGGGTAAGTTACTAAAGAGAATTGAAGAATTTGGTACGAACAGCAACCAGAGGCTGTTCAAGATCTGTGGGTCCGCCAAATAACTTTTTTTTTTTTGAAAATGATATAAAAAAAAAAAACTACTGAATATTTTCTCAAATTTCTTTTTTTATTTCCGGTTAATAATGGAAAATAATTTCATTGAAATGACTGCCTCGGCTGGCCATGCAGTAGCCTACACGATCGGTCCAATTTTTAAGCACATTATCGATTGTGTGCAGCTGTATTTCACCAATGGCTTCAGGAATATTGTCCTTTAAAGCCTCAATTGTCTCTGGCTTGTCGGCGTAACACTTATCTTTAAGGGCACCCCACAAATAATAGTCCAACGGTGTCAAATCGCAGCTCCGAAGTGGCCAAACGACATCAGCTCTGCTGCTGATAATGCGATCTTCAAAAACGGGGCGCAAAACATCGAGTGTAGCTTCGGCTGTATGGCACGTAGCGTCGTCCTATTGAAACCAAATGTTGCCAATATCCTCCTCTTCAATTTTTGTGAGCAAAAATTTGTTCAACATGGCCCGATAACGATCGCCATTGACTGTAACGGCCACTCCTTGCTCATTTTCAAAGAAAAATGGCCCAATTATGCCTCTGGATCAAAATCCGCACCAACAGTGACTCGTTTTGGGTGCATCGGCTTTTCAATGCATGCGTGCATGGTTTTCTGTTCCCCAAATGCGACAATTTTGCTTGTTTACATACCCGCCAAGATCAAAATAAGCCAAGATCAATGCCTGCAAACATGTACGCGCTTCAATATGTTACAAAATGAGCATAATATGTGCTTCCAAACGGATCAATCTTTAGCTTTACTCCTCCAGTTGGCAACACGAAGGTCTGGCAGGCAATATTCCACCTGGTCTTTCGAGATAAGTCTTGGTCGTCCTATTAGTCGATGTTCTTCGAGTACGTTTTCGAATACATTTCGCACTGTTTTATTCTGAGCCATTCTACTGGCATGGTCTAGCCAGCGTAATCGAGCTATTTTGATACTCATAACTACGTCGATGTCAGGGGATGCAGATTATACAGCTCGTGGTCGTCGGTCGTCGATACTCCACGTTTCCAATAATACGACCATCGATTTTTCGGACCATTTTCCTCTCGAAGACTCCCAGTGATGTTGCTTCAGCTTGCGATATGACCCATTATTCTGTGCCATAACGCACCACAGGTTGGTTGAGTGTCTGATATAGTTGGAACTTCGTTTCTCGAGAGAGGGTCTTAGAGTGGGTGGTGCTGTCATAGCTCGAAATAACGCCTGTTAGCAAGCATAATTCTCCGTTTGATTTCCAGGTTCAAGTTATTGCTTCTGTTCACGGCAGATTCTAGGTTAATAAATTCGTCTGCTACCTCGAAATTATAGCTGTTATCAACGTTCTCCCTTTCATACAACCGGGTGGATGTTCTGCTTGTCGATACCATTAATTTCAATTTTCCAATTGGTGAGATACCGGCCTAAACGTTGGAAAAATTGTGCCAAAATTAACAATACTTTAACTTCCAGAATGAACCACGTGAATCGTAGCCGTGGCAACATATGCATGAAAATAGTCTTTAAGAAAAATCAGTGAGTGTTCGAACTCACGGGCGGTGTGTTGACACATTTTTTTATTACACGGTACTTATTCCATTTCGAGGAACACATTAGTAAATGTTGCATTGGAAAATAAAAAAAGAATATATTTTGTGCTGAATGTTTTTTTGCTATTACACTTTCTTTTTTCTTACATCTGCTTTAACATTAGACGTAATATTGTTAAAACAAATAAAGCAATATTTAGCTCACTGAAATAATTGTTTTTGTTTTGTCATAAACAGAGCGACGACAAAAAGTATTGAATAGTATAGAGAACTTATTGCACTCTTTTTCCGCTCTCATGTAGAGAGTCTGAGTAAAAGAGCATGAACGAGTCTTATTCTCTTTATAGGATATTTCAATAAAAATGCACCATTTCCACATTGTTATTACATGAAACAATACAAAAAGCTTAAATGTTTTAAAAGTTATCAATATTTCACATCAAAATTATGAATGGATCAAGTTACGACAAAAAGATAGTAATATGTTTTGTATCATTCGCCAGATGTTTGCCAGTGCTTTTCAGACATACAATTCGTACCATGAGTTCTCTATTTGACGCAATACTGTTTAGCGGCGACGACCTGCTTGTTTGTTCGTTGCCGCTACATCAACACCATCATACTTTTTTCCAGTCAGAGACTATTGTTGTAAGACGACAACATGTGTGATGCTAACGCGGTGTGTTGTTTGCATGTGTTCACTTTGATAGATTGCCCTACCCGTGCTTATAGATGTTAACACATCAAAAATAAATGGCTGGCGTTGATTTTCGATCCAAATAAATATTTCATTCATTTGTATAAGTTTTCTGTATTTTCTTAAATTTTCAAAACACAAAGTGCAAACAAATCACCCATTATATATTTTGGGTTTAAAAATATCAAACTTCCCTTTCAAAATATTATGTTATGTCGAAATTTCAAGGCTTCAATTGTCAACATCAATTTGGGGTTTCTTGAAAGAAAATATTACGAATTTTCTAAGCCAAATTACCTTATGAAATTATTCATTATTTGTATAAAATATAAATACATTGCGCAGATATGGTCCAAAAAATGCCAACACTAATTTCTTTCAGTGAAAAAACACGAACCCATCTATAAGTACATTTGTGGCATGTTCTCTTTGTGCCGACCACTGCTTTCAATAATTAAATATCTTCCCAGTACTGAAGGAACAGAGGATATCTCCTCATAATCAATGGGCTGTTTACAGTTGCATACCGATTCCGGAGGATTTTTTGACAAGCTTCTGAGAATCGTATCCCTTCAGAGAATGTTATGGAAATTCGGTAGTATGTAGGGTATCGAGTATCGTACATAACAAATGTGCACTGTAATAACAACTACAAATCATACAGATATGTTGCCAACAAATAGGAATCATTTGTATCCAAAAACTGCAGAGGGAGTAAACAAGAGTTGTTCATAATTTATGATCAAATATGTTAACATCATTCATTCTTATGTACTATTATCTAGTATGTGGAAAGAGGTGAATGTATGTCTCGACACTTTGGAGCAGAAAAGTCAAAATTTATTCAAACACACTTCTGACTTGCATCAGTCACAATGTTATTGTCTGCCAGCTGATTGCGATTCGGGGAATGCAAGTAAGAGACTTAGACAATGACTATCACAAACGAACTAGAAAAAAAAAACAAATCAAAAATATCAAGGAAGCCTCTAGAGCTTTAGTGACAACATATTTGGTAAAGAAATTGCTGCCAGAGATTCAAGTCATGACTATTAACAAATGTTCTTGGAATTGTGTTGCAATCTTTGTTTATATTATGAACGAGTTGGTTTCGAAGAGTTTTGCACGTTAACATTCGATTTTGTGATTTTAGTTGTTATATTTCCTTTGTGGTAGTAAACGATTTGATTGCAATTCAAATTCATTTTTTTATTTAGTGCGTGCAGAGTTTGAAATTCCAACAAAAAAAAAACTGTCGAATAATTGTTGCGTGTTCATCGATCTTTTTCTTTCCACTTAACACTCTTTCAAATTTGTCTAATTAGTAAGCGCATAAAGATAATTGCCCCAAAATGTTGCAATCAATTTGAAAATAGACAACTTAGTTCGTGTTATTGCACTGCAATTCATCGTAATACAACGGTTGGTTGGACATTTGATTTAAAATGTGTTAGCCATAATTGTAACAAATGAAAAATGTCTTAAAAGAAAACATCAAGAAAATAAATGTATTAGGGAAGAAATGATTATCAAACTACATAACAACATCGTCTACATTTATGTTGAATTATTACTACACTTGTTATGCAACATAATTACTTTACAACCTGTAAATGGTTGGGGGAAGTAAACATCATATACTTTAATTAAAAAAACTGTTTCCTTGCAAAATTCGAATCGATTTCAATAGGGCGAAACTCAAAATCTTTTGATTGAACATTAGAACATTCTAAATTTTGAAATATTTTAAAAATTGAACTTTTTACATTTCTGTAATAACAGATTGGGGGATAAGCGGTCAGGAGGAGGAGGCAATACCAAGAAAATTCATGGCTGTAATTGAGATGAATTTTCCCTACATTCAGCTATAAAAATATTATAATACTGCCAACGTTTGCTCTATGATGACTTTCAGTACCACTTGTATGAAATTCAATTTGTTTTATATATTGGAACATGATGTTGGGGATGTTTGGGACATAAGCCCGGCAAATAAACTGCGATCAATATAAAAATACCAAAACGAGAAAAAGAATTCTATCATTCTACTCCAAAAAACCAAATTTTCAAATAACCGGTACCGGTTTATTCCAAAATTACTTTTTCGCAAACCCGGTCTTGGGTTCTACAGACTGTAGAAATCGCTGAAACCCCTTACCGCTAAACTTCAGATATTGAATTGACCTGAATTGAACTGATTTGAATTGAATTGAATTGAAGTGCATTGAATTGAATGAATTGAATTGAATTGAATTGAATTGAATTGAATTGAATTGAATTGAATTGAATTGAATTGAATTGAATTGAATTGAATTGAATTGAATTGAATTGAATTGAATTGAATTGAATTGAATTGAATTGAATTGAATTGAATTGAATTGAATTGAATTGAATTGAATTGAATTGAATTGAATTGAATTGAATTGAATTGAATTGAATTGAATTGAATTGAATTGAATTGAATTGAATTGAATTGAATTGAATTGAATTGAATTGAATTGAATTGACATGAATTGAATTGAATTTGATTGAATTGAAATTAATTGAATTGAACTGAACTGAACCGAACTGAACTGAAATAAATTGAAATGAATTTCATTGAATTGAAATGAGTTGAATTGAATTGAATGGAATTTAATTGAATTGAGTTGAATTGAATTGAATGGAATTGAATTGAATTGAATTGAGTTGAATTGAACTGAATTGAATTGAATTGAATTGAATTGAATTGAATTGAATTGAATTGAATGGAATTGAATTGAATTGAATTGAATTGAATTGAATTGAATTGAATTGAATTGAATTGAATTGAATTGAATTGAATTGAATTGAATTGAATTGAATTGAATTGAATTGAATTGAATTGAATTGAATTGAATTGAATTGAATTGAATTGAATTGAATTGAATTGAATTGAATTGAATTGAATTGAATTGAATTGAATTGAATTGAATTGAATTGAATTGAATTGAATTGAATTGAATTGAATTGAATTGAATTGAATTGAATTGGATTGAATTGAATTGAATTCAATTGAATTGAATTGAATTGAGTTGAATTGAATTGAATTGAATTGAATTGAATTGAATTGAATTGAATTGAATTGAATTGAATTGAATTGAATTGAACTGAATTGAATTGAATTGAATTGAGTTGAATTGAATTCAATTGAGTTGAATTGAATTGAATTGAATTGAATTGAATTGAATTGAATTGAATTGAATTGAGCTGAATTGAATTGAATTGAATTGAATTGAATTGAATTGAATTGAATTGAATTGAATTGAATTGAATTGAATTGAATTGAATTGAATTGAATTGAATTGAATTGAATTGAATTGAACTGAATTGAATTGAATTGAATGGAATTGAATGGAATTGAACTGACTTGAATTGAATTGAATTGAATTGAATTGAATTGAATTGAATTGAATTGAATTGAATTGAATTGAATTGAATTGAATTGAATTGAATTGAATTGAATTGAATTGAATTGAATTGAATTGAATTGAATTGAATTGAATTGAATTGAATTGAATTGAATTGAATTGAATTGAATTGAATTGAATTGAATTGAATTGAATTGAATTGAATTGAATTGTATCGAATTGAATTGAATTGAACTGATTTGAATTGAATTGAATTGAATTGCATTGAATTGAATTGACTTGAATTGAATTGAATTGAATTGAATTGAATCGAATTGAATTGAATTGAATTGAATTGAATTGAATTGAATTGAATTGAATTGACTTGAATTGAATTGAATTGAATTGAATTGAATTGAATTGAATTGAATTGAATTGAATTGAATTTTTTTTTTTTTTTTTTTTTTTATTTATTTATTATATTGAATAATAAAATATAATTTACATTACAAATGCTTATTCCCCCGCGAAGCCCTACGCTTGTATGCAGGGATATACAAATATGCAGAAGTATATATAAAAATATAAAAAAAAAATTATAATTCAAATTTACAGATCTTATAAAAACTTCTACATCTGTTAGTTACGATGTTCATTCATTGCGAATTTATTAAATAATTTTTAATTGTTGTTTTACGCTTAAATTTATTTTGTATTTTTAAAACATTTAGAATATTTATAGGCATTGCATTTAATATAGTTGGTAATTGTACATCCAAGGTGCTTCTCCCATGTTTGTTTTTAAATTTTGGTGTTTTAAATCTTCCTTCATCTTTTTGAGTTCTTCCTTCATCTTCCTTCCTTCATCTTTGAGAGTTTGTTTTTGTGTAGGCAGTCTGTGTTGTGGAATTTTATGTTTATGATACTCCTTGGAATATGTGGTAATCTGATATGCATTAATTTTGTTTTATTGGCATTAATTACCAAGCCGTTGTCGTGACACCACCTTGTGATCACATTAAGTTCCAATTGCATTGAGTGAATTGAATTGAATTGAATTGAATTGAATTGAATTGAATTGAATTGAATTGAATTGAATTAAATTGAACTGAATTGAATTGAATTGAATTGAATTGAATTGAATTGAATTGAATTGAATTGTATTGAATTGAATTGAATTGAATTGAATTGAATTGAATTGAATTGAATTGAATTGAATTGAATTGAATTGAATTGAATTGAATTGAATTGAATTGAATTGAATTGAATTGAATTGAATTGAATTGAATTGAATTGAATTGAATTGAATTGAATTGAATTGAATTGAATTGAATTGAATTGAATTGAATTGAATTGAATTGAATTGAATTGAATTGAATTGAATTGAATTGAATTGAATTGAATTGAATTGAATTGAATTGAATTGAATTGAATTGAATTGAATTGAATTGAATTGAATTGAATTGAATTGAATTGAATTGAATTGAATTGAATTGAATTGAATTGAATTGAATTGAATTGAATTGAATTGAATTGAATTGAATTGAATTGAATTGAATTGAATTGAATTGAATTGAATTGAATTGAATTGAATTGAATTGAATTGAATTGAATTGAATTGAATTGAATTGAATTGAATTGAATTGAATTGAATTGAATTGAATTGAATTGAATTGAATTGAATTGAATTGAATTGAATTGAATTGAATTGAATTGAATTGAATTGAATTGAATTGAATTGAATTGAATTGAATTGAATTGAATTGAATTGAATTGAATTGAATTGAATTGAATTGAATTGAATTGAATTGAATTGAATTGAATTGAATTGAATTGAATTGAATTGAATTGAATTGAATTGAATTGAATTGAATTGAATTGAATTGAATTGAATTGAATTGAATTGAATTGAATTGAATTGAATTGAATTGAATTGAATTGAATTGAATTGAATTGAATTGAATTGAATTGAATTGAATTGAATTGAATTGAATTGAATTGAATTGAATTGAATTAAATTAAATTGAATTGAATTGAATTGAATTGAATTGAATTGAATTGAATTGAATTGAATTGAATTGAATTGAATTGAATTGAATTGAATTGAATTGAATTGAATTGAATTGAATTGAATTGAATTGAATTAAATTGAATTGAATTGAATTGAATTGAATTGAATTGAATTGAATTGAATTGAATTGAATTGTATTGAATTGAATTGAATTGAATTGAATTGAATTGAATTGAATTGAATTGAATTGAATTGAATTGAATTGAATTGAATTGAATTGAATTGAATTGAATTGAATTGAATTGAACTGAATTGAATTGAATTGAATTGAATTGAATTGAATTGAATTGAATTGAATTGAAGTGAATTGAATTGAATTGAATTGAATTGAATTGAATTGAATTGAATTGAATTGAATTGAATTGAATTGAATTGAATTGAATTGAATTGAATTGAATTGAATTGAATTGAATTGAATTGAATTGAATTGAATTGAATTGAATTGAATTGAATTGAATTGAATTAAATTGAATTAAATTGAATTGAAATTAATTGAATTGAACTGAACTTAACCGAACTGATCTGAAATGAATTGAATTTAGTTGAATTTAATTGAATTGAAATGAGTTGAATTGAATTGAATGGAATTTAATTGAATTGAGTTGAATTGAATTGAACTGAATTGAACACGAAATTCAAATCGGATCCTACCACCTCTTGTAGATTATAAGGCTGTCTTCGATAGTCCGACGCGGGGAAAAATTTACCAATTTATGTCGGAGAGTGGTATTTGAGGTAATCTGGCTTTGTGGAATGACACTATCCTCCACGAAATACGCAGTATTGTTTGGTAAAGATTTCACCGAACCATTTAGTAAGAGGCGAGGGCTCATGTAGGGCGACACTCTATCATGCAATCTGTTCCACATACTGATTGAGATCGTGAGAAAAGCTGCAGTCAAGACTATTAAAACGATCAGCAGCAAAAGGCACGTGCTGCTCACGTATGCTGATGATTTAGACATCATTGGACGAAATTTGGGAGAGGTAACTGCAGTATTTTCAAGTATTGAGAGGGTATCAGCACAGTGGGTTTGGCAGTTAATGAGGACAAGACAAAATTAATTAATTAATTAACGTTGAAGTGGAGGAATTCATTTATCTGAGATCTGCTGTGAACAGAAGCAATAACGTCAGCCTTGAAATCAAACGGAGAATTGTGCCTGCAAACATTTGTTATTTCGGGAAGCAAGCGCTTCAGAGATAAGATGCTGCCTCGAGAAACAATGATTCAACTCTGTCAGACTCTTCTACAATCTGTCTGGCTTAATTACACAGAACTCTGAATCATATCGCATGCTGATGAAAAATCCCTGGGAGTCTTCGAGAGAAAAATGCTTCGAAAAATCGATTGGACTTTGATAGAAAACGGCGAGTATAGACGACGGAGGAACCACGAGTTTTTTAATCTATATTCCGACATAGACATATATGTGGGTATCAAAATAACGCGTTTATCCTGGCTAGGCAATTCAGTAGAATAAATCAGAATGAACCAGTGCGAAAGGTATTCGAAGACATACTCGAAGAACATCGGAAAATAGCTTGACCAATACATCGCCAGAAAGACCAGGTTGTATGCGAGGGCTTGATGTCACCAACTGGAAGAGAAAGGGTGAATCTCGTGCCGGTTGGAGAAACATGTTATCCTCATTTTGTAAGGTCTTTAATACCTCTGACTTGTGTCAGGCTACCTAAGGAAGTGTCATACCCTAAAACGTGCTTAAATCTCAAAACTTCATCACTGTATTTAACTTCTACAATCTCCTCTAAATTTTAAAGTAACAGTCGAATAATATTCCCATCTGGAGCACGTGTATAATATCTTTTAAATATTTATTCAAATTCATTGTACGCTCATTTAAATTTGATAATAGTATTCAAATTCGAAAGAGATTCAAGTATTAAGTTTGAGATTTAAAGTTTAAGATTTTAAATTTAAATATATTTTTGATATTTCAAAAATAACTGAGTCAATATTTTATTTAATTCTTATTCAAATTATAAAATCATTTTACAAAATTCTTTCAAATCGTATTTACATTTTTCTCAAGCTATTACAATCATATTTGAAAACAGAAGTCATATTGCTAAATTCGAAAGTTTCATTAAAATTTAAAAATTAAACCTTTTATTATTTAATTGTTAAATTGAGTAAAAACTAATTGGGTATAAATCGGTCAACTGACGTGAAATAACCGGTCTTATTTCGTTCTAAATTTATGACTTTTAAAACTGGTTCATGGTTAATATAAAATATACGGATTTAATATAAAATTTTTCAGTTTAGTTTTCAGAAAGTCTACATGAAATGAAAAACACTTTTTATGCAATTGATTTCGAGTTTTGACTTCCAACAGATTTCCTTTAATTTCACGTTTTCCTTGATATTGTTGCAATTAAGCTGCCTAGTTAAGTTTTTTAAATTATATTTTGTCAACTTTTTTCATTTATTTTTAAAGTGACATATTAATCATTTGAAAAGCAAATCCACCAAACTCACCAACTTTCTCTCTACCCACCAAATTTCCGGCTTATACTCATCATCAACAAAAAAGGAATGACTACAATACTAACAATGACATCACTTTTGCCTCCAACGACAACAACCAGAGCAGCAAACACAACAACAACAACAATATTATGTGGAAATAACAATAACTTTTCGTTTTTCCCTTCATTATCAATTAAAGTCATTTAAAATTGTTTCCAAAAATTTCCACTTTTCATCAACAATCCGTCAACGGAAAGTTTCCTTATTGCCTGCCTCTAAGTCCTTTGGCAGCACAGCTTCTGACTTCTGGTGTCATTCATTCATTACAGTCAGGATTTTTAGTATTTAAATGAAATAAAGGCGTTTGTACGTTCGTACCTTCATTCGTTCGTTGGTTCGTTCACTCTGCTCTGTCAACTCTTTCTCTCATAAATACTTTTTCCAAGTTAATGCAACAATTTCCATTGCTGTTGTTCGCCGCTTACAGCGAGTTGCAAGTTATTTTGTACTGAATGTAGGTTGTGTTTTTTTTTTTGGTGCCAAATTTCATTTGGTTCAGTTTTCGGGCTTCTTGCTGGAAAATGCTGGAGGTTTTTGTTGTTTTTTTTATTACTGCCGTTAGTATTCACTCAGTTACTAGTCTATTTTAAGAAAAGTTTTTGATAAATTTACTTAGTTTCAACTCTTAACTCTCGACTCAATTCAATTCAACTCGACTCTTTGTAGTTTTGTTAAGGTGAGTAGGTGAAGAGTCGGGTAAACACTGGTTAGATGGGGTGAATGGAAATGCAAATACAATTTAAAGAATTTAAAACACTTTACAATTTAGGCTTCAATTTAAAGGCAAGTTAATAAAGGAGAATACATCCATACGAGTGGAATTTTGAATACCTATTGAAATTTTGTTTAAAGCCTCCCAGGGGATATACGTAACTTGTCTTCGAAGCGTCATTAAAACCAACCACAGCAAACTTTTTAATTTCTACTTGTGTTACTATTTATTTTACTTTACAATACTTTATCTAATTCAAATGCAAAACCATTACCATTGTTCACAATGGCAATTAAAAAATTTTCAATTTCCATTTGCTCAGTCAATGCAAATGCATGTTGTGGAATCGGATGTCAATTGTAATGAGATATGGCAATGCTTTTAGTTTGAGTTGGTTTGACTGCTGACAATGCTGTGTTTAAAGTATTTTATATGTAGAGGTTTGTGGCTTCGATATTGTATATGTAGAGATTTGTGGCTTGAACCTGCAAATTCATAAACCTGTACCGTATAAAATGTTTGAAACCCAAAACTGCCAGATATGAAGAAAATGCTTTGAAAATAAGTACAATTGCCAATGGTAATTAAATTTTTATGAATTCGCATTTGTAGAGGTAATTCAGATTAAACTACAGATTATAACTTTTATATAATCCATTTGCCCATGTATGTCAATACCAGAGGCAAACAAAAAATACATATAATTCGGCTGATTCATTTAGAGGTACTTCTTCCACTCGGGACTTTATGGCAAATCACACTTTCAAATTTTCATGATATTTTTGTTCACTAGATTCCATAAATTTCGTCATGAAACGACTTAGTCTGTCGCAGTGTCTACAAATTGCTCATCTCTATTATGAAAATCAGGGTTTACTGAGGTATGTGTTCCGTACGCTTCGAACCACATATGGTACACATAATTGCCAACCCAAACCCAATGTAAGAATTATTAAAGATTACTACACACAACACCGCTTAAATTTTGTTGTGTACTTTCAGGCGCATACAATTTAACACTGCCAATTTTTGGAACTAAATGTAGATGTCGCTCTAGAAATTCATTCTCCAATTCATTACCAGACGCGCGGCTGTTAATCAAAACAGTTGAGTTCGAAACCCGGGTGGGGGAAAAATTGCTAAAGAAAAACTAATAACTATTACAAATTACTACAAACAACACAACTAGATGTCGCCCTAGCAATCATTTTGTCGTATTTAGACTTTTAAGCCGCCGTCATGTTTAGAGATTTTCACGGCGCCGCCGCCTTATTACGTACAAATCGGCGCAGTGGCGGCGTATAATCGATCAACTAATGGCAATGAATAGAATATTTCCTAATTACAGTCAGCTGAATTTCCCAAGAATTATTTTATGGAGTCAGGCCAGGCGAAATTCCACAACACCAACTGCCTCTACAACACCTCTGCACCATAGATGAAGTAAACTAATAGCTGAAATACAAGTGTTGGGAACGTTTTAGTGTAATGAAAAATTTTCTAGATGTCGCTGCAAGCAATAACACAAAAAATATCAAAAAAATATGTTCCCAAAAAAGCAAACAAATATGAGTTTAAAATTTAATAATTTCATATCAAAAGAAGAAATCGTTTTCAATGAATATATCATTTAAAAATAGGAGTAGAACACATAACCTTAGGTGGAATATCTGATGGCCCTCAAATTGCAAAGCCATTTCGCCACCATATATGTCCCCATGAGTTGGGTATTCCTCCGGTTCAGCAACCATTCCTGGTTGCGAGTCTGCAGACACTCTAACGGATTTGGCATCTGCTACCACAAAAGTTGCTACAGTTTATGGGCGGTGGCAGGTTTTAGATTATAAATCGTCCGGCATGTTCAGACTTTGGGTGGGCTTATGGACTTTCTCCTCGCCGATTATCTCGATTATCTCCGTCGCTTTGGACAGTTTTGTGTATTATAAAAAATTTGATTATATTAAATTATTTAATGTTTGTCACATTTTCCTTTGACTAAAATATTTTTAAAAAATTTCCGCGCCAACACCACCGTCCGATTATTGGCCAAAATTATCGACACAATTATTACACGCTCTTGCGGAGTATCGAGCTCAATTGCTTGTGTGTTTATATACAGTAGCTGTCTGGTTCACAAATGTCAAATATAATTGACGTAGGACGCCATCAGTAAAAATTATACCATCTTCCGATACGGTGATTAACTTTGCGCCACCTTGTACTTTTACATGGCTAAGTACTCGATAGTGTCGCCATCACTAAACAAGGTGACTGTCAACGGAAGAAATGTAAGGTGGCCAGGGCAGGGTTCGAATCCACGTTCTTATGTATAAGAGCCGCGCACACTAACCATTGCACCACCGGCTGCCAGTTATTTTTTTAGTTGTACTTATAAACCTCATCCCGTCAATTTTCTCCTATTTTACCACCTCTCTGATTCTGTCACTGTAGTGCAAATCCACCCAAATAGAGTGCCATTACAATAGGGCTTCTTTAGAGTAGAGTTTTTAATTTTCATTTAAAAGTTTTTTGTGTTTCAAAACAACAATGTGAGAGAGGGGGGTAGGGAAATTAAAACATAAGCTTTGCATTTTCATTTTCATCAAAATGGGAAAATGGGAAAATGGGACCATACACACAGGGCCACAGATACCATCCCGGCACCAGCCACCAGGCACTATGGGAATTTAAGGCACAGACGACTTCCGAGGATGCCTGCCTGAGTCAGGGGTTTTGTCGGTGCAGCATGTCTGTCTGTCAACGAGTTAGTTTTGTAAAAAGTGTAAAAATTAAAACCTATTTAGTGTTTTCTTGTTGCCTCCCTCCAAAATTTCTTACAGAGTTTGCACTTTAGCATTGTTTTGGGATGGATTGAGAAAGCGAAATATTTCTGTTGGCAATAATTTAAGTTTCTACAGAAAATGTTTTTTCCCACACTCTCTCTCTCTCTCTCCGTTTACTGCAAATGGAAAAGTTGGCATGAAATTCAATTTAAATTTTCAATTTTCCCATATACAAATCAAAATGGCAATACAAGACATTAGGTTGGCATATGTTAACATACACACATATAAATGTACCTACACATTCATACATGGAGAGTATAAATAAGAATTCGTTCATGTACACAATAAGTATTTGCAATGTTTTGTGTGTAAAGGATAATGACGTTTACTGGCGCCGCACAGGGGAAACGGATTTGTGCCTCCATTCATGACCCATTTCTGGGTGTACAGTAGAGTTCTCAAAATACTGACATTTTCGAATAGCCGGTTTTCGGTTTATACGAAAAATCACTTTTACGGAGAATCGGCTTTAGGTTTCATGCAATAAAAAAAATTGGTGAAACTGGTTACTTTTCGATTTTACTTCCGGCTTCATATTCAAATTGACTTGAATTGAATTGAATTGAATTGAATTGCATTGAATTGAATTGAATTGAATTGAGTTGAATTGAATTGAATTGAATTGATTTGAATTGAATTGAATTTAACTGAACTGAATTGAATTAAATTGAATTTAATTGAACTGAATTGAATTGAACTGAATTGAATTGAATTGAATTGAATTGAATTGAATTGAATTGCATTGAATTGAATTGAATTGAATTGAATTGAATTGAATTGAATTGAATTGAATTGAATTGAATTGAATTGGATTGAATTGAATTGAATTGAATTGAATTGAATTGAATTGAATTGAATTGAATTGAATTGAATTGAATTGAATTGAATTGAATTGAATTGAATTGAATTGAATTGAATTGAATTGAATTGAATTGAATTGAATTGAATTGAATTGAATTGAATTGAATTGAATTGAATTGAATTGAATTGAATTGAATTGAATTG
The DNA here is from genome assembly GCA_963931995.1 of Phaonia tiefii. Taxonomy (NCBI): domain Eukaryota; kingdom Metazoa; phylum Arthropoda; class Insecta; order Diptera; family Muscidae; genus Phaonia; species Phaonia tiefii. Next base: position 34,571,547 of record OZ008371.1, on the reverse strand, counting down.
AATTGAATTGAATTGAATTGAGTTGAATTGAATTGAATTGAATTGAATTGAATTGAATTGAATTGAATTGAATTGAATTGAATTGAATTGAATTGAATTGAATTGAATTGAATTGAATTGAATTGAATTGAATTGAATTGAATTGAATTGAATTGAATTGAATTGAATTGAATTGAATTGAATTGAATTGAATTGAATTGAATTGAATTGAATTGAATTGAATTGAATTGAATTGAAATGAACAGAATTTAATTTAATTTTTAGAGTTGAATTGAACTAAATAGTATTGAATTGAATTGAACTGAACTGAACTGAACTGAATTGAACTGAATTGAATTGAATTGAATTGAATTGAATTGAATTGAATTGAATTGAATTGAATTGAATTGAATTGAATTGAATTAAATTGAATTGAATTGAATTGAATTGAATTGAATTGAATTGAATTGAATTGAATTGAATTGAATTGAATTGAATTGAATTGAATTGAATTGAATTGAATTGAATTGAATTGAATTGAATTGAATTGAATTGAATTGAATTAAATTGAATTGAATTGAATTGAATTGAATTGAATTGAATTGAATTGAATTGAATTGAATTGAATTGAATTGAATTGAAATGAACAGAATTTAATTTAATTTTTAGAATTGAATTGAACTAAATAGTATTGAATTGAATTGAATTGAACTGAACTGAACTGAACTGAATTGAATTGAATTGAACTGAATTGAATTGAATTGAATTGAATTGAATTGAATTGAATTGAATTGAATTGAATTGAATTGAATTGAATTGAATTGAATTGAATTAACCGAATATCATTCAACGGTAGCGATTCACATTCACAGTAATGTGCCGGTCTTGATCATCATGGAAGAAGTACGGACCAATGACGCCGCCGGCCCATAAACCGCATCAAACCGTAATTTTTTCGGGATGCAAGGATAACTCATGGATTACGTTTGGATTGCTGTCTGACCAATAACGCCTATTTTGCTTATTGACGAAGCCATTCAGCCAGAAATGGGCCTCATCGCTGAAGGTGACTAGCGCTCTTAAAGTTGAGGCAACTGACTCCAAATTTCGGTAGTAAATTTTAATAATTTCGACTCGTTGTTGGCTCGTATATCTTGCCATAATGAAATGGCAAACCTTACTGAAGAGAAATGTCAAAAGAGCGGGAAAAAATATGTCGTCGTTTGCTGTCCCTATCGAGTTACTTCTGTAGCGTCTGTGTTGAAAACCCCTTTAGTTTGTCGCAAGTATAGTATACTTGTGTTCAAACACACTGTGTTTGCCATTCAATGTTATCTGTAGGGGGCACAATGATTAATAGGTGTGTTTTTGTGACTCAAATGTGGCTTTGTTTGTTGCAAATTGCTGAAAAGAAAAACGTGATAGACAACAAAGAAACAAATAGAAGCAGATCTTCATATCATGACACCAGTCCTTGCAATTATATACATGTTTCCAGCAATGTGTTGCTGGGCCTTTTTTCAGCGTTTACGATCCAGACCATATCTTGGCTACTCTTGCCTAGAAATCCTAAATTTTTTGCCTCCAGTTCATCTATTATTCACATGCCTGTGAGCAGCTTCAGGTTTAACCATGAGCATGCATACAGAAAGGACCCATATGCTCCATATTCAGTGAAACAGGTAATGCAGTCAATAATCTTGCCAGGTCATCCACTGTAAAAGTTCCCTGAAATGTTCCATGGCCGCGGTACCCACATAAGATGAACATTGAACTGCTTGGCCATCGTATTTAGAGATGAGCACCTATTATGGGCAGCTATTGAAACCAGGAATACAGATTGCAGAGATTTTATAGTCATATTAGTTTGCTGATACCCTTGGCGGTGATAATGATATCCTAGCCAAAGCGCAACTCTACGATTGCCATGACTTCTGCCTGAAAGATGCTACAGCGGTCTGGTAGCCTTTGTGCAAGGTTCTGCTCGTTAGAATATACTCCAAACTCTATTTTGGCATCAGTATAGAATCACTAGTATATAAATTGCTTGTATAATCTGCTGTAGATTAGTCCATCCTATCCAATATATGAGTGGAGATATTTCTATTAAAGTTAGACGTAGGTTGCATGTAATCGACTTCTACTGTAGATTGGCTCAGGTCCCTTAAAATCGTGCCATGAGCATGTGGACTGGTGGTCCATTCCGAGGAATGTCGCAGCCATTTACGGTCTAGTGACAACAGGTGATACACAACAGCCGTGATACACACCATTGGCATTCCCTATTCCCTGAAATTTTTTCAACAGACGTAATTAAGTAGATTTACTAGAACCACAATATCGGACGTACAACAGTTGTGTACATTCAGTAAACTATTTTCGGTACTGAGGCCCACAGCCCATCGCTTGTCTATGCCCCCAAATAATCTTTAACAATATGATGTTGAGGAGATCGCACAAAAAGATACCGATGATAAGCGAATAGATTCTTATTTCGTGCTTATGTTATAAAGAACCAGTCATTCTAGTTTGTGTCCTGAAATAATATTCATCCATATGATGTTGACGAGATCGCAAGAAAAGTTAAAAGTAATAATGAAATCAAATAGTTAAGCAAGGCCCGTATTTCACCTTACTGTTATAAACAAACCAGTCGTCCTTGATTATACCTTCAAATCAATTTTCATTCATACGATGTTGAGGAGATCGCACAAAAACGAACAAATGGTAAGTGAATCAAATATTTAGACACGGTCTATATCCATTCTACTGTTATAACGAATAGGCCCCAACGTCCTTTTACATGGGAGTAGGACCACAGTGGCTCTACTAATCCTATCCATAGTATTGGACTTGAAACTAAGTTTTCTGTCGAGTATCACATCAAGATATCTTGCACTATCCTTTAGGTAAATTTCTTTGCCACATAGAGGCAGTGGTTATATATTCGGAGACTTCTAGTTCCTGGTAAAGAGTACAAGCTCTAACAGGTAGGAAAAGTATATTATCTAAGTTGTGGAAGGCACGTTATACTCGTATGAATAGGTTGAACCTTATGATGGTTTTATGCTTGAGCCTTTGATAAACTTTCGAATCCAGATGTCGATGAACTTCGTAAATTTATTAGCTATGGGAAAACGTAACTTAGTACACATTTTCAATAACTTACAATTATATTCCGCATTTGCAACATTTTTATCACCACAAGGAAGTCCGTTCTATAACTCCCAACCCTTATCTTTGATTTATCTGTCTGATGTTTCGTTTTAGTGCTTCTGTTTGCTATTTCCTCCCCTTTTTTCGAATTTCATTGTAAATGACCTTTCAACTCTCAATTATTTTCGCCTTATATTTGCTAATGTATTTAATGACCTTTTGCGGACTTGGCCCCAGGATTGCCCGCTGCTGTTGCAGTAACACAAAAACTATAATTTTGATTTCTCGTCACATATCTACTACTGAAAAACGCTCATGTTCCAAACAGGAAATGAACAAAACAGACATATTTAACATTTTTGTATTGTCCTGTTTTGTTTTTTCTTTTTTTTTTTGCTTTGCCGCATTCTTGTAATGTTTGTTATTTTGTTCTACTTCCCGTCCTCCTTCGCCGCCATCACTCCGCAATGTGGGGATACATGGCAACATTTCCTTATTTATTTTAACAAGTTTTCTTTTGTTGCTGTTGTCAGTTCAGTTATAGTTCAGCTGCTTGGCAAATGAAATAAAACATTTTACTATGTACTATTATTACAAGCATAAACATATGTATATATACTTATACATATATACGTATGTATATGAACATTCATAGTGCTTTACTATATAATTTTTATAGTCCTGATGCCATTTGTTAAGACACGCAACGCCATTTCGGCGACGAATGTCATGAAATACTACAATTCATACAAATACTAACACAAACAAAAACACTCGCTCAAACACAGCGCCAGAGTAACAACATTTCGCTCACACATACGCACTGTGAGAATCTACTACTACACATTCATACAACTCTACAAGGATATGTGTGTGTTTTGGTATGTGTTAGGACTCTTTTTTTCCTACTGGTAGATTTGTATCGAAAGAAATACAAACTTAAACGTAACTGAAAGAAAACTGGCACAATACATTGGTAAACCTGCCATGCAGCGCGGATGGTCGGCGGAGAAGTGAGAATGTTTTTCACGATCCTTGCAATTTCATATGGAACGAGTACAGGATAATACAAAGGCAACAACACCAGGCGGCAAATAGCGAAATGAAATGTTAACGGAATAAAAATGTTTAAATATTAAACAGAGGTGTAGCTGACGCCCGGTGGTGCAATGGATAACTGGGGCACCACTGTTGCGTGATAAGGCGGGTTCAGTTCCCCGTCACTCACGTCTTTACTGAAGAAATATTTAGAAATATTTATGGAAAATTCTTCATTACCGAATCATGATTAAAGGTATGAAGTTTGATGTAGATTCCATATTGTGAGAACCTGTCATTAAAAGTTTACGAATTTACGAAACACATTTGTATGATGTGCCGTAGGATCTAGGAATCAGTTTCATATTCAATTTCTTTGGCAGAAAATGTGTGAAAAAATTCGTAATATCTATGAATCACTTCACAATGTTATGTTAACAAGAAGAAATTGTATGCAGCATTTTGGCGACGGTCAGCTCTCTTAGGAACCGTTCAACTCATAACCCTCCGAAGTCGGTATAAAACTGTAGTTCGTGGCTAGTCAGTCAACAATTGTGAAGCTCATTAATTTTGAGAACTTTTCCTGTATCCCTTGCGGGGATGTGAGGGGAAACTAATTTTAGGTTAAGTGTAACCGAACGGAGTTTAATATTGACCTATAAATCATATCCGAGTTAATATCTTTCTCTTCCCCTTTCTAAACCCAAAAGGACATAGAGATCGCGCAAAGACTATGTCATAGATTAGTCAATTTGTGAGACAATCATCAATTTGTAATCATTTAGTCAGACAGGTTTAGTCATTACCAAATTGGACTTGTTCGAATCATTTTCAAAGGTGAATAGATGTTTGAATGAATTACTTTAGACTTTTTTATGCAGAAGATATTGAGGAGATTGCAGGGAATGTGGCAAAATCTACGCGACTCATATAGTTAGACAGGTTTCTTTTTATATTTTGCTGTTATTATGATACACGTTGTTATTGTTGAATCCATAATTTTTTTTATAAAGAAACATGTTGTTCTCTCTTTGCTCTCAAATAATGTGTATCCAGAAGATGTTGAGGAGATCGCACAATAAGGTACAGACGCAAAGTGAATAAAGAATTTTTAGACATCTTCCTTAATACGTGATGCTGTTATAAAAAACCAGTCCTTCTTGTTTGTGCCCTGGAATAATGTTCATCTATATGATGTTGAGGTGATAATGTTCAGCTATATGAAGTTGAGGAGATCGCATGAAAAGCTACATGTGCTTAACGATTGAATTAGTTATGCAAGATCCTTAACCCATGATACTGTTATAAGAAACCAGTCGTTCCTGATTATTCCTTGAAATCAGTTTCCACCCATAAGATGTTGAGGAGATCGCACAATAAGGTACAGACGCTAAGTGAATAAAGAGTTTTTAGGCAAGATTCTTATTACGTGCTTCTGTTCTAAAGAACAAGTAGATTCTGCCAGTGCGTTGGAATAATGTTCATCCATATGATGTTGGGGAGATCGCACGAAAAGCTAAAAGTGCTAACAGAATCAAATAGTTAGGCTAGGTCCTTATCACATGTTTCGGTTATAAATGAACCAGTCGATCTTGTTTATTTCGTCACCTTATTTTTACCCATACTATGTTGAGGAGATCGCACAAAAAGGAACAAATTCTAAGCGAATCAAATAGCTAGGCAAGGTCTTATCACATGATACTGTAGTATTGAAACCAGCCATTCTTGTTTATTTCTTCAACGCATTTTTACCAATACGATATTAAGGATACCGCTCGAAAAGGTATAAATGCTAAGCGAATTAAATAGGCAGAAACGGCGCTTAACACTGGATACTATTCTACAGAATTTAGTTTTTCTCGCTTATTCCTATAAAAGAGTTTAATCATTAAGATATTGAGGATACCGCAGAAAGCCAAAAAAAACAACAAATCAAGAAACTAGTTGTACCAGCCTTTCTTTTTTATTGCTTCAAATCAGATACCACCCATAAGATGTTGAGGAGATCGCGCCAAAGGGAACAAATGCTAAGCGAAACAAGTGGTTAGAAACGGTCCTTACTACTGGATCCTGTTTTACAGATTTCAGTTATTCTTGTTTATTCCTAGAAATCATTTTTATCTATAAGATGTGGAGAGATTGCCAAAACCCTACACATGCAAAGCGAATCAAATAGGTAATTTGCTATGTTGCTGTTATCAAGAAACCGGTAGTTTTTTGTTATTCCTTCAAATTACTTTTACTGATAAGATGTTGATGAGATCGCAAGAAAGACAATATAATATATTAAAATAGTTAGGCAAGGCCCCAATCACAAGTTGCTGTTATAAAGAAACCAGCCTTTCTTTTTAATTGCTTCAAATCAGATACCACCCATAAGATGTTGATGAGATCGCGCCAAAAGGAACAAATGCTAAGCGAATCAAGTAGCTAGAAACGGTCCTTATGACTTGATATTGTTTTAGAGAATTCAGTTATTCTTGTTAATTCCTATAAAATATGTTCATCTTTAAGATGTTGAGGAGATCGCACAATAACAAAAATAAAAAACACAAAAAAAATAGTTTTGTCCATTTTTTACCATACCAATAAACTAGTTGTTATTGGTTATTACTTTAAAATGCTTTTGCTGATAAGATGTCGAAGAGATCGCACAAAACGATACATACGCTAAGTGAATCAAATATGTAGGCAAGTCACTTGTCACATGTTACTGTTATAGAGAAACACGAAATTCTTGCTTTAGCCTTCAAATCATTTTAGCTCTTAATAAATTAAGGAGATCGCACGAAAGGGTACAAATGCTAAACGAATCACATGACTAGTAAAGGTCTTTATCACATGATACTGTTTTAAAGAAGCCAGCTGTTCTTGATTATTTTTGCAAATCAATTTCACACATATGATGTTGAGGAGATGACTTCACTATAATTTTTGGCATAAACTTCAGTGTAATACAACCCATAGATGTAACCTTAAATTATTTCAAGCCTTCAAGTATATTTACAATATAGGGTGAAAAACAGTTCTTCGCTCCATCTTCGTTACCCATATATCGTCTTCGTGTCCAGCTGTATTGATTCTCATTATCGCTAGGATAAGTTGAGAGTGTAATTTGAGCAATGATCGCTTGTGGTTTTTGTTGGACGGAAAGTCAAAATTGTCTGCCTCTACACGCTGAAAAAACTGGCCCAGCAACATAGTGTAGGGAACATGTGTATGTTTGCAAGTATTGTTTTCATGAATTGAAAATCAGCTGTTTTGGTGTCCGTAATTTTTTTTCAATAGATTTCAACAAACCTAGCCACATTTTTATCATAAAAACTGATACTATAACCCATTAATCATTGTGCCTCAAACATGTGATATTGAATAGCAAACACAATGTGTTTGAACACAAGTATACTATGTTTGCGACAATCTCCTAAATAACGCTATATTTGCATCCAACAATCAAAAAAGACAGATTTTTCAATTTGTAGGATTAAAAGTTACTTTTAATAAGATAATTATAATTTACGTAACACCTGACTGGATAAATATAAAAAATATTTTCCCATCGCATGGAGGGATAGGCGAGAGCTTCTCACAATCACTGAGCCCTGACTGGATAGTCATATTTAAAGCAGCAATGAAAAGCAAAGCTAAATTACTAGATTTAATACTATGGAACAAGGACCTAGAGTTCTTTGAATGGGGGACACTTGTAATTTAATCAATCGTGTATCCTTTAATGTCCTGTAAATGGGGTCACAATTTTTCTACTTCTTGTTCAATTCACACTGTTGAAGATGCACAATGCTGAGAATGGCGACATAGTAAATTCAATGTGTTGGTAATTTTTAAGTGCACACTATCCCAGCATTATCTAAAACTCAACCGCTACGTGATGAGGGCGGCAACACATTATATATAATAAAAGAGTGACCTTCAATTTAATAAAAACCATCATATACCCATATAGTTTTTTTCTTCAGTTCCTACAACGCCCCTGACTTTTAACGTATTTTTTATATTAATAAGAGGTTACTACCCCGCCAACAACTACCACTCATCGTCGTCCTCGTTCACGACTACGTCGTCATCGGTGTCGACGTCACAATGAAGAGAACGAGATATATTAACAGGGCGGTTTAGGATTATGCACGGCGCCAGTAAAGTTGTAAAATCGTTGAAATGGCAAATAAAAGTCGACAAAATGACTGCAGTGCAGAACAAACTGAATACTCTATACATACAACTAGACGCTCACACTCTCCCTCACACATACCGCATACATTCTTACACTACAATACTCACACAATCATAATAATAATAATAATAACAATACAACAAAAGAACCCATATAGATATGCAAACACATACACACATAGAAACGCTATAATAATATGTTTGATTGTAGGGGATTTCATATGAAAACATTTAGTTTGAGTCTTTGCGTCTTTGGCGGGTTGGATTTTTTTTTTGTTTAACGTTTTACGTTTTATTTTTTTTTTTGTTTCCGTTTTTCGCTTAGTTACCATGTAATTTCTATAGTGGGGCATGTATAGTGTACACTTTTTTCTGACTAGAAGTTGGAACAGAGAAAAAAAGTGTGGATGTTAGGAACGACACGAGAAGTAAAATAGAGGAGGTTAGAAAACCTACCAAAGTGATGGAGGAAAACTTAAGTTGGGCTTTAAGCTTATTGATATTAGGTGAAGAAGAAAACACTGAACTAAGTGTAACTGTAAAACCAGGATTTTTTTAAAGTAGACTTTCTTTCCACAGTCGCGAAAACCAGCCAAATTTTTCAAATAGGAAACTTATCGCTCTACCCGTTGATAATAATGCCCAGCCATGGGAACTGTTCCTGCACTCTTATGAAACAATTTACCCAAGAATATAGCGACGGGGTGTCACCCCAACATGTCAACAATTCTTATGTCGTATTCTCAAAAATATATTTCAGTCTAACCGAAAGCTAGTACTGTCCATTTGTTGTAAACTAAAATCCTTTTAGCAAAAACAGGAAAAGGTGTTGGAAAAAATACCATACCCAATATTTATTTGAGTCATAACTCAAAATTTACAAATTTGAAGAGGAGGTAAAAAACTGATTCTACTAAATTTTAAGATTTATTAAAATTTTCATCATCTCCCTTGCGGGAGATTCATGCTCAATACCTTTTTAATATAAATAAATTTAAATTTAAAAAAATTTATATACTATATGAAAATTCTTAATATAAAATATATTCATACCGGATTTAGTTTTGGACAATGGCTACAGACCTTTACTGCGGATATACAGTTACGAACAAAATTGTAACAGTTTTCCCATAATGGAAGTTTAAAACTTTAATATTTAGCAGCGTTTAACCTTTGAAATAAAACATTTTTTGGAACGAAGTTCCTTATCGCACGTTGCGGGATGGTGGCAAAATGAAAAAATTGTAAACAAATTTTTTTTACCTACTTTACTACAACCCATTATTATCAACTATATTGGGTACTTTTGGTTTGCTGTGGTTTAAAGGAAAGTTTTCTAGGTGTAGCCTGTTTATTATATATTGTAGTTTTGAACCCAATAAAAAGTAAATTAAGAAAAGCCAAAGTGCAAGACTGGCAAATCCATAAAGTACATCCCTGAGTATGAAATTACATTTGGCAGCACTCTTACTATTACACTCGTCCTTTTGGTTTGTGTCTAGACTAACATATTTCTTGTCTAATGGGAAATTTTGTAGGTGGCGCCACATTGTAGTTTGAACCGAATAAAGTGTAAATTTAGAAAAGCCAAAGGGAAAGAAGTTTAAAAAAACAACATTTTCTTAAATAAGTGCTCTACTTTAAAAAAATTAAATTTTCTCAAAATATACCTATTCATATTCTTAAACAGATTACCTTTACTTAACAAAATACCTTATCTTAGAGAAGCAAATGGTAAAAAGTAAATTTTCTTACAAAAAGTAATTTTTTACATAAGTACCTTGTCTTAAAAAAGTATATTATCTTACAACAAATTGTATTTTCTTAAAAAACTACATTTTCTTTAAAGAGTACCTTTTTGTAAAAGAAAATGACTTTTCTTGAGATAAGTACCTACTCTTAAAATTGTACCTGTTCTTTCGTAAGAAACACATTTTCTTACAAAAATTCCTTTTCTTAAATGTACCCTTTCTTAAACATAAAATAATACCTTTTCTTTTCCTGAAAATAAGTGAATTTTCTTAAAAAAATAACCTTATCCTAAAAAGAGTACCACTACTTTAAAAAGTATCTGCTCTTAAAAAAATATTTCTTTGTAAAAATATTCACACTCTTAGGCTTTTTCTTGCACAAAAACATTAGCTTTTAATAAACGAAGTACCTCTCATCAAATAAAGGACCTTTTCGGGAAAATATAATATGTATATATTCTTACAAAAGGGACCTAAAAATATACTTTTTTTTTTTAAAAAAAAATACATTCAATAAATAAAAAAATTCTTAAAAAAAGTTCATCATTTTACAAAACTTATCTTTTCTTAAAGATCCATTTAAATTACAGTATTTTTCAACAGGTGCCTTAGGCGTGTTGGAACGAACTAGTGGAACTTCGTTCCAACCGGGTGTCCCTTGACACCTCATGTAATTTTTCAATTTTACTTTGATATGGTCTCTTTCATAATGAACACTTAAATATACACAAATTGCTCTACACGTATGTTGTAAAGGAGCATAATATGTAAACATACATACCCTAATGTTACAATTACGCACTCTCTTCAATGTTACAATATTGCACTCACTGCAAATTTTTAAAGATCCAGACACTGAAATGTAACCATCACGTAGCTCATAAATTTACTCTAATATTTTTCAATTGGTCATTATTGTAAACATGCGCATCAAAAATGGAAGCATCTAACGTACTTGAAATCATGGAATTATTAAAAAATAATAATTATATTCCGTTGGAAAACAGTTTAATGAAAGGAATATCAGGCTCCAGAGAATAAAACGAAAGATCTTATAAGTCAAATGAGGATCCAGATAACAAAACGGAAGAAGAATAGTAAAACTTCAACTGCTCCTGGATGCTCCCAAACATATCGACGACCGCACTTGTCCCATTCGGTAAAACTTGTGACAATTGACAATGTAATTACCCCAGCTGCGGCACTTAAAACGTTAAATATTGACGCCTGCGTGGGAACTGCTCATCGAAGTCTCAAAAGATAGGGTGGTAAGGTTGCAGAGAAGAAAAAGAAAGCATATTTATCACAGAAGAATGTAAAGCTTCGTAAAGAATTCGCCCACACGCTGAAAAATATCGGGCCCGGCAACATATTGCAGGAATCATGGACATATTTGCAAGCATTGTTCTCGCGAATTGAAGATCTGCTGTTTATTCCTTTATTGTCGGCCATGTTTTGTTTTCAGCAGACCACATTTGGGTCACAAATATATGTACTATAACCCATTAATCATTGTGTGCCAAACATGTTATATTGAATTGCAAACACAATGTTTTTGCACATTATTATACTATATTTGAGACAAAAAACAACAACAAAAACAATAACAACAAACTACAATTTTTTCAGCATTTAGTTCTACGAAATCTGGACTGAGGCTGACTGGCAGAAGGTAAAGCATTAAATTCGACACATTTTAAATAACAAAAATACAAATACACATTGTGTTTAATGTTATATGGTCTGATGAGACTAACATCAATCGATTTGAGTCCGATGGCCGTGCTTTGTACTGGACCAAAGATGCAAATACTACTACCCCGAAATGCAGTAACACATGCCATGAACCAAAGTGGGGGATCCATAGTGGTATGGGGATGTACTACGAAGGATACAGTAGGTCCTCTGGTTAAAATTTAAGATATTATAAATATAGAACAATATTTTTCAATTCTGCTAAACCATTTACCAGCTGCTATGAAAAAACCGGTCCTGCTACTGACAGACTGATTTTTCAGCATGACAACGACCCAAAACATTCGGCGAAATTTGTTAAAAACTGGTTACACAGTCAACAATTTGCAACTACGAAATGGCCAGCTCAGTCTCCAGATTTGAACTTGATCGAAATCTTTTGGAGTTACATAAAATCTTAGCTCGCCAAGTACCCGGATGATCCAACAGGAGCAAACGAGTGGTGGCATAAAGGAAAAGAAACTTGGTATGCGATTCTAGCAGAAATGACGTCAAATTTTGCAACAGCGTGCCTCAAATTTTGCAACAGCGCGTAGCACTCAAGCTCTTAACAAAGCCACAGTTTACTGGGCAAAATAACAGAAAACAAATGAATTAATATAAAACCAAAGTGCAAAATTGTAACATTTATATATCTTTACAATATATACGGTTCACTTTGTATGCATCAACATAGAAAACAAATTGCTTTTATTTACGACAGACCAATAAACTGATTTAGTGAATTATGTTTTTTTTAATCAAATATTTAAAATATACAAATTTATTTCCAAACTGTGTTAACCCTGTTGCAATTTTGCTCGCCACTGTAAATGGTCCCTGTTTATTGTTTGCAAGCAAGAAATGCTAGTCCACAGATGTTGTGTTATTTTAAAGTTACAGTGCAATATATATATAATACCATTGATTTTAAGGAAAGAAGGACTGGGAGAAAAATGTACGCTTTGGATTTTAGGTCAACCACACGCATCGTAAACCACAGTGCACACTATTGTCCTTTCATACAGCGAGTGGACAAAAACAAAAATGTTATACTACGACGATTTGATTTTACACCAATTTCGACTGCTCTCCTATATCCTGAACAAAAACGAGTTTCCATGCACAAAAGATTGCTGTCAAAGATAAAGTAAACATGTTTGTTAATTAATCAGATATACGTTTGTTGTTTTAGCAAACATATATTTGTTGTTTTAGCAAGTATATGTTTGTTGTTATAGCAAATATATATTTGTTGTTTTAGCAAACATATGTCTGTTGTGTTAGCAAACATATGTTTAGCAAACATATGTTTAGCAAACATATGTTTGTTGGATTTGTCAACATTATGTCAGATATTTTATCAATACAAGAAACAATTTGCTGTTATGACAGTCCCTACCGGAAATTGAACAGGTTCAAAACCAGTCACATGACTGTTTCCTTGAGTGTAAGGACCACTTCCAGTTCTAGAACTAATGTAAGTGAAGACCCGGTACGTGTTATATGGCGTTGTCCTCTGAGGTATTTATTAGCACCAGGTCGTATGGTGGATGGTTCGGTTTCAGTTCAAGGCATATAATCCTTAAGCCACTCCTTGCACTACACCTTAAAGGACCTGCTTAGTTTCAGTTCAATAGTTCTAGTCTTTAAATATTTAACGGGTTTTTCAATAAGAGCGCTACAAAAGTTTTTTTAAATAAAACAAAACCGGTTTTAGATACCAATGAAATTCTTTATTCCTGTGAAAGTACGTTCGATGCCATTATGTATGGAACTCTATTTCTTTTGCATGGCCACCACGGGCACGCTTGCAGAAGTCCAGACGCTGAAACCAATTTTCGATGGTTTTCAAGCTTAAAACGGCCGATATTGCTGAAATTTCACGATCGAGGACAGCCAACGACGCCATATTTTTTGCCGCTCTTTTGACATTTCTCTTTAGTAAGGCTTGTCATTTCATCAGGAAAGATATACGAGCCAACAACGAGTCCAAAGTATTAAAATTTACTACCGAAATTTGGAGTCAGTGGCCTCAACTTCAAGAGCGCTACGTCCAATTTATGGTCGTCATAATCGTCCTACCAGATCAACAATTGAGCGTCTAGTGGAAAAATTTGAATCCACAGGCACAGTACAAAATGTTCCCTTGCCAGTGAGACAAAGAAGTGCCCGTAGTGCCGAGAATATTGCTGCTGCTGAGGCTCCAGTTCAAGAAAGCCCAAATGTGTCTCTCACACGTCGTTCTCAAGCGATTGATATCTCTGTGACGTCGTTGTGGCGAATTTTGCGAAAAGATCTTGGCCAACATCCTTACAAGATCAAATTAACGCAAGAACTGAAGCCGCTTGACCACCATAAGCGTCGTATGTTCGTGAATTGGGCTGAGCAACAACTTGAAAATGATTCGGATTTTTATCCGAAAATCATCTTCCGCGATGAGGCTCATTTCTGGCTGAATGGCTTCGTCAATAAGCAAAGTATGCGTTATTGGTCAGACAGCAATCCACACGTAATCCATGAGTCATCATTGCATCCCGAAAAAATTACGGTTTGGTGCGGTTTATGGGCCGGCGGCGTCATTGTGCCGTACTTCTTCCGTGATGATTAAGACCGGCACATTACAGTGAATGCGAATCGCTACCGTTCAATGATAACCGAATATTTTTGGCCTCAATAGGATAATATGGGCTTGGAGGACATGTGGTTCCAACAGGACGGCGCCACAAGCCACACAGCGAATGCCACAATCAATTTATTGGAAACCAAGTTTGGTGAAGGTGTTATCTCACGAATTGGCCCAGTCGATTGGCCGCCTCGGTCGTGCGATTTGACGCCATTAGATTATTTCCTGTGGGGCTACGTCAAGTCTATGATCTATGCCAACAAGCCAGCGACGATTGATAAACTTCGTATGAATATCGAACGTGAAATTGCAGCAGTATCGGCCGATTTATGCTTGAAAACCGTCGACAATTGGGTTCAGCGTCTGGACTTCTGCAAGCGTGCCCGTGGTGGCAATGCAAAAGAAATAGAGTTCCATACATAATGGCATCGAACGTACTTTCACAGGAATAAAGAATTTCATTTCATTTCTTATTGAAAAACCCGCTATTTGCTGGGCCGATATTTTTCAGCGTGCAGTGACCAACGAAGTTCCCGTATTTGGGATTCCGTTGGGGCGTACCGCGACCTGTCTTTGTCTTCATTTTGCTCAATAGCGTATTACTGTGCTCCAACTTCCAAGATGAAGCCCGTTACATTGCATTTAATATGTTCTAGGAACGAGCCTAAGATTTTAGAGCTGCGGGACAGTAGTTTTGGATAGGAATTTTTATGATCACCGATTAAATATTTTGCTGAAGTTTCATGGTCACCAAACGGTCAAATTATTTCATTACAAATTTATTCGTCATATTTTCCCACCGTTCCTTAAGAGGTATAACAATTATGAAATATTTTAAACACATGAGTGTTCTGCTATCTCTGTCTGGTATGGCGAAAACTAATACTAATAGCAGAATAACAGAAAAAGTATGTGATACTAATAAAATTAGAAGAAAAAAGTTGTAAATCTGATACCAGCAAAAAGAAAAGCAAAATACCCCATACTCTAACAAAAGTTATGAGCGAATCACTATCAACGTTGTGACATCAGAGTTTGGTTCATAAATACACATGGAGATTTTATTTTTGTCTTTGGCTGTAGTTCACCGCAAGGCCACACAAAAATAGAAATGAGTATCCATTGGTTAACTACGATTAAGATATGAGATAACCATGTGGCATGATATGATCAAAATTAGGAAATTAGTAAAATAATTGCACTTGGGTGAAGAAAATTTTATTCACAATATGTGCTATAAATAAATTGGGTAAATATAATTATTTAGCAAAACCTTCGGCACAAAATGACTCTTTACAAATGGTGACTAATGATATCACCAAATGGAAGAGTGGACAGATTGCCCTGCAGATTGTGGGCCTGTGGGCTGATTGCCTGGCCGTTTAGCGGTTGCTTTGATTGGTATAATACATTATTCTAAACGACTCAATATTTAGATTTTTTTTCTATACTCGTACGATAAGTGCCAAATGAATCCTTTGTCTAAATCCTAATAACTTTTTCTCAGATGTCGAAGTAATCGCTTAAAACATTACTGTGTGGGAACAGAGCTAGCCTTGCCAACGATTTTAGTGCACTCTTTATGATTTCTGTTTTAAAATCGTTACTTGCCTAAGCTTTGTTTGAAAAGACGTTGTAGCAAACGTAAATTTGGCCATTGCCACCGAATTTATACCGACTGTGTTTAGTCCCCATAATTGAAATTCGGTTTACGCAACCTCGGTTCGTAATTGATTCGGTTGTGACAACTTAACCTTCAATTAAATTAGTTCTGTCACCCAAGTCTTCTATAATTTCGGTTGCAACAAGCGAATTTGGAATTAATACGGATACAACAAACGAAACAGGTAGCAAATTCGGTTGCAGCAACCGAATGTGACATCAATTCAGGTGCAGCAACTGAATTTGCCATCATTTCGGTTGCAATTATCGCATTTGGTATCATTTCGTTCGTAATTATCAACTCTGGACTTAATTCGATTAAAACGACCAGTTTTGGCGTCAATTCGATTGCAGTAACCGAATTTCTCTGGAATTTTGTTGGGACAACCAAATTCATTATCAATATGGTTACCACAATATAATTCTATATATTTCAAATCTGACGTTATTATATATAACCAGGATTCGTATTTTGTGCGTAATGGGTAACCCAGGTTAACCCATTATTATTGTCTTTAGGAATGGGTAGATATAATTATTTAGCAAAACCCATTACCCATAGGGTATAGGGAAAATAATTGGTATAAACCAACGACGATGGGGAATTACCCGTCACGATTATCCATTGCCCTCAGGGTGATGGGGAAAATAATTGGTAGTTACCCACGATAATGGGGAATTCCTACAACGGGGAATTACCCATCACGATTGCCCTTTAACCTCAGGGTACGGGGGGAAATAATGGGTAGCTACCCACGATGATGAGCAATTACTCATTACCCACAGGGTATGGGTAAAATAATGGGCAGCTACCCACGACAATTGGGAATTACCCATAACGATTACCTATTACCCACAGGGTTTGGGGAAAATAATGGGTAGCTACCCACGCCGAAGTCGAATTTCCCATTACCCTTAGGGTACAGGGAAAAATAATGGGTAGTTACCCACGACGATGGGGAATTACCCATTACCCACAGGGTACGGGTAAAATAATGAAATTACCCATCACGATTACCCATTACCCTCAGGGTAATAAGGAAAATAATGGCTAGTTACCCACGACGATGGGGAATTAGCCTTACCCACAGTGTAATGAGGAAGGTAATGGGTAGCTACCCACGACAATGGAGACTAAACCGATAAAGAGAACACGACAGATTTGGTGCGGTCGGAAGTGGATGTAAAAAAAAGCGTTACCCTAAAGATTATTCAATATAAATTATGTCCTTTCCGTGTATTCATTTATAAGTACACAGGAAAATAAATTATCACTAAATTAATAGACACAAATTTCAAACTTCATTTGTGGCAGTGTGTAAATTCTGTTATGACAACCTTTATCTCGGCTATGACAACCTCTAATTCGGCTGTCAGAACATCTAACTCGGTTGTACCAACCTCTAATTCGGCTGTGACAACATCGTTTTTGGGTGCAAGAACCTCTAGTTCGGCTGTGACAACCTATAATTCTAATTTTATACTCTCGAACTCCATCGAGAAAGCATGTGATTCGGCTGTGATAACCTCTAGTGTGGTTGTGACAAAATGTCACTGTTGTGTCTGTGATGATCTCTAGTGTGGTTGTGACAACCTCTAACGTGTCTCTGTTGTGTCTGTGATGACCTCTACTGTGGTGGTGACAACCTCTAATGTATCTCTGTTGTGTCCGTGATAACCTCTACAGTAGTTGTGACAACATCTTTATTTGGTTACGTCTAATCCGGCTGCCTCAATCGAATGTCTCTGTGAGTGTACCCCAGCAAATTATTGAACCTTGTCGGCGTCGCGCATTTTTTTCTTTCATACCATTGGATAGAATTCCATAAATAAGTTAATAAATCAAAAATAAGTAAAGGATTCGTATAACTTCGTATAACCTATCTACCTTAATACCCTGTACCCAAATCGAATGATAAAGTATGGTAGGAGTTGCGGTGCCAGATTGAAATTTCATACCGCTAATTAAACCAATAAAAATAAATTCGTCCGGCTCTGACCACCTTAAAATTTCTTTCGGCGGCGGTCACCTCGCATAGTGACGGCGACACTATCGAGTATCTAGCCATGAAAAAGCTTCTCAAATTACCGTTCGGAATCGGTGTAAAACTGTAGGTCCCAATCAGTGAGTGAAAACTGGAAAGCGCACAGCTCAGTGATTGTGAGAAGTTCTCCCCGGTCCCTTCATGGGATGTAATGGGAAACCATTTATTTATTTTTTTAGAAATCTTGAATAGATTCCCTTCCCTGGGGTATGTCGTATTGTTACTGACTAAAAACCACCTCCCTTCATCGTCACCACTCTCGATCGTCACCACTCCCCACTAACTCGCGGGGGCTGGTTAGCTATCATGCTGTCATGCCCGATTCAAGGTAGCCTCCGATTCCGAAAGTGAAACCGACGAAAAGTCGAATTTTAAAAAAATATATTTTTCAAAAATCTTACCCATAAAAATATATTTTGTTTTCATTTTACACAACAGTGGGCCGTAGTATACACAAAACTATATTTTGATTAATCAGACATAAATAGTTTATTTGTTTGTAAACTAGTGTTTTCTGCGATTACGTCATGTATTACCATATATCGTTACTTAAACCCCTTTTCGATTCTCGCAAAGACAAAAATATGTTTGGTGCAAACAATATTCGTTTGCTGTTATTAAATTATTGCCTCAGATTTCATTAGAAATTTCATATATCGTTGTTGTAAATGTTTATGGGTTCTCGAAAACCATTTTATATATTTATCCCAGAGACAAAAAATATGTTTGGTGCAAACAATATTCGTTGACGGTTATTAAAGTCCCCAAACAAAGTTTAGTTAACTAAGATTACGTTAGTGTTACCGTATATCGTTATTGCAAACGTTTGTTGGTTCTCCGAAACGATTTTATATGTTTATTACAAAGGAAACTATATCTTTGATTTAACAAATGTTTGTTTGCCTTTAGTATATGCGCCAAACGACGTGTAATTAACTGAGATTTATTTTGGACAAAACTATTGTGTGTATGCGTGTAAGTTTTCTATAAATCAACGTCACTTACATCACTGTCTTCCTCAAATTACAATCTTTGTTGTTCTTCTTTCTAAATCACACTATCAAATTCTTAACACACGCATATGGGCCCAAAACACATATGGCCAACACCTTTGAAAAGTAAACACACATGAGTATACGAAACTTTAATTTGACGCTTACTCAAGGTTCATCTCGCAAGGTATCACATTATCACAAATGCCAACAAAAAGGATAAATACAAACATTATATTGAAATCTTTTAAATACTACTGGTATCTTTATATTGTGCATTAGAACTTAAGTTTATTCGTAAATATACCTGATTTTATCACATCGACCTTTATCCTTGTGTATAGAATTCGTATGCGGAATTCTTTGACAAGTCATATATCAAACACCCACAATCTGGCATCTGGCTTTTGTTCAAGATCAAAAACATTTATCTCTCATTCTTTGTATTATGTATAGTTTGAAATGACATAGAGTGGAGTAGAGTATAAATTAAATGCAATACGACTATAATGCAAAACAATCAACAAGCATACCAACACACTCGTGCTCATAGTCGTACACATATGTAGATGGGGTTTGTGATTAAAGTTAATAATGAACGCCGGCTTAAGCCAATACATATACGTTGCCAATTATTGTGCTCTATACTAGGCAATCCAGATATTTACTAAAAATTAATATCTGTGTATATAGTTATATAAGTGACCTACGCGTTTCTTATGTTGCCAGTTTATCGCATCTAATCTGACCCGATAAACATTTCCAACTAAATCATAAATTTTATCTGAATAGTCTATGTCTCAGGGATTAAGTATATCCACCATCCAGATAAAACAGCAATGTAGATTGTCCATGTAAAAACTTCAGGATGTCGTATATAATTTACCAGAGTTTTCTTTTCTGTCATGCCAGCAGATTATATGTGACTTGGCTAGCATATCATCTTTTGATATTGTTACGAATTTTATTAGTCGTCATTGAAGCGCTGTTTTATTTCCGATACTAAAGCAAGGTTCCGTTTTAAATTACGATATGCACAACAGTTTTAATTCCTTTTATTTTTCTTATAGAGTGCAACCGTAACCTCTACTTACACAACGTATTTTGCGTTGCTTACTTTTCAGCGTTTTATCACAGACTAACTCCAAATACAAAGCACATCAGCTATTTACTGTACTACATGCCACCAGGGTCTCTACCAGTTTCTAGATTGTTCTACCCGATTGCACAACCTGTGTCTCGGTCTTTATGTTACAGTCCTGGAGATTACCCATATCCAGAACCAGTATTGCAGTTGGTTTACTACTTGCCACGACGGCGTCCACCAGTTTACAGATTGTTCTACCCGATTCCACAACCTGTTTCTCAATCTTTATGGAGATTACTCATTTCAAGAAACAGTATTGCACTTGGTATTACTGGTTAGAAACCATAACGCATTTGCAACTGATTCGTCAACTAGTCTGTTGTAAGGGTATACTTTCAGGCGCAGCAGTATTAATCGCACTGTTAGTTGCGTTATGTTAGTTTGGTCATTAAGTGTAAATAAAAGCTTTTACTTAAGCGAAACTATATATTATTACGAAAAATTCAATCGCGTTAAGTTGAACCACGATCTGGCTTTCAGCAGAGAGTTGGACATTTTGTATACTTTCCAGGTTAATCGGTTAATGTTCCAACAAATTCTTCAAATTACGTTCCATCTGTTCGCTTTGTAGCTGCTGGTACTGTCCTAGTACCAACTGTTTATTAGTAATGCAGCTGCTAGTAATAGTACCTCTAATATACCATACTTTTAGGGTATCGCTGATAACACAAAAAGAGAAACAGTTGGAGACTTGGCTAATTATAAACACTAGAATTTTGTGGACTACTATAAATTCTTGCTTAAAGGGTGATACATTCGTTGTAACTGTGTCAATGGTGTAGATATTGAGTTTAGAGCCCCGAAATGTACACACTTCTTGGTCACACTATGATAAAAAACGTTCCCAGTAACATATTGCAGGAAACATGTATATATTTGCAACCCCACATTTGGGTCACAAAAACATATATTATAACAAATTAGTCATTGTGTCTCCAACATGTAATATTGATCAGCTAACATATGGTATTTGAACTCAAGTAAACTGTAATTGCAACAAGCTGCAAACACGTCATATTTGCATCCCAGCAACAAAGAAATACATAGTTTTCGGGGTGTTGTACTATGCTAGTAGCCACTGTTATATAAGTGATGCAGCTGTTAGTAATAGTACCTCAAATATAGCATACTTTTAGGGTATCGCTGATGACACAAAGAGATAAAAGGTTGTAGACTTGGCTTGACTCTTGCGGAAAGGGTGAACCATTCGCTATAACTGTTTCACTGGTGCAGACATACAGTTCAGAACCCCAAACTGTTCACACTTCTTTAAGTATAAATCATGCTGGGGAACAACAAGGTTTTTTTGATTATTGTAGATGATTGCAGAGAGGTAGATGTAATTCTGATAAATATTTGACTGGCTCTGATGCTGAGTTCCAAACATCGAACCGTTGACACCATTTCCGTAGTAGTATAAATGTTTAGATTCAACGTTTGTTTTGACTATAGAGAAATTCTGAAATATTATTTCCTGAGCGTTTCCAGACAAATTAAGGCTCTGGAATTGAAAAGAGTTATTTCACATAATGGTACTGAAAGTATACAAAATTCATCGAGCCAACTGTTTGCAAAGACAAAAGGATTATCGTAATTTTCACTAAGATTTGTATATTTGAAAATATTTGGATTGCCAGCAGGGCAGTGTTTTCAGCTACACAGCCTCTGAAGACTCTTTAGCTATATTTGGTCTGACCAATTTTTGTATATGATGTGGTGTCTTGAAAATAATTGAATTTTCTATACAATAACGAAAAAGTAAATGAAATTCATTGATTAAAAAACATTTATTTGAATTTCTTATTGTAGCACAAAACTAATACATATAGTATTCTTATTGGATTATGTGTACACACCTAGCCCATTGTAGATTCCCTCATTATATTTGATCTTATAAAAAATATAATATTAATCATACGCACTGAAGTCCATAAAAGAGCCAAACCACATAAAGATATGAAAACTCAGATTGGTTTTTTCATGTTTTCAAACTATAAATGTCGAATCAGATCTGATTTCAAATGATATACATAATAGTACTGTAAACCTTTCAAGCATTGAGCAAAATTGAATTTGCACTAAAATTTTACGCGGAAACAGGCGAAAGAATTTCGCACGCCGTACGCACAATCAGTTGGTTGTGGCCTTCATAATGCTTACACTCACTAATCAGAACATAGGCTAGATTAGGACCTACTGGTTTGCAGCGAATCCACACCATTTTGAATTGAAAAGCCTTTCGTGGGTGGTTAATTACGCGATAATGACGTAGTTCCTAAGCGCAGTGATCGTCACCAAAAAAATAGTAGTAGGTCAGAGCACGCTAGCCGCTCCACCGCCGATATGTATTTACTGAAATAATAATCTCTCTAGAGTATTGGTGACCATTTCGTACCATTATTTTATTCCAATAGCTGATATTTTTCGGCCGTCCATTCATCATATTGGTTTTAACCAGGTTTCGCAAAAGCCCGCTCCCGAGCCGCTCCAGAACCACAACCAATTATTGATGTGCGGTTCTGCACGCGTGTTCATGCGAGCCCGGTTTCGAGAAGAACCGTATATTTGGGCCGGTTCCGGTTCTCAGGAAATTGCTGTCCCAAAGAGGCTTAAGTGAAATATCTTAATATACGAATATAAAATTTGAAAAAAATAAAAAATTTCGTACCCTCACACAAAAGGTTAACACTTTTTGTTCCTTTGAAAACGAGTCCACTTACTCAGGAAAAGTTTTACGGTTCTTTTGAACCCGTTTTTATGCTACTGTAGAATCGTGTTTCGTTCTTTTTGGAACGGGGTTTTCGGTTCATCCGAACCTGTTTTTCGGTATTTGGCCCCATCCTTCGGTTCTTGTAAGCCCCGGTCCGGTCGGTTCATCTAAAGAACCGCTTACTAATATTAATACCCTCTCTATGTTGCGATCCGGCAGAAATTGGCTCCCGGCTCCCGAGCTGCGAGCCCAGGCTCCGAGCCAGATGAAATTGTGGTTGGAATTTTTGTGCTCAAAGCCCTTAGGAACCCCCCAAAATCAAGTTAGTTTTTTCTTATTTCTTACTCTTCCATATACGAAAAATTCAATAGTAAATTGTTACTGGCTGGGGTCCCGGGCTCGCAGCTTGCTCGTTAATTTGCAGATTTGTAACTGGCTCGCGACTCTTTATTTTGCGAGCCCTCCGATTGGATTGTGGCTCGCGAGCGAGCCATTGCAAACCCTGGTCGTAACAACTAATTTCTCTTGAGTAGGCTCCATTTGCTATTTGAATTATTTCATTAATTAAATATTAATCATACGCGATGTAGTGCAGCTTAAGGGCATATTTGGAGGGATTCATAAAAACCTATAACGACTTAAATAATTAAAAATTATAGTACAGTATTCTGTAGTCGTTTCAGACCTACCGCGCTAAATATTTTAGACTATATTGTGCAAGTAGCTAATGTTTTTTAATGTTCAATGGATTTGCTAGCCGGTTCTCTATTTTGCCAACCATCAATTTTGATTGTGGCTCGCGAGTGAGCCATTGCTAACTCCGGTAGTAACCACTAATCTCCTTTGATGTAGGATACATTCGTAAAATAAAAACGTTATCACTTACCCTACAAATTGCTAATGAATTATTTCATTAATTCAATATTAATCATACGCTGGATTTGCTAGCCGGTTCTCTATTTTGTCAACCATCAATTTTGATTGTGGCTCGCGAGTGAGCCATTGCTAACTCCGGTAGTAACCACTAATCTCCTTTGATGTAGGATACATTCGTAAAAAAAAACGTTATCACTTACCCTACAAATTGCTAATGAATTATTTCATTAATTCAATATTAATCATACGCGCTGTAGTCCAGCTCAAGGGAATATTT
Source organism: Phaonia tiefii (assembly GCA_963931995.1). Taxonomy (NCBI): domain Eukaryota; kingdom Metazoa; phylum Arthropoda; class Insecta; order Diptera; family Muscidae; genus Phaonia; species Phaonia tiefii. Next base: position 34,547,363 of record OZ008371.1, on the reverse strand, counting down.
GGAGGGAGTCCTAAAAAGCTATAACGACTTACCTAAAATAAACAGAGAGGTAGTGGATCTTCTTGCAATACATTTACTAAACAGCATTAATTTAAAATCAGAGTACAGAACTCTGTAGTCGTTTCAGACCTACCACGCTAAATATTTTAGACTATATTGTACAAGTAGCTAATGTTTTTGGGTGTCTGTTGTATGTTGCATGTGCAGCTATCATAGGAGCCGACAGAAATAGGCTGGCTTCTTGCTAGGCGGCTAGGTATTTTGCGGATTTGACTTTGGCTTGCGACTTGCCAGCAGGCTCTCTATATTGCGAACCATCAGTTTTGATTGTGGCTCGCGAGTGAAATATTGCGAACTCTGGTAGTAACCACTAATCTCTTTTGATGTAGGCTGCATTCGTGAGAAAAATAACGTTATCACTTACCCTACAAATTGCTAATGAATTATTTCATTAAGTCAATATTAATCATACGCGCTGTAGTCCAGCTTAAGGGAATATTTGGAGGAAGTCATAAAAAACTATAACGACTTACCTAAAATAAACAGAGAGGTATTGGATCCCCTTGCAATACATTTACTAAACAGCATTAATTAAAACACAGTACTCCGAAGTCGTTTCGGACCTACCACGCTAAATATTTTAGACTATATTGTGCAAGTAGCTAATGTTTTTGGATGTCTGTTGTATGTTGCACTTGCAGCTATCATTGCTAGCGCCGATGACGATGACGATGATGATGCTATTGTTGATAATGATGGCGGTGTTGTTGCTGCAGCAACCAACATTATGCATACCGCAGCACACATATATAATTCGAAGGCTCATAAATATACGTGAAAGTGTGTGTGGATGCTTGTTCATAGTAGGTGTTTGATTTAAATGCTTAAGTCAGGCATGTATACACACACTTACAATCCCACACGCTTACAAACACTTATGCACACACACTACCAAGCCCACTCCTATACCTTTCCGTATCCAGGAGTAATTGTCTGCATAAAACGCAACAAGAGGCGAGTATTTGTGTCTGCATACAAGTGAATATAACTTTGCGTATTCATGTAGTAAAGTATATCATGTCTGTGTATGCGTGCGTACATGCGTACATTTGTGTGATGTACATTTATGCGTATGTATATGTGTGAGTGTGTGTGTAAAGTTGTTTTGTAATTTATATCGAAGCATCTCTTAATTACCGCGATTATTTTGTCAAATTGAATTTATTACGCAACACCAAAACATTATTTAACATTTGTATAAAATGTTTTACGATTTTCTGACAGCAACAGAATGAGCCACTGTGTTTGTGTGAAAGGTTTGGTATTGGTGTTAATTTAGTTAGCTGCCTGTGTGTGTGTGTTTGAACGATATTGTACTCATATGTCTGTGTTCATTATTACCCGATTTGTAATTTAAAATTTTATTAGAACGTGCAACAAAAAAACGTTTAGAAATTAAGATAAATTCGAATTCAGGACAATTTGATTTTGTTATTTGTTTGCCTCCGGGGAGTATGCGTTACATTAATAATAGCTAAATATTAATCACACGCATTGTGGTTACAAAATTGCTAGTACACATTTGTATCCAACTGTACGTTCCAGGAATAATAGTCCCTTTAACAAAAATAACCGACAAACAATCGTTTTGATTGTTCTAACAGAACGATTTTATATATTGTTGTTTTAAACACTTAGTTCGAATTAGACATATTTTATTAGTTTTGATCAATTATTGATCAAACTAGGCTCCATTTGATAAATCTTGCCGGTAGTTAGGGTAATCATAGTAATTAAATGAACTTATTATTGTTTATGAACCATTTTCTTCAATTTAACCTTTATGAATGCCAGTAATTGTCTTGGTCACTACCCCAGAGAGAAACTTGGCATATATTCCGAATTACTAAATATTAAACAAAAAATAAAAAATAGCTATATTCCCAACCTCCCAACATAATAATCGATTTCACATATATATTTTAAAGATTTTCTATTAAAATTTAGTTTTTCGTAGAACGTTTACTTTCTGATAGTTACTGATTTTGAACCAAACAATTATTAAAGAACACAATAACTTAAAGCGATGAATTAAATAAATCATTATTATTATTATTTTTTACTGAGAAATAAAAGTATATTATTCAAAACATGGTACGATGAAGAGTAACGAATGATGAAAAAATGCTAACAAAAAATAATGGAGGTAACCCGTCTCTCTAGACGTACGAAACGAGAGTGAGAAAATTGAGACATACAGAAGGAAGACCGAAGCCCGGAAATTCTACAGAAAAAGTCAAAAATCCCATCACAGTAGTGCAGAGTATGTAGGGAATATGGAGTGCTCATTTCTCCGCGCTACTGTTAAATGAGATATCCAATGACGATGGGACAATCGATCACAATTTGGATGCCGAAGTCGATTGCTAATCTCCTACCAAAGTCCAGGTCAGAACAGCTATTGCCCGGTTTGAGAACAACAAAGCCGCAGGAGCCGATGGATTACCGCCGTAGGTATTTACCGATAGCGGCGATGAACTGATAAGGTGCATCACCAGCTCATTAGCAAAATTTGGATATATGAATGCATGCTCTGCCACTGGAGTCTCGCTATACTATGTCCATATTTAAAAGAGGCGACGCGGGTCTCTGAGCCAACAACCGTAGAATGAGCCTTTTATCAATAGCATATAAGGTTCTATAAAGTATATTGTGCGAAAGACTACAACCAATTATCGGTGATGTGATTGGACCATACCAGTAACAGTGTGGTTTTAGGCCTGGAAAATCGATAACTTATCAGATTTTCATGCTACGTCAAATCAGGGAGAAGAACCACGAAAAATAAATCGACACCTATCATATATTTGTCGAATATTAGGCGGCCTTCGTTAGTCCAATACGGGGGAAACTCTACGAACAAATGTCTGAGCTTTGTATTCCTTTTAAATCTCATACGACGTAGGAGTCTTCGAGAAAAAAATACCCCGAACCATACCCCGAAAAATTTATGAACCATGAGCTGCATGTGCTATATCCCGGAATTGGCATAGATAAGAGGATCAAAATAACGCTGGCTAGCCGAAGTCAGTAGAATGGATGAAAACGAACCAGCACGAAGGGTTTTCGAAACTGAACTCAAAGGAAGACGAAAAACAGGAAGACCAAGACTCCGCAGGAGGGATCAGGTTGACGAATCCCTGCATACAGTTGATATTGCCAACTAGAGAGATAAAGCAAAAGATAGATCTGGTTGGCGAAATTGTTTATCTTCGTTTTGTAAGGTCCTTGATCCCCGGGGTTGTTCGAGATGGGTGATGGGAAATAATATGCAATTAATCGTTATGGTGAATAATAACGATATTATGTACAAAGGGTGTCCCAAAATTCATGCAAGATTGAACGCAATGAAATTGTTTCTTGTCGTCCACTTCCATATCATGCAATTCAGGAAGAAGAAAACTAGATTATAATGCCGCAACAGATAACTAGTACCTGTTGCTTCCCGACCAACCGCATTTTCAAACAAAAAAATGTTTCATTGATGGACCAGCCCATAATCTCCGGCAACCGGTGACATGTTGGTAAGGCATTTGTTTGTATGTGTGTATTCTGAAACCTGAATGTGGCAACTGTCACGATTAACAAAGTCATCAAGATGAAATTGAGCCTCATCTGATGCATCAGTGAGAAATAGTGACACATGGCCCATCAGGCTGCTCATCGGAAATCCTTGACAGTAGCCGCTAGAAAAGAAAATATCCTACCTTTTGCCCGGGAACCACCGCGTGGAGGAAAAAAAGTCATAGGCAAATGAACGGTCCCAATCTTTGACTCCCGTTAATTTTCTTGTATAAAACATTAAAGGAAGGCTGGTATAGCCCCCACTAGCAAGTTCGTGGCTTAAAGTGATTACTAGACGAACTGATAGTAGTGCCGAAAGATTTGATGTTTCCTGTGACAGTACTGTCACTTATAATACCAGAGAATTGACATCTTCGGGAATGTATGGAATTGGTACTGCATATATTCAGCTATTTTAAAAATTCGTGGTAGTTTCACTAACATGGAGACGGAGACGAGCTAAAACAAATCAATGAGTGTTCGAACTCACGGATGATGTGTTAACACCTTTTTGCTACTCGGTACCTGTTCGATGTCTTTGAACACATTAGTAAATGTTACATTGGAAGATAAAAAATAATAGTTTACTTCGGCCCGACCGAACTTAACACCGTTTCTACTTGTTTTTGTATACACCGGGGAATGCTGAACATCAAATGACTCGCTTTGTTTGGCCACAGCAACAACAACGAAACAACCAAACACACAACATCGCACATACTTTGTCCGAAGTAGCTGACGTATACGTATGTCACAGAACCACATGTATGCCATATCAACAGCAACGAAACAGCCAAACGCACAACATCACACATACTTTGTACGAAGTAGCTGATGTATTAGTGTGTCATCATAACGTCGACTGCGCAAGCAAATGAAATTTTGCGTGGCTATGCTTTATATCTCCGTTCAACAACAGCAACAGACACATGTACATTAGACTGACTCACAAAAAAAAAGTGTTTTTGTTCCACCCCCTGAAATGTACCTTGACTTGTTTTTTGATGATTTCCAAAATATTTCGCGTCTAGGATTAAAACCGCGTGAGCATGCCAACAAATGTTCTGCCAAGGCCTTTTTTTCAAAGATATTCTGCAAAAAAAGCCTTTTTTTAAAAACGGTCCAGCTCACGGGGTTTTAATCCTAGACACGAAATATTTTGCGAATCGTAAAAAGACAAGTCAGGGAACATTTCAGGGGGTGGAACAAAAACACTTTTTTTGGCCCCACACAAAATGAGTCGGTTTAATGTACATACATACATTATTATGTTAATACATACGCTATAGACACAATTTCGTTTGCCTCACCCCTGCCACACCACTCTTTCATTGCTCTCTTGCTCGCTCATTTTTGTTTAACACGTCATTATTCTCTTTCGCAGTCGCAGAAAATCTGGTTTTAGCAGCAGCATAAAATCTGACTTTAGCAGCAGCATAAAATCTGATTTTAGCAGCAGCATAAAATCTGGTTTTAGCAGCAGCAGAAGACCTGTCGGTGTGTTGTTTGCATGTGTTGACTTTGATAGATTTAGGCCCTATACGCCGCTATAGATGTTAACACATCAAAAATCGACTCCAACTCCTACACCTACTCCGGTCAAATTATTTGAACACCGAATATAAAACACCAGCTCCAAAGCAAACATGTTCATTGAGGCTAACATTGCACTAGGGTTTGTCGATCCTGGGAATTCTGTAGTTTTCATTTCTACACACACATCCATATCATCCTTTGTAATATAATGCATCAAATATAAAATTTTACTAGCAGTTTTTAAATTTTGTTGTTATCCACATGTGTTGCTATGTTTTTCTTAATTTGTTGTACCATGCTGTTTGATATATTTATAAACCACATAGGGCAATTCGTTCTTGAGTTCTGTTTAAATTTTCAACACTGAAAACTGGCTTTAAAAAATCAAAAATAAATTGTTTCCAAAGAATTTACATTCTCGGTTATTGTATTAAATAGGGTACCCTAATACATTCAAGCATCTTCTAGTTCAAATTTTGTTGTAATCTAGTGCTATCACTGATTTCGTTACATTTCGCGTCACAAGATTTTCAGATACAAAACGAATTGAAATTTTTTCGCGGTTAGAATGAGTAATATTAATAATAAATATATTAATCATACGCACTATTGTTTCTAATATTACAGCAATTATAAATATCTTCTTATAATATGAATATTTAAAAATCAAATGCAGTTTGCGATAGAGTATATTTTGCGACCGAATTCCATTACAGTTCCGAACTCAAAATCTAAGGCTCATCACGCGACGAGAATCATTGCCTTAGACTGGCCATATTCTCTTAGTAATGCTCAATAATATTCTTTAAACTTAAACAGAAATTACAAACATGAAAATTTCCCGCTGTAAAACTTCAATATTTCTTATAAACTATATATTTGAAAATAATTCCTGGTTGATACCACGCTTAAGCCCCTAAAAATGGGCTCAGCATTTTATGGGAATATATTTTGTTTTTATTGTATACTCGACAACAATAAACAAAAGTCATTATGGTGGTAAAAAAAAAAATGAAGTAACATTCACATAAAACTGTGAATGCTGCTGCAGCTATTTTGGAACTTTTTTTTTTGGCGTTTTGACTAACTTCTCGCTACCACCATGTACGTGCTCCTACATTTTATAGTTTTGGAAAGCTATTAATGGTGCAAATCGGTTTTCAGCGTAAAGGGTGTGGGAACGTATGATTGATAACAATTTTCAAAATGCACCAACCACAGAAAGATTAACAGTTGTTTGTTTTTCAAAACAAGAAGATAGATTAAAATTATTGCCCAACTTTCGTTTCCCCTGGTATCACTTAGAACACTCCCTTTTCTTTTAATGTTGATCACTCCAAATTATAAATTTCCAAAAAAAAAACAAAGTGTTGGCAAGAATTTGGTGCAGCCAGTTTAAGGGGGTGTTTTGTTACTATTTTTGTTTTTCTTTTTTGCTATATTGCTGGTGTAGATTTTCCATTGTATTTTCATACTTGAGCTTTATGGCATTTATGTAAACATTAGCGATTAGCATGTTAAGTGCTCCACTAGATGCATTTTGAATCGAGTGAGTAAAACAAACAAAACAGCAAATTTGTGAATCACGTTTCGAAAGCGAAAAAGGATGCAATTCCGGCATACAAATTGCCAAATTTTTCCCAGCTTTACATGGCAATTATAAATAAAGCACTGAAAATGGAATTTTAAAACAGTTACTGGTTAACTACTAGTTTTGGGTTAACTACAAATCATGGAAACCCCATTGGTTTAAAATTTATACAACTTTTCCTTGAATTCTATACTATACTCTGTGTTAAATTTCGAAAAACTTCCTCATCCTCAAAACACTTTGTGTCACTTTCAAACATATTAGTGAAAACTTAGGAAAACCTTGAGCATAAATTTGTCATCAGCCATTTTGTTGCATACTGTACCATTCATCATTTCACATCGTTGTGGCTTGAATTTTCTGTCTTGTGTGAGAATGTAAACTCCGACAGTTTGACGCCACGCAATGATTGTGGCAAAGAATAAAGAAAACCTTATTGATTAAATTCTAGACACACAAGCGCCAGTGGCAATAATAGCTGGCAAAAAGGAACAGTGTCTGTTGGGTAGGAAGAAGCAATTTTCCATTTAGATTTAATGGAAATTGTAGTAGTTTACAAATGAAATAAATTACTTAAATATTTCAAAGTTCAAATATATTAATATTCGTTTAAATATTTATAAAAATTGTTACCTTTCAGTTATATAAATATTTAGTGTAACCTTTTTTTAACCCTCAGATGACTGGCTACATGTTAGGTACTAAATCATCATACTGGGCCTAGATTAGGCCCTACATAAATTGTCATACATCAGCCTCTACATAAAATGTACTTACTAATTGTCCAAATACTATGGGCGAATGACATTCCTTCCTTCAGATTTCAATGGCGGGGAAAATGTGTCCTTTCCTCAGGAGCAGATCCTGGCTAATTCTATTAGATTTTCCTGTTTAGTTTGCGAGGACCTTAATAAATGTTACCAAACATATTGTAAAACAAAGCCAAGACACCATTGATCCAAGGTGTCGGCGACAACTTTGCTTGTATTATAGTCCAACATTTGATTGGACTTTCGGTGTTGATCGGCCAGTGCAATACTTGTTCCACAATACAATATAAACTCTTTTGTTTCTCAATATGCACAATAGCGTGTAGTGAAACCAGCATTATAAGGATTTTCAATTGGTGCCACGGGTGGGGGGGGGGCGGGGTACTCGAAAGATTCGTATTGCCGAGCTGTTTACGAGAACATCAAACTATCGGCCGCTGAAGTCTTGATTATGATTGCAAAATGCTGCCGTGAAAAAATTCTCCATCAACATTTTGAGAATATATTTTTCTTTTATTTTTATTTTGCAGCCCTTCAATTCACATCTTTTGAGATTCGTCCTCCAAACACAAAATGTTTAACTACATTCACCGGTGAGGCTTTTCGAGACCGAAACGATATCAAACGGGTTTGTTGCCTTTCGCTGTGTAGTGTGTAATATATCACCTTCACGATTCGCATTTAATTCATAGTAACAATTGTATATGTAGTCGACTGATGTTGCAGTATTTGTCAGACCTCCGAAACGAAGTTAATTACTCACTTAAAGACTTCGTACCCGATCTCGGGAACTTCTCGCAATCAGTGAGCTGTGCGCTTACTAATATTTTACTCACTGATTGGGACCTACAGTTTTACACCAGTTCCGAACGGTATTTTTAGAAGCTTTTTCTGGTCCAAGTGCGCGATAGTGTCACCATCACTAAGCGAGGCCCCCGAAAGAAATTTAAGGCGGTCAGAGTTCACAGCAAATACAGTATATATAGTCGACTTAGGTTTCACTAGTAATCGGTCACACCTCCGAATAGAAAATAGTTTCTTATTTGAAGAAATCGTAAGCGTTCTCACTTGTACTTATAACAACCATAGGAACGTTATACTCTTCGCAAGTAGTGCACCGTTGTTTCTGGGAAACCTTTAACGCTCCTGAGTTTTCCACATTTATGAGGTTCGTGAGGTTCGAATGCGTTACTCCTCTTGGGCCTTTAACTATTTCTGCACGGGAGCTGTGCTCCTCGTGAATTCAGCACCTCTACTTAAAGGAAGGCTTTGCTCCTCGTAGGCTCTGGATCTTTGTCTGTATTAAGACTTGGCTCGTCGTTACATCTCCCCCTATATAAGATCGAAGTGCAGGATTCAAAAAAATGTAAACCTTCGTGCAACTGAAGTACAATTCATGAAAAATTCACCGATTTGGATTCTGAATTTGGATTCTGTATAAGGAAGAAGAGATATATTCTAATCTGCTGACGATCTAGCGCAATTTAGAATTATTAACCAGATTCGAAATTATTATAAAGGCTATCCCAAAGTTACCGCAAAACTAAAAGTTATTGAATTGTTTCTTGGGGTGTATCACATGTGGCACCATGCTAATGATGTGGTTTGATCCACATCCACTTCATTAAATTTAAATGGTTTCCCATTACATCCCCTGAAAGGATTGGGGAGATTTTCTCACAATCAGTGAGCTGCGCGCGTTCTAGTTTACACTCATTGGTTGTGACTTGCAGTTTTACACCGGTTCCAAACGGTATTTTGAGAAGGTTTTTCATAGCTAGATACTTGATAGTGTCGCCGTCACTATGCGAGGTGACCGCCGCCGAAAAAAAATGTAAAGTGGTCAGATCAGGACTCGAAAACAGGATGTGATATACAGGGGGAGCGGCCACTAACCATTGCATGATTAAAGTTACGACCAACAAAACTAAGTAATCATATTACGACTGATCATCATTGACTGCTATTGCTCAACATGCCGCAGTTTCGAAAAAAATAGTACAATAATGGTCCCAACCTAAAATCTAGACAGGCACGTAGTTGACGCAAGTGTTTCGCAACAATCACTCTTGAATTTGTTGAACCCAAAAATGCGACAATTTTGACGACAACAAGAGGCGTATGAGCCTGATGGCTTGATATTATTTTGTTCGAGAAGCCTACAATATTTTTTAAATATATCTCTAAAACAAAAACGCGTTGTTCCATTTTTAGTAAGCTTGAAGTGTCAGCTGTCCGAACACATGTCGTGATATTCACTTCCAGGGTAAATTTTGGGATACCCCCACTGACGAGTATTTAGTTCCGTACAAGATTTTTGAAACTCATAAAACTCGTCAATAGCGAAGGAGTGCTTATTCTTCTTTTGTTGAGTTTTATTCAATATGGACTGTCTACATTATTCACTCCGTTCGATCCTATTTCCTCAATATCTACATAACATATATTCGGCAGAAAATGAATTATATCTCTCACATTTAGGCTGGAGCTCCTACGAGCACCTTGGAGCTTCTTTACTGTATGCAGAAAAGTGTGGTGATGCTGCTAGGAGATATCAGTGAGTAAAAAGCTGTTGTCTCCTTGGAGCATCGGCGATATTTTAGCTGTGTATCGTTAGTTTCTCAAAATACCGAAAAAGCTTCTCAAAATACCGTTCGAAATCGGTGTAAAACTGTAGGTCCCAATCAGTGAATGAAAACTGTAAAGCTCACAGCTCAGTGATTGTGAGAAGTTCTCCCCGGTCCCTTCATGGGATGTAATGGGAAACCATTTATTTGTGTCATTTTTATCGTTATATAACCGACATTTTTATGGGAAGTGTTCCCGTGGTATACATGGCCTAATTCCAGAGGTTAAGTGGTGCAACCGTAGGATTTTGTTATCCACATAATTTTATTTGTTTATGGTCACTTGGGCAGTGTATCGGACTACGCATTACAGGGAAAATTCGTTCTTCACTAGATAGTTTGAATTTATATGTGGTTCCGTTTTTATTTATTTATTGTTCGGCTACTGTCGTTCGATTTCGTAAAGTAAAAGGATTTATCACATTTATCTTTAAATATGCATAATAGGAACGCAAACACTGTTAATACTGTAATCTCCAGATGACCAGATATGTATCTTTATATACTCTAATGGATCTTTCAATGCACAGTGTTTTCAAAAGACGTTTTATTGGGTAAAATTCTCTGTTATTATTATTATTATTATATTTGTTAAAAGATTTCAAAAATAAAAATTGCTGTGTACACTCGACATAATTGGCAAAAGGTCCTTCGGGTCTGATTTTTAAAAAATTTCTCAGCTAAATGTAGAGATGAAGCCAAAGTTAGTGGAACATTCATTTATTTAGTTGACAGTTCTCTATAGTCCATTAATGTCGAAATGATCGTCCAGTGAATATGAGTTCAATCACATCCGCTGCATTTACAATTTTCTCACTGAATGGAAAATTTGATCTAACCGGTCTTGTTGCTATTTCGCTAACCGGACATGATCTGTTAGTTTAAAAAGAATTACAACTTTTTAAAAATAACTCGAATCAAAGACAACTAAAATTGATTTTGAAATTATTTGGCCCTTTAGATTTGAATCATTCTCGGATCCGCAAAGAATGATACAGCTAATTTGGAAGAAACCCATTTCAAACTGCAAAATATTGATCAAAGTCCTTGCCAAAATCTATGTTTCTTAAGAATTCGCTATAGTCCTTATTTCTTAGCCAATTCCAAAAATAAATTTTGCTTTATATTCTGGACCGGATTTCCTATAGAAACAGAAATTACTCGATACATTTTTCTGAACATATTACGAGAATTAAGGAGTTTTCTATATCCCGTATTGATTCTGTGTTGTAATTTTTTTGGAAGCGGAGGAAAACGTTCGCTATCTAGTTGATATTTTTGTATTTTATTTTTAAATTTATAATCCTGAGGAATCCTTTGGATAAAATGCGAAATATCGATATAATAAATAGGTTAGGTTAGGTTGAACGTGAATTTGAGTTAGAAACAAATAACGAGTTCACCTGAGGCCGTAATTTCGGCCCATTGTGGTTTCCTTCTAAAGAATTGAAAGGAGAAAGAAATAGTCGTAGAGAAGAGGAAGAATGTAGGAGAGGGGGTAAGTTAAAGGAGAAAGTCCAGCGCAAACATTTTTCTCAGTTGTCCGCTGCTGAACCAGTGAGATTTTTCTATGAATTTGACGAGGGATATAATTAGAGCGTCTGCTTGGTCATTGAGGTTTTCAAAGAGCCTGCTCCCCAGGAAGGCCAGACGATACCCTTGCAGTCCTCTACATGAAAAGAGCAAGTGCCGTACAGGCTCCTCCTTATCTGCATCTAAACAACTTCTGCAGAAGTCATCATATGGAAGTTTGATACTTGTAGCCATGCATGATCTATCTGATCTATTATATCTGGTCTATCACGCAGTGTCCATCTATGACTCCTATGAGAGTGATGAGTGTGTTCTTTCCAAGGGAGAGCAGCCCTTTGGTACGTGTTCCATCAATGGCCGGCCAAAGAGATCGAGCTGGATCGAGTTTTGTACCAAATCCCATCTCGACTTTGTTAACGCTACTCCCAGTTCATCGACTTGGTTCCTCAGTTCCACGAACGGAATATGCACGTCCAAGGTCGCAGCGTCTTCCCCCACACAGAAGCCCGTTCTGGCACATTCGTCTGCTATTTCGTTGCCGTGACTGTTGCTATGTCTCGGTACCCAGCCGATTTTACAGCACAAAATACAAATAATAAAATTCGGAAACATCCAGGTCTTGAGCTTGATTTTAAAATAGGTTAGAGGGATTAAATAAAGGACTCCTAATATTAAAAATTAACAACTTAAAATTCTCGAAATAGTGATCTAATTACAGACCTCATACAGCCATGTTCTATCCATTTTTTATCCTTGATTCCAACGGCAAGTGGAGACTTGTGAATAAACTATTACACTCTGTCAAAGCTATCTCCTTACAACAACATTATTTCCAGTCTCAAGTAAATCTTGTGAATTATTAATCCAGTGTCCAATAAATTTCTTATTCCAAACCTTTTCAAATTCAATTTAATCTTAATAAATTTCAACGCATTGTCCCATAACCATCCACTGAGCTTTCCAATTTGACCTCTTTATTGATAAGTTTCCAATGTGGATTTTTTTTGTAGCTCTCTGTTTTGATTCATGTTTTGTTAATTTCAAATGCATTTCATTTCCTTTTCCCGTTTTCTAATTTCTTTTTTGTACGAATTAAAACAACAACAAATATCAAATCAGCTTGAAAAAACCCCGTTTGCACAAATGGATGTACAAATGTTTTTTTAATTCCTTGTAAATTATCTTCGTGAACTCGTATTAATAATACACAGGCAGAGAGAGAGATAGAGAAAGAGATAAAACTCACAGGACTCAAATACTATAGAGTGGGGTGGAATAGTGAGGGCGAGGGCGAGGGCGGGCAGGAAAACAGAAATTAAAAATCCATGTGAAAAACTGCTTGGCTCAGCAAAATAGCAACAAATTTTTAGCAATCTCAGCATTAAACTTTTGCACACAAACAGTAGAAATAACGACAACAACAGGGATAATACTAACCCCCACACACACACACACCAAACCAAATGAAAACAAAAATACAGCAACATGAGGGGAAATACAAAACAACATAACATAAATAAAGAAATAAAAGCAACAACAGTGTAGTCCTAACGAAAAGCAACAACATGAAAATTCCCGCACACACACATATATATAGAGCTTGAGGAAAATATGCTTATAGTAGAAGCAACGGCAACCATAAGCATAGGTAACACTCACACACTTTTATAAACGATGCTTAGGCGACCACGCACAAGTGCACACCCACACCACACAAGCTCACAACATGTCCTGAAACAAATTCCCACACGCGGAGGCTTCTGCATGTGGGAGCCTTACCGAGAAGAGTACGTTTCTCTCCGCCTCTTTTTCCATATTATCGCACACACACACACTAAGGCGTACGCTTAGTTTGACTTGGGTGCAGTGTTTTTTTTTTTAAAGATACTCGAACGTGCACAACCCACACTACTACAAATGGCATACTTATACATGCGTATATGGTACATTCCACGTAAAATATCCAGCTCAACAAAATCGTGGTCCAATATTTGTGAATTTCGCTTATAAGTTGGTGTAAGTCTGAGTCTGATTCGGCCAATTAATGTAAAATTTAATCAAGTACTGGCGGAGTGAGAGGAGTCAAAGTTCGGCATTTTATAGAAAAAAGATATTGTATGGAATTTTTTCATTTCGTAAATATAAATTGACTACGCTTATGTATGTTTATTGAGCTTCACATTATAAGGACAATAAGAAATAATCTCTTTTATAGTTCAAATGGTATTTCATAAATGGCAGCCATTAATAACACTGTGATAGTCGAAAAAATGAACTTCGATGAATCCTTTTCGAACTATTAGGGGGGAGTCCCCTGAGTGCGAAAGTACATTTGGAAGTGTCAGGTTGGCTCCAGTTTTTGAGAAATCGGTATATATGGATATAGCTAAGTCTGCGCTATTTAAACAAATTTTACCGGCCATAGGCCAATTTTTTTTGGCCTAAAAGGGCTTAAAAAGCTTATTAAAATAGAAAAAACAAATGTTTGCGCTCGGTCCAACTTCTTGAGATATGGGCCTTTAAATCTTGAGTATATAATTGGCCATATCTCACATACTTATGGTCCGATGTGGTTCCGGTGAATATCATTATAAAGACCATTAAAAACTCTTTAAATCTGCATATAAATATATTACACTTTATTAACCCATTGGGGACAAATTTAAAAAATACGATTTTTTAATCTCACTTTTTTGCTAAAAATCTGATTTTCTTAAAAAACAGCCCTAGTAAACCTATTTTCTACCTAGACTCAGGTTGTAGGCAACACTTCTGGCTTTGTTTTAAGGTATAATACTTCTCATTAGCCCTTCGCATTAGCCCTTCTAGCCCTTCTAATATATACAAAAGCATTTAACATTAATTACATCTGTGGTTACAAACAATAATAGCCTAACTTGAGTTAGAACGAAATTTAAAAATTGTTTTGAGAAGTCACCGTGCTCAAATAAGCAACTCTGTTTTTGTTAAGAAGTAAGTAAAAGAATTCGTTTCCTTTTTATCTGTAACAAAGTTATCACAAAAACTCCGACTCCTGATTTCCAGTAAAGATATTAAAGTTTAAACTGCTCTCCCTGAAAAACTTTAGAATCGACTTGGGCTGTTATTGTTTGTAACCACAGACATATTGATCAAAAAACGATTGTCAATAATTAGATTAGTCGTCAAAGTTAGATTTATGACCCGTAACAGCACAGTGGGCCGCTAATGGCGTTTTCTGTTCCATAGGTTTATAGGTGGCCCTTAAATCTGATTTGTGGGAAGACAGTAAAGTCTTCAATTTCGTCATCATGGTGCCAACGTATACCTTTTGGCATACGTCAGTCCCCATTGCATTGTAACTGATATACAATATTAGACTTATCCCCTTCCGTCACTTTGGACTTTGTCCGACTAACTAATCTGCTCAGGGTATTGTGTGGTCTCAACGCCAACTCATATGACCCTTTGTCATAGATATCGGATTGCTTCAGTCTCTCGGAATAACCAGGTATATACGTCAGGGATTTGTAAATTTTCGGTGGGGTTTCTTTCGTCTGGTTGATCTTGTCCTCGTTCCATAAATTGTCCTGTATGACCACTCCGGTCCATTCCGATCCAGTAGACCATTTTCTGTTCTGACAGGGAAATAATTTTTGCGAAGAATTTCCCTTATTCTCCATATGAAACTCCTTGTGGCCGATCTGCAGAACTCTATTCACGAAATTTGTCGCCGTATTGATAATAGTCCCCCTAGGATGCTTTGAATTGAAGTTAATCAGTCCTCCGGATGCTGTAGTCTTCCGGTACCAATCTACATTGACAGAGTCCAGATATGGTAATCTTTTGTACTTTTCCCCTTCCATCGTGAATTTTATTTGTCCGTTGTATTTGTCAAGAGCCTTAAGTCCGTTATCCACTTCATTCCTCTTTATCACAACAAATAAGTCGTCAACATAATTTGTCAAGATTTTGGGCTTTACTTCCAACCTCGTTAAGGTTTCGTCAAGTAGCTCCTCCACTATTCAGTCAGCTATCACTGGTGAAGCTGCTGATCCCGTAGGCATACCTTTTCCTTGCCCATAAAATTTGTCCTAGTATTTGAAATATCTCGTCTTTCAGCAATTCAGTGAATAAATCTTGTGTAGTTGTGTAAATTTTCCAGTATACTCCATTTCCCCTCTACCGTGCCAATGGCCAAATGTATCGGAATAGTTGGGAACAGGGACACCACGTCGAATGACACCAATATTTCATCTTCATCTATTCTGATATTCTCGATATAAAATCAATCGCATCTTTGACATTATATCTGGAGTCCTTCGTCAAATTATTAAGTATACTGATCATATACATACAAAGTCCCTAGCCAGGTAAGTTGATTGCTGAACATATTGGTCTAAGGGGTTTCCATCTTTATTGATTTTGGGGAGACCGTCTATGCTGGGTGGTGCGAAAACCCTGTAGGTCAGTCTATTCTTCTCCGTCAAATTTAGCAATTAGGATGCTCGTCGGGTCTCTTTTAATACGTCTATATGTACAAATATCCCTCACAGTATTGTTTATCTTCGGCCTGTAATCGTCCCTGTAAACAAATTTGTTTTTTTTTTTATTTTAAATAGACAAGAACTTGAAGGAAATTCACATAGACTTTTTCATAAGCTTTCAAAGGTGACCTTAATATTAAAAAATAAAATGTTTGATTTTGATGTTTCAAAATTCAAAAAAACAGAATTTTTTTCTCAAATCTCGATGCACGTTATTTTTTATAAATATTATTTTCTACGATAATCTTAAGATTTAATAATATTGTTCATTGTTTCCAACTAAGTTTAATTTTATATAGTGCACCGCCATGATTAACTGCTGAATCTAAATTTCTATCAGGTTACTTTTAATATTTTTTATAATATTTCGTTACGAGTTTTTCTATAAAGTCCTTAAGTTCAAAATAACGATTTGAGTTTTTTTCTTCAATATTTTTAAATGAAAGCTGAGTCTTTTTCGCTTAAAAGCCTTAAGTTTAAATAATGAGGTTTTATCCGATTCGAGAAATTACATTTGAAAACTGCACGAGAAATGGGCTACATACCTACGGTAGCCGCATACGATGGGAACCGATGGTAGTTATCTATATTAGTTACTTAAAGTAGATACATGTGGTAGGTAATTACCTTGGGCGCTTACGGTAGGCACCTACGGCTGAGCTCAGACTACCATGGGGTTCAGAAGGTGGCGGATAGCTGAACGGCCTACGGATATGTAGGTTAGCTGTGTGGAATAAGCAGACCCCGAGGACGTACAATACGAGCGTACAAATGTCCAAAAAAGATTCGGCGACACCAGTTATTGAGTATCTTGCCATAGGAGACAGTCCTGAGACGAGTGAAATTAGGAGAGTGAAACCTCCGTGGTTCTCCGTTCGAATTAAAATCCAGAACCGTCCGCCCAGAGTGGGCGGCTGTATGGTCAACATGAGTTCTCCATGTTAGGGGCGGCTGTTTATCACAGTAGTGGTCCTACTCTAAACTAACTGATCCAATTCGGGGTGTCATTCGTTCTGAATGCATTTTAGGGACGCCTGACTGATTCCAGGGCGTAACAGTTCATATGGAGAATGAAATATCGGGAAATGTCGTGACAAAAGAAACACTGCACTGAGTAATTGGAAGTCGTAAGCCCTAAAAACCATCTCTGCCTGCCGGCAAAGCAGCAGTGGAGTTACAAAGTGTTCCACATATTTTGGCTCACTGATTACTGAAACTGTATACTTATATTTCAGTTATATGGGGAGAATTCGAGGTGGTTTTCATTCCGAAATTAGAGAACTCATCGCATAGTAGCCCAAGGGTGTTTAGACCGTTCAGTCTATCATATTTCCTTCTGAAGTAATTGGAGAAGATGATTGACCCATATCTCTACAAAGCTAAATCTACGAAAACCGCTCTGCGCACCCTAATGGGCTTCATAGTGGAATATATTTGATGATTACGAGAAGCCGCATAACCTATTTTTCCGGACACCCGACCTCACCACAAACGTCAATAGAGGAACAGCCCAAGAGTAACACTAAACAGTGTTCTGCAAGAGTTAGATGGATTAGGTTGCACAGTCGTGGCGTCCATCCATCCCATCCACTTGCAGATATGTGCTCAAGAACGTAATTAGGAGACTGTCTAAGTGGGTGTGAATTCGGAGAAACCCGAGATCATACTATTTGCCAGGAAGCAGAAGATTCAGTATATTCATACCTTGACTCTCTGTGGTAGAGATATTTGCCTAAAGGATACTGCATGATAACTAGGTATGATTCTCGAAAGAAATCTTAATTTCAAGATATACACTATAGATAGAACCAGTAGTGCCACAGTATCCATATATTCATCTTAAGGGACATCGGGAGATACTAAGGCCTATCATGGAAGTCATTTACTGGATTGGTTACTGCAGAAGCTGTGGTGATGACGAGGAGGACGAGATCATCAAGCATCTTACAAAAATATCGACACAATATCGACAAAAAAACATCGGCCAATATTGTAACGGGTCCGCCAAATAACTTTTTTTTTTTGAAAATGCTATTAAAAAAGCTACTGAATATTTTCTCAAATTTCTCCTTTTATTTTAAAGTACAATCCTTCCGGTTAATAATGGAAAATAATTTCATTCAAATGGCTGCCTCGGCTGGCCATGCAGTAGCCTACACCATCGGTCCAATTTTTAAACACATTATCGATTGTGCGCAGCTGTATTTCACCAATGGCTTCACGAATATTGTCCTTTAAAGCGTCAATTGTCTCTGGCTTGTCGGCGTAACACTTATCTTAAAGGGCACCCCACAAATAATAGTCCAACGGTGTCAAATCGCAGCTCCGAGGTGGCCAAACGACATCAGCTCTGCTGCTGATAATGCGATCTTCAAAAACGGGTCGCAAAACATCGAGTGTAGCTTCGGCGGTGTGGCACGTAGCGCCGTCCTGTTGAAACCAACTGTTGCCAATATCATCCACTTCAATTTTTGTGAACAAAAATTCGTTCAGCATCGCCGGATAACGATCACCATTGACTGTAAGGGCCACTCCTTGCTCATTTTCGAAGAAAAATGGCCCAATTATGCCTCTGGACCAAAATCCGCACCAACCAGTGACTCGTTTTGGGTGCATCGGCTTTTCAATGTATGCGTGCGCGTTTTCTGTGCCCCAACTGCTGCAATTTTGCTTGTTTACATACCCGCCAAGATCAAAATGAGCTTCATCTGAAAAGATGAGTTTTTTGGCAAAATCGGCATCTTCCCACTTAGCGAAGCGAAAACTCATTGGATGGTCAGTTGGCTTCAACTTTGTGTGGCGTCATACCAAGGTCTTTATGCAAAATTGGTCTCAATGATGTCTCCGAAATGTCCAATTGTTGAGAACGACGGTGAATTGATGTTGATGGCGCTTCACGCACACTTTCTGCCACAGCAGCAATATTCTCGGGGCTACGCACAATTTTTGGCTTTTCACGCTTTGGTTTATCGATGAGGATGCCAGTTTTTTTCACTTTTTTCACAAGATAACGAACATACGGAGCTGACGGTGCTTCTCTTCTTCCAAAATCCGTACACAATTTTCGCACACATTGTGCAACATCCCATGAAGGGATTCGGAAGAGCTTCTCACAACTAATGAGAGCTTATTTCCAGACTTTGACAAGCTATCACTACACCAATTCTTGAGAGAATTTTGGAATATATGGCTCATAACTTACAAACGTATACAGCATCTCATAAACGACATTGGAAAAAGATTGGATAAAATACTTTTCTGCTGGACATTTCACATGAAATACACCATATGCGTGTTTCTCTGCCCACAAACATGTGTGTTCGCCACTGCTTGCATTGCCAGTGTTACTGTTTTTGAAGGCGGAATTCATTGGCCCTAAAATGCGAGCCATAAATGAATTACAGTTGTTGTTGGTCGCACAATGCTACAGGTTTCCGCACTAAAATTTTAAAAAAGGGTTAAAAAAGGGACTGTAGAAAGGGGAAAAATTGGTATTTTCCATCCTTACCAAATGCTTAATTAGTTTCGCACATAAATATCCTAATTCATCTCTTAATATCACATTCGCACCCTATCCTACACTTCATAGAGGCACAATTTTCGTACTATTCCCCCACTCCATTACAAATTTGACCGACGCCATTGCACCCATACGTGGATGTTAGGTTAAATGTTTTTCACTTGTTTACATCATTTATCCTTTATAAGCAACGTTACTTTCTAGTTCGCATATACAGGTTAACCTGAGGTCCTTTTCATACCTATTCCACTGAACTCACTGACATATCAGTGCAACGAATCATCAAACATACGAGGACATGGAGCTTATTGTGACATTATCGTAGTTATCTGCAAAATTACCATGAATTTGCACAAATGAATTGCCCCAAAAAGAAGGGAACCCACAATGAGGGAAGCTAATCGGCAACAGCTAGAAGCTTTTCTGATGTTCCTCTTTAGTGCTTGTTTCGGTAAAATTGTTGCAAATTTAAAGTTGTTCGACAATTGGAATTTAAGTTAGCATAAATTTTTGAGATTTTGTGTTAATATTTGTTGCTACAAATTAACAGAAATGTAATAAACGACAACACTACACGCTGAAAAATAACGGCCTCAGAGCAACATATTGCAGGAGCCATGTACATGTTTACAAGCATTGTTTTCGTGAAGTGAAGATCTGCTGCTTTTCGTTTTTTTAATTGTGAGAGACGCCAGTGTTTTCAGCAGTTTTCAACAAACAAATCTACATTTGGGTCACTAATACATATATTATAACCTATTAATGATTGTGCCCCAAACATATTATAATGAATAGCAAACACAATGTGTTTGGACACAAGTATATTATATTTGCCGTAAGCTAGAAATACGTAATATTTACATTCAAACAGTAAAAAAAGACAACATTTTCAGCGTGTATGGTGTGCACAACATATTCATGCTAGACAAAAGTGTTGTCAATAAATTTGAAAACTGTCAGCAACATATTTCAGCTAAAAGTTCACTCCCCAAAAGAGAAATTAGGAAAGAACGACAATACTATCGCAACAAGTTTTAGACAACATTGTAATGTTTGTAAAAGAAATTAGAAGATCACTCAAATCGTAAAGCGGTGAGATTCGATAATGTTGAGATATTAATGATTTGATGAAATACGGGTGGCGCACCAATTGTGCTACAATAAGGAATTCAAATAACATTATTTTAGTCAATATGTTTATTTTTTTTCTTTTTTTTTTTGTACAGAAAATTCAATTTAATTTTATATAACTAATTGCACTGTGTGTAATTTTTTAAGTCATGGCAAAATAACCATATACGGACACCACTACGTGAAAAAAGACTAAAAAAAAAAGACCCGTGTTTCCC
The DNA here is from genome assembly GCA_963931995.1 of Phaonia tiefii. Taxonomy (NCBI): domain Eukaryota; kingdom Metazoa; phylum Arthropoda; class Insecta; order Diptera; family Muscidae; genus Phaonia; species Phaonia tiefii. The sequence continues at coordinate 34,526,287 of OZ008371.1, read as the reverse complement.
AATTTTTCAAAAAGTCATGCACTTTTTTTTTTATGGGCCGCCAAAGATTAGGGGCCTCGGTATCATTTTCGTAAAAATGTGATCATTTTCTCAGGCTCATATCTTGCAAACCGTTCAGAATTTCGATTTACTCTCTGAGGTTGTAGCTCTTGTCATAAAGAACAAAAATTGCGAACATATAAAATCAAAAAAACTTCACCTTCCAGATCAAAATCGCAAAAAACTTAAAAAAATTAGATTTTTTTTTACCTTTTTTCCCGTGTTCAGGTCCATAGGTAGCAAACCGTTCAAAATTCAAGGAAACAATCAACTACAAAAATTTACCTAAGATCTCAGTAAACAAATTTCTAGAACATATAAACTTCCTAGAGATGATTCTTAACACTGTTTAGGTAGCACGCAAAAGTGAAAAATTTGCCGGAAATTTTTTAATTTAATTTTTTTTACCTTTTTCTCCTGTTCAGGTCCATAGGTAGCAAAAAATTAAATATGCCTGGCCAGAACCATGTGCATTCTTCAGTCTATGTTGTTGTATTTGTTCATCCACACTTCCTCTTGGCCTCCACGAGTTACATTGGAATTGATTCAGAGGTGAGCGTGAATCCCAATTACAAAGAAAACAAAAGAATTTTGGGAAGTCGCCCTTATCGATGATCCCTTGCAAAATGTTGATGACCTTCAAATCACAGAAAATCTTCCATTTATTTTCGTAATATTTGATTTTTTCCATTATATCTTTCAATGTTTCATAGCTTTCTTTCATGTTGATACCCATTGCTAGCGGCATGGAAGGTTTTCGGTTCGACACATGCAACAACACTGCTTTCAAGCTTGAAACAGAACCATCAATAAATAATCTCCACTCACAAGCGATGTAGTTCATTACCATTTTTACCACCAAAGCTTTTATATCGTTGCAGTAAGCGAACGAATTGTCATCATTTAGAGTGTAGAGCATCTGAAATTCAGCTTGTCGTTTGCGGTACGCCGTAGAGTTAACATTAGCATGTGTGAGTTTTCTTTGCTTTAAAAAAGCTGTCAAAAATATTGCAAGTCGCTGCGATAATCCCAATATGGCCAGAATGAAATCCATTTCCATTTGTGTTATTAGTTGTGGTCCATCTCTTCCCTGTTGGGGCTCATAATCGGTATCAAATGGATCTTCATAAGTAACACCACTTGCTGTACTCATTGCTGTAAATTCTGTAGTACGATCTGGAGTTGGCGGCCTTGGTGATACAAAATTTTCAGGTGCAAGCTGTTGCAGTTGCTTTATAAATTTTGTTCTTCTCAGAATGTCGATTTAGACGACATGTGTAATTTACGCATGCATAGCAACTGGTTGCATCATGATCACCTGGGCGATTAATCCAGTTTACCGGCTTACAATACTTCATAGTACCTCTGCCTCCACTCAACCATGCCATGAGATTGTTATAACATTGGCGACACACTGTATTAGGTGTGTAATTTTCACCGGTCAAGTCCACTTCGTCGAAAAACAATGTATACGCTCTTTTGAATTCACTAGTTAAAAGATTATTTTCCTTCTGAAATCTTGTAGATGTTTTTTTTCTGGTTTGATGACCGCAAACGTAGCAAAATAAATCAATATTTTCACACTGCATATTGAAATTGTCAGTTGCCAATGTTGTGTGCGAATTATACTGTTGCACTTTCACTTTTTTTACTTTCACTTTCACTTTATAACTTTCACCGCTGAGCTCTCGTTGACGTCGCGCTGTGTAATGCCTCGATGTGAGCGTCGTGTCGCTTTTATATTGTGTGCTGCGTCCCTTGTTGCGTGTGCTGAGCTTACTGCACTGTGCTGCTGCTGTCGGGGCATGATCGCGTGATACCTAAGCGCTACCTAAACGGTGTTAACCCTTGGACAAACACATGGTTCTGGCCATGCATATTTCATTTTTTGCTACCTATGGACCTGAACAGGAGAAAAAGGTAAAAAAATGAAATTAAAAAATTTTCGGCAAATTTTTCACTTTTGCGTGCTACCTAAACAGTGTTAAGAATCATCTCTAGGAAGTTTATATGTTCTAGAAATTTGTTTATTGAGATCTTTGGTAAATTTTTGTAGTTGATTGTTTCCTTGAATTTTGAACGGTTTGCTACCTATGGACCTGAACACGGGAAAAAAGGTAAAAAAAAATCGAATTTTTTTGAGTTTTTTGCGATTTTGATATGGAAGGTGAAGTTTTTTTGATTTTATATGTTCGCAATTTTTGTTCTTGTTATGACAAATTTTGTTCTTTTGCCTCAGAGAGTAAATCGAAATTCTGAACGGTTTGCAAGATATGAGCCTGAGAAAATGATCACATTTTACGAAAATGATACCGAGGCCCCAAATCTTTGGCGGCCCATAAAGTGCATGACTTTGGGAAAAATTCGGAGACACGGGTCTTTTTTTTTTAGTCTTTTATCACGTAGTGGTGTCCGTATATGGTTATTTTTTTCGTGTTGCACTGTGCTATATACTCGATAGTGTCGCCGTCACTAAGCGAGGTGACCGTCGTCGAAAGAAATTTTAAGGTGGTTGGAGCAGGGATCGAACCCAGGATCTCCTGTACAAGAGGCGCGCACACTACCCATTGCACCACCGACGGTTTACAGTTAAATAAAACGTTACGATATAAATTTCGATTTGTGTCACAAATTTTGATTGCATCTGTTTCTAATTTCATTTCAACTTCAAAAACTTTTTATACATTTAGTTTGTGAAACTGAATATTCAACGGCAACATGTTTGGCAACTAGATCAACAAGTTTCCGTATATTGTAGATAAAGATGAAATCATAGCAGCTATTTGTTATCATTTGAAATATGTTGCTGTTGCGGTTGTTTCGTCACCGAAATATCACTACAAACATTTTCAGAAATGTCTGTTTTTGTTAATGTGACAGAACCAGACTTAAAGTTGGCAAAATGTTGCTGGTGTCGATTTTGTCAGCGTGTACATATTTCTTTCATTGTTGAATGTCAAAGTTACATGTCGCTGTTTCAGGAACATGTTTGTTTTTAAGATCCCATATTTTTAAATTGTAAAGGCTGGGGCAAACCTTGTTCGTAGGAAAGACATTAAGCACCATCAATTTGTTGCGCTACAAACTTTGTCAGCAACTGTGGCGGCGACTATATATCGTCCGTTGATTATTGTTATGTCGCATACGGCATTTATTATTTTATCTAGTTGACATTGTCTGTAAAAATTTTTTGTGCCTCCTCTTTCCGAATCAGTTGTCAGATTTTTGATATATCTTACCATTACTGTGATGATGACTCTAATCTGTCCCTAAAAATTGCTAGTTGGTAGTAGTGGTATAATTGAGAATATTGGTATCTCCGTTTCAAACAATTAGAGTCTGTTTTATAATTTGGTTAGACTAAAATTATCTGTTTTCGAGAAGCTGAATTATAGTTGACAATATTGATCTGTTTTTCCTACAACTTGAGTGGCCGTTATATTTTTCGTAAAATCATTAATCTGGTGCTCGATATATGTTACTAATATTTTCGCAGGCATTTGATTTTTTGTATTTTTTTTTTTTTTTGTAGAGTTTTGTAGAACTTCTCGCGAATTGTGAAACTTTGTACAGTATAATAGAATAACTTGTTTATAATACAAATATTGCCAAGATTATATCGGGAATATATCACATAGTCAAATACTCTAGCTTCCCAAATAAGTAAAACCTTCGGCAAATATTCATGGAACATTTCGACAAAACCAACAAGTTTCCTAGTAAATTATACAAAATGCAATTTTTCTTTTAATGCACTAAATGTTGCTAGCAACATATTTATCTTTTCTTAGGTAAAATGATGTCAGTTGCAAAAAGATTCCTACAATATTTGATACTTGAAAATTAAAGTTGTGAGCTAAAATAGCTACTGGCACACATTTTACTGACAACATTAATCCTGATAATATTTAAAAGAACATAGTGGATTTATTAACAAAATAGCTAGCAAATATTGTTTTATTAACTCTTGACAGAAGTTTAACTTCAAGTCCTTATTGTCTCAAGAAAAAATATTATTTAATCTTAGTGAGCGTACGAAATCCTGATAGAAAGAAATTGTCAATTCTTCAATGCATTAAGTTCGCCAAAACTCTTGTGTCCTATCATTTCAAACAAATTTGGTAACAAATTGAGTTTCATTATTTTTTTACCAGTTGCCTTATGCCGCCTCCATCTGCTCGGTTTCACATTCCATACACCCAAAGGGGAAAAAACCGCAAACCACAGGATTAGATTAAAAGAATGATATTTCAGACGAACAAAAGTGTTTAAGGACATTCCGTTTGGTTACTTACATAAATTACTGCTCTTTTTTTATACCATCTTATTTTTTACTTACACCCTTTGCTGCACGGTGAAAGTTCCTTTATTGCTGTACTTACTCTTTGGCCTTTCTCTTATATCCCTACCCTCCTCCACCCGCCCCCTTCTACCATCCTGGTAGCCGTAAGGATATCAGTGTAAAGCATTTGCCTGTGAGTATTTTTTTCCGGGAAATTCTTTCAGTGAATAAATGGTGCAACATACTGAATTGGCATGTCATAGCTTAGCATTAAAATACCGTTAGAGTCTTTTTCTTTCCGGTGCTTTTTTGTTGTTGCTGTTGCTTCGCTCTCGTAAAGCTTCCTACTTCCACTTTGGCTGTTTCCTCGATGACAATGTTGTTTTTTGTGTGTTTCTCATACTTCTATGTTCTAGGAAAAGCGGTAAGAAACCACAGCTATAAATACGAATGTCACAAGATGAAGACAAGCAATAGACCCACATATTTACGCTTATATGTACTCACCCTACATTTCAGCAACCGTTCGGCTCTTTAATACCTTATATACATCCTTTGCCAGGACATGAACTCCCTATAAACGTCATGGGTTGTGGGAGGGTGGTGGCACAATCAAAAACTCATCAAATATGAATTTTTCTGCCACTCTGTAATTTTCGCCATTGAAACGCGAGATGACGATGGTGATGGTGACAAAACCTAAAAGACGTGCATGGCAAGCCAACAGCATGAAGTGATAGAGAGGAAACAGAGGTCGTGAAGGAGACCATAAAATAGAACGCGCTAAATTGAAGTTACATTTGAGTCAATTGCAGTTTTCATATGATTTGCATGTCACATGAACTCCAAGAATGAATTGACTTCGACATAGTGCTGGTACTACCGCTGGTGGTTCTGTCACATTAACAGCCACTGAATTTTAAATCACCCACTTGTACTCTGACGCACATCGATATTGAGGGGAAACAAAAAGAAAACAAACTCTCTTTAAGGATAGCATTAGAATTGAAGGACTTCATTACACTTTATACAATTTCATTATACTTTATACAACTTTTTAGCGGAAGCCAGACTTAAAGTTGGCATAATATTTAGTAGCAGGAATTAGATCCCTTCTAGCCCATTAATTTTGAAAAATTTAATATGATATATATTCCCATTCCTAACCGTAACATCAATTGGATACCTAATATTTCTAATTAGGACTTGGTAAGGGGTAAATCGCATCCTAATGGAATCGGGGAACAGTGTACTGCTAGACCTGGAGGGATTAGGTTGCACTGTGGTAGCATATGCTAAAGATCTGGCAATTGAATTGCAGGGAAATTGCGAGAGTTGCTATTACCATTTCGGGTCCAGCAATATAACAACAATCATTTATCATTGAAAATGGTTTTATTGTTTTACAAAATAAACTCCGCGAAGATCATTACACTTTTGCATGCTTACTTGTATTGACTATTTTACAACCTCATAAGGTCAGAAGTCCAACACATATTAATTCAACAAATTTCAAAATATTCCTCCAACTGGCTCTATCCTTCGCCATTTCTTGCAAGTTGGTAACACCAAGGATACGGTGGGATTCTTCTGGCTGGTCTCTCCAGCGGAGTCATGGTCGTCCTCTTTTCCTGCTTCCATCGGGTATGTTATCGAAAACTTTTCGCGCCGGCTCATCTTCATTCATTCTGATATCATGGCCTAGCCACGCAATTGGTACACTTTGATTCGTCTAGATATGTCCATGTCAGAATAGAGACTATATAGCCCTGCGTTCCAGCGACGTCGGTACTCGCCGTTTTCCCTAACAGGCCCATATATTTTACGGAGAATTTTTCTCTCGAAAACTCCCAGGTGTTTTTCATCCGAGAGAGGGCTTTGTTCCTAAACTGCTTGCTAAGCCCAAAATAACATCTATTTGCAAGCACAATTCTCCTATTTATCTCCAGGCAAACGTTGTTGTCGTTGTTCACGGCGGATCCAAGGTAGACAAATTCATCTACCACTTCAAAATTAAATCGGTTGTCAACGTTCAAGTACGGACCAAGTCGAGAGGTTTCTCTAGTCATTGACACCATCAATTTTGTCGTGCCCTCATTAACAGCAAGACCCAGCTTCGCTGATTCCTTTTCGGTTCTTGAAAACATGCAGTATCCTCTCGCAAATTTCGCCCAATGATGTCTATGTACGTCAGCAACATAAGGCTTCTCATATTAATGGTCTTGGTCTTACTGCAGCCTGTTTCATTATTATCTTCATTAAGATGTTGAAGAGATTGCACGAAAGTGTGTCGCCTTGTCTAAGTCCTCGCTTAGTACAGAATGGTTCAGTGAGGTCTTTCCCCACTTTCACAACTGATTTGGTTTGGTCAGTGTCATTCTACAGAGGCGGATCAGTTTTGCCGGAATACCAAGTTCAGACATAGCTTCGTACAGTTTTTCCCGTATGGGGCTATCGAAAGCAGCTTTGTAATCGACTAAAAGGTGGTATGTATCGATTTGCTTTTCTTGGGTCTTTTCCAAGATTTGGCGTAGCGTGATTATTTGGTCAGTCGTGGACTTGCCTGGTCTAAAACCACACTGATAAGGTCCATTCAGGTTTTGGCTTTAGTCTTTCACATAATACACTTGACTAGACCTTGTACGCGATGGATAAAAGACTGATACCGCAATAGTTGTAACAGACACGCGGATCACCCTTTTTGAATACAGGACATAATACACTGAGACTCTGATACACTACAATCAACACTATATTCCACTATCATTACCTCCTGATCTTCAGTGGAAGAATCTGATTGGAGTAGTGCTGAAAAGTGGTCTCTCTACATTTTGTGCACACACTGCTTATCAGTGACTAGATTCCCATTCTCGTCCATGCAGGAGGTCGGCCCATTATTAGACCCGTTATTCGATCTTCTTACCCTCTGTCAAAATTTTCGGGATTCACCGTTCATCCTGCGCATTTCGGTTGTTTCACTCTTCCTCTGCTCCCACTGCAATTTTTTCCGCCTAAATTGTTGGTTTTCCTACCTTCTCAGGCTCTTGTACCGCTCACTCGCAGTACGCGTTGTAACTGACTATTGCGTTGCCATATGTGCAGCGTCTTTTTCATCAGCTGCAATACGACATTCTTCGTCGTACCATGGCTTATCCTTCTGCGGTTTTTGATAGCCAAGTTCAGTTCATGCAGCGGCTTCCCAAGAATGGTCAATGTGCTTCCACTGCGCATCTGGGTCCTTGGGAGGGGGTGTATTCTGCCCTAGCAGGAGAGAAAGCTTCTGTTGATAGGACATTGATATCTCCGATACTTGCAGCTTGTCAATATACAGATTTTCCCGGGTTCGGCTTCGTACGTTTTTCGCCCTGCTCAGTCTTGTACGAACTTTTGCTGCCACCAGGTAATGATCCAAGTCGATATTACGTACATCCATTACACTTGAAGAGTGCCTGCCATCTAATACCAAGTGATCAACCGGGTTCTTCGTCCTCTGATCAGGAGATATCGAGATCGCCTTATGTATGTTCTTATGCTGGAATCGTGTGCCACTAGCAACCATGTTCTTTCCAGCGGCATATTCTATCAGTCTTATTCATGTAGACTCTGATTACCGATGGTTGGTCGAAAGACACATTCCTTTCCCAATTTGGCATTAAAAACGCCGAGAATAATGTTAATGTCGTGGTCAGTGTAGCGTTCGTATACTTCCTCCAGACCCTCATAAAATGATTATTTGACCCCATCGTTTTTATCCTCTGTCGGTGCGTGCACATAGATTAACGAGATGTTGAAATATTTCGCTTTGATTCGAATTGTGGCTGTGCGTTCCCTCACTGGGTTGAACCTTGAAACTAGGTATCGCAGTCTCTTGCCAACTGGCAGGTGTAGTAAATATCGCAGTTTTTTCTGGTGCAACGATATCCTGTGATGGATCGCTGTGATGTCAGCGTTATATATTTTCCGAAGACATCCGCCAGTTGGAAAATGCGATAGCATCCGTCCTGTATAGCGTTCGTTCCTTAAATCGTGATCCTTATAACGTTTGCGAGGGTAGTTAACAATTAGGGGTTTTTTTGTCAATTTTTTTCTCTGCGTATTTTCATTGCCAATACGAGTATAACGGTCGCGGGACGCAAACCCAGCCCACAGTGGTTTGCATTTTACCTACTGCCAGGATGACTATGTGTCAGCCGCCTATTTTGGATCACACGCTGATCAGAATGCAATGTGTCGAAACTGGATTTTGATTTCTTCAATTTTGATCAGCCGTTGGCCAGGGGTGTTGGCTTATTCACCTTCAAAGGACAGAAGAATATGTCCACTACTCCGAAGAGCATCAGTGGCAGGGTCACCTAATAATCCTTAGACGTATCAGTGATCGCATTACCACTCAGGTTGCTCATTCGTTTCGCCTTCTCTTTTGCATGCGCTCAAACCAATTTTCGAAGAAACTTTTCCACTCCGATTAAAACACCTCCAAAACATGGTTTTTGAATGCTTCAACAGCTGCTTCGGGCGTTGAAAACGTTGCCTACGCACAAAAAAAGGCATTGGGTGCCAAATCAGGGCTGTACGGCGGATGACCCATTAATTCGACATGTTGAATGTTCAAATAGCTCATTATTTCAGCTGATGTGTGTGAGCTCGCATTGATCAGTCTTCTCTTGTTGTTTTTCCATATTTCTTCCAACACTGTTGGCACACAAATGGTGGTACACCACCAGAATTGACCATCCTACGTTCCACTGAAGGCAGTGTGGCCACATGGCCGGTTATATCGAAAAAAACGCGAGCATTTGTCTCGATGTGCTTCTTCCGCGAACAACTTTTGTTGGATGTAGCTCGTATTGAAAGGCCCATACGGTCGATTGCTGTTTTGTATCGGACTCATATGCATATATCCATGATTCGTCACCTGTGACGATATTATAAACTGCATTTGAGTTACCGCGGTTGTATTTTTCCAACATTTCTTTGCTCCAATCGACACGATCCTTTTTTTGAGCATTCGTCAAATTATGTTGGATCCAACGAGAACAAATCCGTCGTTTCACATGCAATATCATATTGATGTTTGTCATACTAATACCCAAGGACGCCTCAATCGCACGGTATGTCACATGTCGGTCTTGCTTTATCAGTTCACGTACAGCATCGATGGTTGCCGTCAAAAAGACCGAAGTTGGACGACCTTCCTGGAGCGAACGGCGACCGAGACTGAACTCGTGATACCAGCGATTTACAGTGTTTTTTGATGGGGCTTCATTAAAAGAAAACTCGAAACAAGTTGATTGAGACACTCTTGTCTCGATAATCCACACCGAAAATCGTAAAAAATTATCGCACGAGAATGTTCACGGGTAAATTCCAATTTTTGAGCGAGATGAACTTTACAAACAATTTGGTTAGATTTTAAGCTTTATTTTGTCAAAATTGCATTCTTCCCTTTCAACTCGCAATTCCATTACTCAGTATTCGGAAATGCGTCTGGCGTTGGCCGCGTAGACTTTGAATTCCATATTCAGAATTGTGGGGGTTTTATTTCAAATTTAACATTCTTACTTAGATGGAGATGCATATAGGAATTTTGTGTCTTATCAAAAGGAATCTACAAAAACATGATTTCTTAAAATAATTGTTCGACAAAAATACCTCATTAGCTGAAATTGAATAAACCGAAACATTAGTACAAATCAATTAACCGCTGCCCACATTTACAGTTTAACCAGTTTAGCAAAATTAATTAAGTAATTTAAAATTAACACCGGCGTGTTGTAAAAAAATCAACAGTTAACCGGCTTTAAAATAAAACTGCCCTTCAATTAAACCATACACCATGTCGCTTGTATTTATGAAACTCTTATTTCTTTTATTTCGTTTTAGGTAAGGAAAGGAAGACAATAAAGACGTCCGTCCATATGAGTTGATGTTTAGGTAAAGTATAGATATTTTTGTAGCATGGATATTTTTGTATCAGTGAGGGATTGAACACGCTAAAAACCCTGTATCTTTTATTGGGTTTGGACTCAAATGTAACGTGCTTGTAGATTGTCGCAAATATATTATACTTGTTTGTGTCCAAATACATTGTGTTTGCTATTCAATAATACATGTTGGAGACGCAATGATTAATATGCCATACAAAATGTTTTTCTGAACCAAATATGGCTTTGTTCGTTGAAAACAGCAGAAAAGAAAAGCCTGACAGGCAACAAAGAGCGTTAAAGGTGGCAGATCTTCAATTCATCAAAAACATATTTGTTATAAGTATTCCAAACATTTACATACTTCCTGCCTAATGTTATAGTGGCCGTCTTTTCAGCGTGAAGCTATTGTCATTAAATCAAGTATTTTTTCTGCTAATAAGGTAGGACTCAATTCTTGCGAAACATAGTATACTTGTGCCCAAACACATTGTGTTTGGTATTTAAAATTGTATGTTGGAGACACAGTGATGAATATGTTATAATGATTATGATTCCGATTTTGTGACCCTAATATGGCTTAGTTCGTACCCAGTATTCAGATCTTGCGAAATTTTTTCTTATATACTTAGGACATTAATAAAGGGTTTTTCAACAGAGACGCTACAAAAGTAAATCGATAGGGACTGCAAACGACGCCATATTTTTTCCCGCTCTTTTGACATTTCTCTTCAGTAAGGTTTGCCATTTCATCATGGAAAGATATACGAGCCAACAACGAGTCGAAATTATTAAAATTTACTACCGAAATTTGGAGTCAGTGGCCTCAACTTTAAGAGCGCTACGTCCAATTTATGGTCGTCATAATCGTCCTACCAGATCAACAATTAAGCGTCTGGTGGAACAATTTGAATCAACAGGCACAGTACAAAATGTTCCCGTGCCAGTGAGACAAAGAAGTGCCCATAGTGTCAGGAATATTGCTGCCACTGAGGCTTCAGTTCAAGAAAGCCCAAATGTGTCTCTCACACGTCGTTCTCAAGCGTTGGGCATCTCTGTGACGTCGTTGTGGCGAATTATGCTAAAAGATCTTGGCCTACATCCTTACAAGATCAAATTGACGCAAGAACTGAAGCCGCTTGACCACCATAAGCGTCGTATGTTCGTGAATTGGGTTGAGCAACAACTTGAAAATGATTCGGATTTTCATCGGAAAATCATCTTCAGCGATGAGGCTCATTTCTGGCTGAATGGCTTCGTCAATAAGCAAAATATGCGTTATTGGTCAAACGTAATCCATGAGTCGTCATTGCATCGCGAAAAAATTACGGTTTGGTGCGGTTTATGGGCCGGCGGCGTCATTGGGCCGTACTTCTTCCGTGATGATCAAGACTGGCACATTACTGTGAATGCGAATCGCAACCGTTCAATGATAACCGAATATTTTTGGCCCCAATTGGATAATAAGGACTTGAAGGAAATGTGGTTCCAACAGGACGACGCCACAAGCCACACAGCGAATGCCACAATCAATTTATTGGAAACCAAGTTTGGTGAACGTGTTATCTCACGAAATGTCTCAGTCGATTGGCCGCTTCGGTCGTGCGATTTGACGCCGTTAGATTATTTCCTGTGGGGCTACGTCAAGTCTATGGTCTACGCCAACAAGCCAGCGACGATTGATGAACTTCGTACGAATATCGAACATGAAATTGCAGCAGTATCGGCCGATTTATGCTTGAAACCTGTCGAAAATTGGGTTCAGCGTCTGGACTTCTGCAAGCGTGACCGTGATGGCCACGCAAAAGAAATGGAGTTCCATACATAATGGCATCGAACGTACTTTCACAGGAGTAAAGAATTTTATTGGTATCTAAAACCGGTTTTGTTTTATTTTTAAAAAATCTTTTGTAGCGCTCTTATTGAAAACCCCGCTACTTATATTTTGGGCTATGAAACAAAAACTTATAAACGTTTTTGGACCAAATTCTTTTTTATATATTTACTGATGTATATTGTATACACAATGATAAGTTTCATTCAAAACGTCCGCCTTGGCCTTCACGCACGCCTTAAGTCACATTGGTCAATCATCAATAGCTGCACGCACTTCATCCATTGGATAATTGGGGACAGCACGAGCCAGAGCTGTCTTAAGAGAATCCATGTGGAGAGAGAATCTTTTGTGACCTTAAGTCCCATTGGTCATGCCACAGAATCTTTTGTGGCAGACCATGTCCTTTAAAACGGTCCACAATTTGTAATCCAGAGGATTCAGATTAGGGCTGCCAGAGGGTCATTCATCAGAGCATATAAAAGCTGGCAAATTGTTTTGAAGCCAGATTTGAGTCGTTTTAGCATTATAAGCTGGTGCTGAATCTTGCGGGAAAGTCCACGGCTGGTTTTGGAACAGGGAATTGTTAAGCGGTTTCACAACTGCTTCCAAAACGTTTTTTTGGTAAATTTTGGCCGATGTTTTGACCCCTTGTGCACAGAAATGCAAGACAGTTAGCCCATCATAAGACACACCCCACCAAACCATGATTGCAGCTGAATGATGACACTTTTCGACCCGTGGGATGAGCTCAGATGATCATGCATACACCCAATAATTTTTTTTTTTGTTATATTTTTCCTGTACGATAAAAATTTGTTCACAAGATTTTTCTATGCAAGTTATTTGCGTACTTCACCAAAAGATGTTTGGATTTTTCTATCCTATTTTTTCTTAAGTTGCGGTCAACAAATGTCCTGTACGCCGTTTGAAAGTTCCAAGATCCAAGTCTTTTTTAATAATTCGACTCATGGACTTTTGGGTGATTTTCATCTCACGCGCCATGATTTTCTGTTTCCGGAGAGCATTACGTTGAAGGCTTTGATGACTTGCTGTGTCCGAACGGTTCGTGAGTGGACCCACCGAGGGCGGTCTTTTATATCTCCAGTCTCCTCCAACAATTGAAGGCATCTTTACAAAATAAGTTTGACAATGCCGAGTGGGCGGAGCGTTTTGAAATTATCGTTTTTTTTCTTTCTTCACTTAAAAAGTGCTATACAGGTTTCCTTATCTGACCACTCCATGGTGAAAGTTGACACAATTTTAAATTCCCGTAACTGACTAACGCTGTAGAAGTTAACTTTCAAAAACCATATGATAATAAAATGGTATGTTCAATTTTACTATTTTAATGGGTATGTTCAATTTAGTAACAATATTTATGACCCCACTAAGTACAGTATTGGCCAAAACTTAAGCACCCCCAGTTTTTTTTTTCGTATGATAATTTTTTAAAGAAACCAAAGATATTAATTAAATTTGTTTCTAAGTTTAAAACAAATATGTTGAAAAGAATATTTAATTGTGAATCCTTTATTCTGGATGACACACGCACAATTTTTGCCAATACTGTATGCAAGAAATTTTTATAAATATTTTCAAACGGAAAATGTTGTTGCGGAGAGTTACCACCCATCTTTGATCTACCTTGCAAATATTTTATTATAATTAATTAATAATATTTAATTATATTTAGTTTTAAATTCCTCTACGCACCTCCTTTTATTTTTAACGCATGTAGTGTTACTCTGTTGCTCAAAATTTTCGAAATGTCACAGTTGCGGCGCCAAACTATTATAAAACAATTGTTTTCGTACAATATAACTTTGGCGCAGCAACCCTGTTATTGATTTTGTGTACGAAATTTTGCCAAAAAAAACTTAATAGTGAACGAAATTTTGGATTCATGAAATTTTCACTATTTTTATACAAGTACATCTTGTGACAACTAAAATTTCAGAAAAACTAAATACCGAGCTTTAGGTACAGGATTGAATGGATAATGTAATTGATTAACTATTTCGCAAAGAGCGATTCCCAAGTGAATAAAAAGTGAGCGAAGTTTTCGGTTTGCGAAATTGTCGTTAATTTTTACATTGTACGTACTTCTTATGGGAACGAAAATTTCATAAACTGAATAAAGGCCTTAGAAGAAAGAATCTATCTACATATATAAGTAGTCCCAATGTTCCATCAAATAATATATTTCGCAATTTCTAAATACTTTTCTATCTTTTTTAAAGTAAAAAATTATTTTAAACGACAGAATGAGTTTGCTTGATGATTTTCAGATTAACGCAAAGCGACAAAACTTTTTTTTACTGTCTCTAGCATCTAAATTATTTATTCTATATTTTACTTTGGTTTTTCACCTCTTTTTGCCCATAGCCTAATCCACCACCCCAAGTAATAAAATCATTCCTTCAATATCTTTCGAAACACAACATTTTCTCACACACCACAAAATACTGGGATTGGATAACAACTCCACTCAATTGCAGTATTTGAATGACACAATATGCGCTCTACCCACCACTATTATTAAACAGTTATCTCACAAACATGTGTTTCCGACAGCTATTAACATTTCATGCAGTCGTAGCAGTAGAGGTTGCTGTACATGTTATTGATGTTGGTTACTTTATGTTATTGACATTCAACTTTAACATACCTGGAAGTGGAAGACATGGCTGTTGTCTGTTTGGTTAAATGGATGAATCATTGCGTTATGCTGACTTCTGGTCGAACAATAAGCAAGCGCTGGCGTTGGGGATTTTTGGTGGTTTTGAATCAGCATCTGCTGTTGCTGCAGCGGCTGCTGCTCGTCTTGACTTAAAATGGAAAACAAGTTTGTCTTGCTGTTGGTGATTCGGATAATGTCATTGTTGCTATTGTTATGGTTATTGGATTTTTTTTATGTATTATATATTGTTTTTTTTTTGGTTAAAGATCATGAACGATTATAGCCATTGATTGCTGTTATAGGGTCTTTAATGAACTCTATTATTTGGCAACACACACACACACACACACATACAAATGGACCGACAGGCAGACAAGACAAGAGATTAGCTATAGTTTTGGTTAAATGCGAGTATCAAATCTTGCCATATATTTAATATGAGGGCAGTTAAAAAATGCAGTGGTCTATTCAACAGCAACACTGATTCCATGTTAACTTCCAGATGTCAGTAGACTACTGCTACATATTTAGAGCAATTGGCGTCATTGCCAGTGAAAGCTGACAACATCTTGAATTTTGGCGAAAATTAAAGGATATGATTTTCGTAAAGGTTTAAAATCCGGTACCCCGGTACTACTGAATATTTTCTCAAATTTCTTGTTTTATTTGAAAGTACAATCCATCCAGTTAATAATGGGAAATAATTTCATTCAAATGGCTGCCTCGGCTGGCCATGCAGTAGTCTACACGATCGGTCCAATTTTTAAGCACATTATCGATTGTGTGCAGCTGTATTTCACCAATGACTTGACGAATATTGTCCTTTAAAACATCAATTGTCCCTGGCTAGTCGGCGTAACACTTATCGTTGAGGGCAGCCCACAAATAATAGTCCAACGGTGTCAAATCGCAGCTCCGAGGTGGCCAAACGACATCAGCTCTGCGGCTGATAATGCGATCTTCAAAAACAGGGCGCCGTCCTGTTGAAACCAAATGTTGCCAATGTACTCCTCTTCAATTGAACTAAAATTCGTTCAATATGGCCCGATAACGATCGCCATTGACTGTAACGGTCACTCCTTGCTCATTTTCGAAGAAAAATGGCCCAATTATGTTTCTGGACCAAAATCCGTACCAAACAGTGACACGTTTTGGGTGCATCGGCTTTTCAATGTATGCGTGCGGGTTTTGTGTGCCCCAAATGCGGCAATTTTGCTTGTTTACATACCCGCCAAGATCAGAATGAGCTTCATCTGAAAAGATGATTTTTTTTTGGCAAAATCGGCGTCTTCTCTAAGTCGATCGCAGGCCCATTTTTCCCATATTTCCCAGCGTTGTTCAAGCGTATACACAACCATATTCGTTCAGCGGAAGGATGAAACTAATTATCTGTCAAATCAGACATGAGCTAAGTGTTACCATTCACGAAATAAGC